>JAPSES010000109.1:4857713-4874114 GCA_029822895.1 Maxillicosta whitleyi | reverse complement strand
CATTAGGTTTGGTCAATAATTAACCAGATACTGAGAAACAAAATTTTTGGCCCCATTGACCCCAATGTTAATGAAAACTTCAAAGTGATCCAGAATCCAGAATTTCTTCCAGATCATCCCCAAAAGTTAATCATTTCTTCCTTGTGCCGTTGACAACTAATCCTGAAAATTTCATCAGAATCCGTCCATAACTTTTTGAGTTATGTTGCACAAAAACAGACAAAACAAACAAAAGCCGGCAAAAACATAACCTCTTTGGCGGAAGCAATAAAATAAATTATTGCATATCTTTGTGATATGAATATTGCACGCTCTGTTATCGTGATAACAATGTTTTTGCAATATATTGTGCAGCTCTAAGAACAACGTATGCAGTGTAGTCAATAAACAGAGTAAAACACATTGATACATATATGCTACATTATACAACACACACACACATAAAACAAAACCAAAATGTCATTCCTTTAATACTCTATAGTTTGGCGTAAGCGTCTCAGTCTTATCTATTTGACAGCTGTTTGTAAAACTGATATTAATGCATCTTCTTTTTACTCTGTTTCTGGAGATTTCTCCTCACTTTTGGATGTGCATGAATAAATGTAGAAAATGTTTTGTTCTTTTTTTTTTTTTTTCACTTATCATTTTGCCCTTGAACTGATTGAAAACCAGCAAGGGATTACACTTTAATGTCCTGTATATATGCAGAGTTAAATATTTCATTTGGAAGCACTGTAGAGAGAAGTGGAAACTAAAATTTGGCGTTAAAGCACATCTAACCCTTATTCTTAACAGTGAAACACTATTGGAAACCAGCAGAGAGTTCTGTATTTAAGTATAAATTGGATTTTATTTGTAGATTTGTTTTTTTTTGTTGTTTTTTTTAATACTTCCTACACAGTTTTAGTTATGCTGCTTGATTCAAGATACACAATGCATAATATAACAAGCTTTAAAAATACTAGACACTGTTACAGATTAAATAAATGGTTTCCAACCTTTTTGACTTGTGAGATTTTACCAAAAGCGGTTTGTTGTCAGAGACGGTTGTTAACAGCTCCTTGTTTTAAATATTCAGATCACCCAAGATTAGAGTAAAAGTAAAAAAAAACAAAACAAAACTGAAAGCAGATTTTTGTTTTGGGAACTTATTATTATTTCCTCTCTCGTTAATTATCTTATAAGCCTTCAGATTTATCTAGAGTCCCCTACTTTAAAAAAAAAAAAATGGAGAAAAGGTGGTTTATTTCATCATTGTAAGTTCAGAAAAATCTCACAAATTCATCCCAAAATACATTTAGATCTTAATATTTTTAATGCTTTACAGGGAACTCGTACAAATACACTACAGTTCAAACTGTCAAGCTTGGCATGTTATTGGAGAACATAAGACTTTATTACTTTTGTGACATTTTTCAAGTTTTTTTCTTATTATTATGTGGAAAATCTAAATCCATCAAAAAAAAAAAAATAATGCGGAAAATCAAGGTTAATGAAGTTACCATATTTGGTTCCTTACCTATAACTGGCAAGTAAAATCCAACAAATATGTATGAAAAAAAATACAAGAAAAACACATGTAAGGTGAAAAGAACATCACTTTTGGAACATTCTAACAACATAAGTGCTGAACTTCACTAACTGTTGCTGTCACTGTCAAATTACCAAATATAGTCACTTTCTCGATAAAGGATTAAGACTGAGACGCAATATTTTGAGCTAGATCTTCTTCCATACTTGGTTAAAGACATTGCAGTCAGGTCTGGCACTTTGGAATAGTTGTTAAAATGGTATTGGTTGGTGGGTTAGTTCTATAAAAGAATCGCACCGGTTTCGTCAAGATTTGCGAAAGAGTGTAGAGAGAAAAATTGCTGTGGTGGGAAAGTGTGCTTTAGTGATAACAAGAGTGATCCCTGCAAAAGAAAGATGCCTGTCTGTCATAACTTTCCATTTTTAGGATGTAATTGCAGCTTGGAGGTTGTTGTTGTCCCTCATAGTAGGTAGACAGAAGGACAGTAGGAATTCTGCTGCTGCGTTACATAAACAATCACCCGAACACAGTCCATTCTATAAGTCAAATATGCAGGACGCCACTGTCTATATAAGTAAGAAGAATTCTACGCAAGTATGTGTCAGTCCAAAATCACACTTGTTCTTCAATGCTAAGTTTTTCTGCCAGTGCTTTTGTACTGTTAATTTGTACCAACTTTGTGCCATTTCCCGCTGGCTGTCTGCAAACAGACTTCCTCTCTTTGAGGCGAGAGTGATGCTTGAGCAAGTGATGGCTGAACTGAAAAGGCAAGGAAGCGTAGTGAGAAAATACACTATAAAAAAGTTATTTTACGATTGTCAAAGCAGCCAAAGCACACACTCCCCCCTTTGTGCTGAAAGTGTTTTTGCATGAGAGATGATAGGCAAAGACGTTTCTGTGTGTTTCCTTTGACCAGAGTTTTGTCTCGCAGGCAGAACTGTGCAACCTAAAAGTAGAACCGAAAGAAAGACGAGTAAAATTAACTGGAATCTTTTTTTTTGGGGCCTGTTTATGCTGTGCAAGGCTTTTATTGGCTGTATCAGTGATACATCCTGAACACAGCCAAACAAAATAAAACAAATGCAATAAAAAAATTACAGGCAGAGTGCAGCTGCTCACTAGTACTAGTCAACCTTAATCATTCATTTAGCTTTTCAGCTTGTGTGATAACGGTGAATACTCGAACCGCTTTTAGTAATTTTAGTCCGAGCGTTGGACTAATTAAGTAATGAGATTCCATTAGCGACATTTTCATCCGGTGTTCTATGTCTTATTCGCCGACGAGTTGAGGTTGAGATACAGCTGGAGTGTACCGTTTCACTGATGTAGTAAGAGAGGTTAATAGATCCAATGTAACCGACGGGGCGAAAAAAAAAACCAAAAAAAAAAAACTTGAGATCTGACAACAGCTGCTCCTTTGAAGAAAACTTCTCATGGCATGTAACTGTCAGCCACCAGTAATACAGCTTGCTACAGAGACATTGTTTTCTCTGGCGTTCTTCCCAAAAGGTGTCACTCAATATCTGCCATTGCAAATCAAAGTGAGAACACCTTGCTACAGAAAGATGCCATACGCTGATGCTCATTGCACGCTGCTGTCTGGAGTTCTTACATGGCGTGCAGTGAGCCAAGGCAGACGACACCGCCTGGGCTCCAGGCGCCACCAGACAAATTGGTCCCCGGGAGGAGCGTGAAACACTTGGCCGTGGAAAACAATTGGACATTTGGAGACGTCTGTTGCCTTTCTGATTTGTGAGATTGGTGTAGGCAACTTCTGAAAGAAAGAGACAGGTGGAGGGATTGAGAGCAGAGATTGGGATGGATCTTTCAAGCAGAGCAAACAGCAGGTGTTCAAAGATGTCATTTATGAAAGAGACAGAGGAGGGTAATATGTAGCTAGATTGTTAGAGACAGAGGAAACGTTTTTCCATTTCTAAAGAAAAAAAGTAGGTGTCAAAAATAACATGAGTGGAGTTGCCATAACTTACATACCTTGTTGCAATTATTTGAGGTAATTGCAATTATCATGTATACTAACAGCATCAATTTTCCACCATTTCATGTTCAACTGGCACACGTTTATAGGTTATATTCATAATGTTACATCTGTGTCTACTCTCAAGGTTCTGGAGCAGCGTAGTGCTGAAGTTATCCTGAAATTGCCTGTTTTTGTGCTGCTTCTTTATAATGTTATGGGTTGATATGCTATTCATGAATGTCATATTAACACTCCAGTAATATATGGACATATTTAGTTGTAATACTAGCTAGTGATGACAGTAGAATCACTTGGCACTCCAATTTAGCACCAAATATGAATGTATTATTGTAATAAACAGCAGCAGCAACAACGGATTTAGAGAAGACGAGATGCTACAGTGACTCACTACGGACTTCTGTGTTACAACATGGTACTACAAAGCTCCTCTAAAGATTTTATATTGTTATCCCTACTTGTTAAGTTTTCGATTTTCTTATTATTCATGTCAATACTGCCTTACATAATTTTCATTTCCAAAAAGGCAAATGCAGATGTAGTTTTTATTTACATATTTTCAGTGCTAATAAATGACTTGTCTTCTTAATTATCGGCAGGATACTGTATCTGTATTAGGTAGTTTTTAGTTTTTTTAGGATTAGTTTTGCTGATATTGATCTCTTATCAATCCATTACTGACTGTTTACAATGAATTTTTTGGTTTAATTTTGGAGGCATTATTTATAGGTTATGCTATTATTTTACTTGAGATCACAATTGGGCTGAATGTGGAACATGAACTAAAACAAATATGAAGTCTTTGACTCTTAATAACTTTAGGATATTTTTTGCACTTTCCAAATTCATACTGTGGAACATATGAGAACCTGTGTTGGGTCGGTTTTGGCCCTCAGACTGTATGTTGACCGTATGGATCAGTCCGTCCAGTATTATGTGGGAGTGTGTTCTGCACCGTTAGCAATGTGCAAATCAGCGGGTGACTTCCTGGTTGGGTTGGGTCAGGTCAAATAAATCCACAAAAGCTCTGTAGTTTGACAAAAAAACTGACTTGTGCATTACATTAAAGTGAACGTGAAACCGATAGACTTTTTAATTTTCCTTTCCCCTACTTTTAGAAAGTTTATTTTGAGGGGGCAGGATGTATATTTTAACCCCCCACCCCCACCCCCTAGAACCAGGTCTGGATCGGCTCAGTCTCGTGGTTTCTGGGTAGTAAAGGAGACCAATTTAATTAAAAGTAAACTTAACCAATCTGCAGGGAACAATGCCAGAACACTGCTCTTGTTTTGTCCACTTGTCTTTCTCCATTGACATAACTGACAGGGAATCCCAAATGCTCCCAAATCGGAGACATTAGAGAAGACGGAGGGTCTTCCAAGTCTGGCTTTGAACCTGTGACATTGCTCTGAGCTGCCATACTGATTCAACTTCAGCATGTGGATGTACTGCGTAGATGTCTGTCTAGGATATCAAATCTTGCACATGGATTCCGTTTGTGTGCACCCTGTTCATACTGTGTGCCTTCAACTTCAAAGTTCATGTGGAAACTTAAGACGAGTGTTTCTGTTCTTCACATAGGCTCCATGTATTCATTCGGTACACCTCCGTATTGTACCGAAGACCCGGGTACAAACGAGTGCACCGTTACACCCCCAATGTGTGTGAACCAGCTATTGTTGGGTGTTGCTTCATATAGTCAAAACATGTAACGCACTATTAAATTAGCCAGTCTAATTATTTGTATGAAAACAGTAGCTCCATCAAATATTGGGACAAATAAAATACTAAACACCTACATTAGTTTACCTGGATGTGGTTAAGTAAAGGTAAGAAATACAAGGTGGAATGTGTCAAGATAAATGAGAGAGCTGTGGAAAACCAGAACGAAGGGAGGCAGGCAGGCAGGGAGGATGGTCTGAAGGGGGATCAAAGACGTATGAGGGATGTGTCTACATGCGGCAGTGGAAAGAGCATTGGAGAGTGAGGAGTGATAAGTCTGTGACAGCTGCAGCATCATTAGTGCATTAGGATCAATCCTCAAGACTCTTGTTTGCAGTCTTACCCGTTCATAGGCCAAGGTCGGTTATACGGCTGTGGTCATGCAGCTGTTGCGGCAACTTCTACGCGCCCTGCTCTGTTCCACATCTGTGGTCTCTGATCTCCCTCTACCTCCACATCTCACCATTAACGCTGTGGGATTTTTCTCATGTTCTGCTCAGCACGCCTTTGTCTGAGCTGGGCTTCACTGATCCAAGGTCAGAGGCTTAAACATAAGTAACGCTCTGCCGGGGTCTTTTTTCCGAGGCTTTTCCATTTGACGAGGTAAATAAAAAGAGCTTAGGTCACGTTTTCTTAATTAAACCTATTCTTAGTTTGTGCTTTGTGCATATATACCCACCCAGCAGGTTCCATAACCTAAGAAAGGTTAAGCCCTCCTGTTGTTCTGGCTATTGGTTTATCACTTCTAGTCAGCAGGCAGTCATTTGCCAGGGACTGTGGGTGTGTGATTAAAGATCCATTACCTCCCTATGCCAAGCAGCTGGCATGCAGTGACAGCAGAATGCGATAGCGACAGAAACACACTGACAGATTTATATAAAAGTCCCCCCCAAAAATAACCAACTGAAAACTTGTAGGTAGCTTACTGTGTGTTTGAACACAATAGAATATGTGCTTTGTTGAAATCTGTACATCCATTGTGTAAATCTGTGTACAAACAAGTCCTTGAGTAGACCAAATAGTATGTGCATGCTTGAAATATCTGGCTATTTTATAGTTGTTTGTGCTTTTACTGTTTACTGTTCTTCTGTGGGACAACAGATGGAAACTAGCTTTTGGCTAAATATCTGCAGTCTTTACATTCTTGTGAAAGCATTTATGTTCATTAATGCTCACTGTCCCAAATCCCAAGACAGTCTCGCTTTTATTTTTAACAGTGAAAATGGTTTTATTATTATTGCATTTTCATATTAAACCTCGTCAACACATCAGCAGATCCTCCAGCGATTCAATATCAAGCCTTCCCAAGGGAGTCAAACAGCTCTCATAGAACTCAAGGACCTTGGAATAAGTTGTCCATGAGAATCATTTCATTGGTTTTTGTTGATATTTTTGGTCTACACATATCCCAGCCATCCAAAGAACTAGGGTTGCACCGATACCAGTATCAGGTATCAGTCCAATACTGAGCATGTCTACTTCATTTACTTAATATGCTTCGTGTACTACGTTAAAGACATAGTCTGTCTGTCCTCTGCGTAGATTCAGTCCACAATTCTGTGCATTTTCCAGGAACCTGCGGATGCGTACCCAGAATCATATAAAGATCATCATATTATCTTATATATAAGATTGTTTGTACTCAAATGGAGAAGCAGTACCACCAGGAACCATGAAGGTAGAAGATCTGTTCAAAGAGCGACTGTGTGAGTTAATGGAAAAACTACTGACATATTTACGACAACTACCCTCATCAATATCAACATTAGTGTTACCTCCTCTGATATCGCCAATACTACTTCTTCTTCATGGTATTTGGCCTGTATGGTTAATTAAGAGCGGCGCCCTCTGAATTTACAGAGAAATGTTCATTACACATTAAATGTCAGTAGCAGCACTTTGTTACAGTCAGACTAATTACAATGACAATAAAGCACATTTTCAGATGTAACTAAGAACCGTAATGGGATTATTAGCCCTTTCATGCATGAATTTTGAGAAACTCGGTTGAGTTTTTTTGTCGTGAGTGTTTTTATTCCTCTTTAGACGTGGAAAAAAAACCCCAATGCAACTGACATGTTTTTCATAAACCTATTTTGCATGCAGTTACAAAATTGTCCACTCAGCTGGACACCATATGTTAAACTTTTAAAGCAAAGAAATATGTATTATATGTATATGTATATGTATGTATTGAAAGTTATGAAATAAATTTGATGTTTTGTCACATTTTATCATACTCTAATACTAGTTGTTACTTCAAGGAAATTTCATGTTTAAAAAAAACGTTTTGTTTAAGAACACTGTTAATTACTGTCCTGCAACAATTAGCAATTGATTTACACTCAACCATGTTAGTGTAGATTAGGTTTATGAAGAACAGTACAGTTACAGTAATGGTATGAAGTGAAACCCATGAATATACAATAGAACAGCTGATGAATAGTTGTCCACAATTATGCACGAAAGGGTTAAGTACTCAAATGTAAATACTTGTACTTGTACTCAGTGGAAAAAAGTGCCATCCCTACAAAGAACACCACTAATATAATCCAGTCGTGGAAGCGCTACTAACCCAAGTCTTCCTTCATTGTCCTTGAGTAAAGGTGGTTTCTCTGGGAGCTCATCTGAAACTTTATGGACTGTGTTGAGGTTATTGTGTGCAGGTATTGATTGATATTCATGGCTTGTTGATTTGCATACGTGCTTATTGCTTGCTATTGTATCTTTGTTGCAGAGCATTGTGTGAATTCATCCATCCCTAGTATGCAGCCTTTGCTAATTCCCCTGAACGCTCAATCTCACTCTCTAATTCACAACTTAAAACAATAATTGGAACAATGCTCATGTCAACGGAGACATCTTCATTGCCGGCACACTCTTTGCTTCCAATCTACTGTACATAGAGAAATGGCCTTATCTGCTTCCACAATTAATCTGGACTTCCCCTTTTTGTTTGCACTTCCCCGTCTTTAGAGTTATCTTCATTTCAGCTGTAGCAAGTTTGCTCAGGGCTGCAAAAGCCATGTCACATTACCAAGAGAAGAAAGTCTTTGCATGTAATTACTTAACACTTGTGCTGGAAGGGAAATGGGAAGACACACAGAAAGAGAGAGAGAGAGAGAGAGAGATGACAATAGTTGAGTCTGCCATCTCATTTACTAAATGAGGCCTTTGACCACCTTGTCTAGTGGAGGGAACTGTGCTTTGTGGAACGCTAGATCTCATTGGTTCCCTTGTTTCAGGAGTTGATTGTTTAACCTGCTGAACCTAATTATGATACATTAGACTTCTATTATTGCACCTGACAGCATGGCGTGAGTGTGGTTAATTCAAGCTATGTGGGTGTCTTTATATTGGTTTTGTATTTGTGACACTAATGATGCCCCAGGAAACCTCTATCTTCTTCTGTTGTCCCCGATGAAATGGAGGTACTCGTGGATCACCTTTCATGCAATACACCTGAGCGCAAACATTATTAAGAAATTAATATACAAGGAAGTTAAGGATGAAAACTGATTCCGAAAGTGCCAAGTTAGCTATTTAAGGTCAATCCATATAGACCTTCGTGATAAAGTCTCCAACGTTACTGCACAAATAAATATGTTTTCGTCATTGCATAACATGGCTTTAGTGTCTAGTGTTCATGGTAGTTGTGTGGCTGCTTCAAGTGACAGGTTAGCACGTCAGACATCATAGATGGCTAGCTAAGTCAGAGTTTTGGCGCTTCCCTGTCCCGTCTTCCCCAGATATGGTCACCTAAAGTATACTGTAGTGGTTAGCGCTTCAGCCACATAATAGGTAAAAGGTTCTGGGTCCAACAGTGCTAAGTGTATGGGTTAATCTTAATTATATGGGTCCAAAAACCACAAAAAAAAAAAAAAAAGAATGAGATTGTGAGGACTAAAATGCCAAAATGTACTCAGTAGCCTACAAAATAATTGAGATGTTATAATAGGAGGCATTACTATTGTTCAGTAACCCAAAATTTTTTTTTTCTAAGTGATTTATCACCATTTATTATAATATTATCCTCTTTTTTTGTTTTTTTTGGTGGCAATCAGGTATTCTCCTACATTTTAATTTACTGATCATCATTGAAGTTGAGGGTTGTTGTTGAAACTCAAGAAAAAAATGACTTTTTCAGCAAAGATATCAACAACTGTACATGAAATGAGTAAGTCCATCTTGCTGCTTTGCTGCTGAGTCAATACTGTCGAAGATTACAATGTTCCCACATTTCCTACGGTGCCTTTGAACATCCACGTGGGTCATATCTGATGACCATGAAAAGATAACAAACGGTATTTTACACCAATTATATTTATTGATAGGATTAATCCATAGATGGTTTTAGTTGCCAATGGCTGTTTGGGTGTTAATGAGTTAAAAATGTCACAATTCCTTTATTATAAGGAGGAAATATTTGCTGTGTTGGTGAATTTAACAGGAGCTACACGACTGTTGACTCAATGGACAGAAACCCTACATGTAGGTGACTCATACAGCTTCCCACGGGCACGTCTGAATCATTGTAATAGCCTAAACAGCAGACGTGTCATTGTCTGGTGTTCGTACGCCTGCATTTGTATCTGCTACCAACAGTGTGTGTGTGTTCAACAAAACCTCTGCTTTTCTCCTCATCTCTCTAGCAGACGTGTGCAGTGCTCCATTCGTCTCTAATTGCCTCTAACCTCACACATCATTTATGTTTCAGCTATATAAAAACATTGAAACCTTACCACTGGGGATCCATAGCCGTTTTCTAGCCTATATGCTTTTTATTGGCGTATTTAGAGCCTTCATAAATATAGAGCAAAGCATTAGGGAAAAGAGAAGCACTGAAGAATCCCAGCCAAGACACCTGCTGCTATTACTGTATGTAATCAGACAGACGAGTATAGAACAGCAGACAGACAGTCATGTGATCAGAGAGACTCACTAAAACCAGGATGAGAAAAACAGGATCTGTAGCTCGAATAGAATATGAGCAACATCAGTCACAGTGGGCACAAATCACACACAGTATCACTAAACCCTGAGGTGTCTACGGTCACGGCTCCGTGACTGGATCACATGACATTTTCAACACATCTTAGATTCCGATTCAACTTCATTGTCATTACTCAGTATAACACAGGTAATGAAATGCAGTTAGCATCCAATCAGAAATGCAGATAGAAGTGTGATATATTACAGTTAAATACATGATGTACAGATTTACAGGTTATATGTGCAAAGAGTGCAATTAAATAGAGTTAGTGCAAATGAGATGGAGAATATACAGATGAGTGCAGTTATCTACATCTAGTGCAAGGAGAAGTTTATAGTTATATACATGGTTATAGTTATCATTAAGGCAATATACAGAAGTAGCTAACTTGCAATACAGATGTACTCGTGTGTATTCACAGCACATCAGAAGTCAGAGCAATGACGTTTTTGAACCCAGAGCAAACAAAAGATATACTATATATAAAGCAATCATTATGTTTCTGACCATATCTTCTTTGTCCTTTTTCAAAACAGAAAAAAATCTACATTAGCATTGCAGGTAAGGGTGAGAATGACCCCCACCTGAACCCGGTACAGAATCCGGGAGGACCAGGGGGGTAAGAAAAGGCTTATGGCAAGATATGCTTTTATGTCAAATCTAATTTTATATTGAATATTTTGAACCAATTTACTTTTAAAGTCTTTGAAAAGGTTCGATAAGCATCTTTGTGTTATTTATGTGATAAATTATATTCATTTTTCAAATAGGATTTTATATATTTTTTTGTGGTTTTTTGGCCTTTTGTGTTGATAAAGTAGGTTAAAGTGCAAAAAAATAATAGGCAGATGAGATAAATCAAGTTGTACTGAAAAAACTGACACCAAACTTTGGTATAGTAAACATTTCTTTATATAGTATATAAAAAGGCAAAAAAAAAAAATAAATAAAAAATACTCAGTAACAGCCAAAATAGGACCAGACTCCTAAGGGTTAATATAAACATCGTACATAATATTCACCTATTCAACATAAGTCAATCCAGGTAGGTGTAAAGGAAACAAAGAGAAAAGCTACGTTACCATATGTTGTCAACTCACACACTCACACTTTCACACATAATTTGTTCCTTCTCTTCCTCTTGTTGTCCAGCTCTTGCTGCCTATCCTCATTATGCACAGCCAGGTTCATATTGTACACACACACACACACACACACACACACACACAGAAGCAGGCATACGCCTCCAGATTGTTTAGCATACAACAGGCATTCACTCATTGTTCTGCGGGAGTTGCAAGGTCAACAAGTTCCCTTCCTGATAGACTCAACATGGAGAGGACTGCGGATGAACAAAGCCAGTGGAGCACGCAGAACACACAGACGACACAACTGCATGCACACAAAGACATAAATACACATTTTGTGCTCATGTAATCAGGCTTACATTCACATCTTAAGCTGTTTTTCACACAAAACAAAGAGGATATAAATTCATCACAACAAAGCAGGCATTTACCAGGGATGTGCTCTGACCCGAGTAACAAGGTAACCAATAAAATATTTATCTACCCTCCTGCCTTGTTTGCTATGCATGAGCCAAACCTGTGCTGCACAATTGGAATAATGCTATACTCTGTATAAATCACGGTAGTTTGTTTCATGGATATTGGATTTGTTTCGGAACTAATAACTGACGTTGTAGTTTCAAGACCTTTTACTTTTTTCCCAACATCATTATGTGTTTTTGCAGGTTTTCATTCCACCTCTAAGCGAACAAACTGCCCACACCACCAGACACTTCTCAAACCTAAACTGGCTAAATGTGTCCAATTCACCCATGCAATATTTGTACTCCACAAAGGTAAAAGGTAAACGCCGTGGACCCTTCATAAAGTTCACTATATTATCGATCTGTCAGACTGAGGTGGGGGGTAATATATGGGGGTGCAGTCCATAACGTCACTTGCACTGCCACGAAATGAAACTGAAACTTAACATGCTTTCAACTACAGGTACAAGATATTGGCAAAAAAAAACTGACATTGCGAATTTTTTATTTTATTTTACTGTCATATGAAAAAAATATTCATGAAGATATAATAGCTGTGTGTTGCTAACATAAATGGTCAAACATAATTGTATTACCTCATGTTGTGGCAACTGACACATAACATGTTTCAGTATCATCCTTGTAGGTGATATAATTCCAGATAACTGACGTGGCTTTTCTTTTTCGCACCGAGTCTTCATTTACGGTGATTTTCTTTTGTTCGTTGCTCATTTTTCAATATTGTTACCAGCGACTCCAAACTGATTGAGAACGATTGTGATTGGTGGATCTCTGTGCGCAGTGTGTGTTACATACCCTTGAATTCAGATGAGAACGCATTCAGTTCCTCCTGCATTGCAGAACCTGCGATGTGACTATTGCGAACAAATATATTGCAATGTCGATGCTCAAACAATATATTGTACAACTCTACTTTGTCTGTCCAACTCTGGACTTCTATGCGTCTGTTATACAGCAGATCTTACATGATCTAACCTTTATCTACTGGACCCCCCTTTCACATCCCCCCATAAATGCTGGGCCCCATGAATTTGTCATTTTGACCCCCGCTAGGCACCCTAGTGTCATTGTTTTCACAAAGGAAATCATAAATCATAACATGAATTTGTTCAGTCTTCATTGTGTTTTGGTTTCATGGCTTTATAATTAAAGTGTCTCTACAAACACAAATCACTTGGCATAGATGTCAGTACAAATCAGTCTAAAATAACTGCGAAGAGAGTATTAGAGGAAAACCCATCCATCGATCCATCTTCCGCTGTTTATCCGGGGCGGAGGGGGGGGGCAGCTGCCTAACCAGGGACTCCCAGACTTCTCTCCCCAGCCACTTCATCCACCTTATCCGGCGGGATCCCGAGGCGTTCTCAGGTCAGCGACATAGTCTCTCTAGCGTGTCCGTGGGACGTGCCTGGAACACCTCACCAGGGAGGCGTCCTGACCAGATGCCCAAGCCTCCTCATCCGGCTCCTCTCAATGCAAAGGAAAACTATTTGCATATTTGTTTGCTTCATAAATCTCTCGCTCTTGTCATAAATCACTAGACAGATCACGCACAAACAAATGTTGTTGCATAGAATAAAACTTTTTGAGGAAGTCAGGCAGTCCATATGGGTACATTTGACCTTGTGGCTGTTAAAGGTATGAATGTTCTAAATGTTCTGTTTGGGTTTTTTGTTTTTTTTAACCTGGATTTATCTTGATTGTATTTCTCAAAAGTCAAAAATTGCGTCGCTTAGTGTTTTACTGCAATGGGAAAAACATTTGTGGGTAAATTTGACCCAGGGGCAGTTCTCATGATTTAAAAAACAGAAACGTCAGGGGTAAATGTACGAATCTGTCATATTGAACATCCATTCGTGTGTGTGTGTGTGTGTGTGTTTTCCCTTGGCTGTCATCCACATCTCAGGATGGTTTTATTGTTTAACTAATTGGATATGATACAGGTTTGGACCAATGGGCCAGTGGTGGAGCCACGAAGGAGCCAGTGAGGTCTGTTGAGCTGAGAGCGAGGGGCTGGAAGGGGGAGGGGTGGGGGGGTCGGAGAGCAGGGCAGACTGGAGGAGAAACCCGTGAGCAGGAAACTGATGAGATGATCAGAATGATAAGAGTGTGTTGGCTGGCTGGCAGCAGTGAAGATCCTGGACACAAGGAGAAAGATTGTGACATAAAGGTTAAAGCTAAACTTTACCCCTGGACCAACTAGTGTGTGATACTGAGAAGTAAAAAAAAAACAAAAATGAAAACTTCTGACATATTTGAAAGTATGATGTATTCAGAGTACTGTATCTTCGTACCTTAATATCATTAGACTCATTGGGCAAAAACAGCTATTATTGTCACTCAAGTTTTTTGGTGAAATCCGTGTGTGTGTGTGCGCGTGCACTCATCTTAATTTTCTTCGGGATCAATAAAGTATCTCTACTATATTACTTACTAATTGCGACTTGTGTCAGTTTTGAGCGTGAACCGAATGCGACCCTGAATTGACCCGCATATGCAAACGAGGTCCTGACATAACGCAGGCACGCACTGTGTTTATGGAAGTAACACCTAGGACGCACAACTGTGACGTTTGTTACATTTCAATGAAGTAAAGATCGGATAAACGTGACCTGGCCATTCAGACTGAAGCCGCATTGCAAAATATTAGATGCGTATCTGATTTCGGACCACAAACTGTCTTTAACAGATTGGGTACAGGTCACACATGGGCCAAAAAATCAGTCTGAAGTCTGAACGTAACCTCATTTACTCATTTAGTCAGAGCCAACTTATGAAAGTTTATCTGAGAGGCAAAGTTCCTGTTTTTGGCAAAGGAATCTGGTGGCTATGAAGACGGTAATCTAGCAGCTTCAGTTCCCTGTGAGAACATGAACAAGGGTTTTCAGCCTTGGTTAAGGCGACATGGCTGCACACTTTTGCGTATTGACTTGTTTTTATCAAAATTCCATGTCATAGGGAATGGTTTACTTTAAAGGGCTCATATTTTGCTTTTTTTAAAATGCAATTATACATTTTAAAACACTTCCCTGTAGTCTACATAAATTGTAAATGCTCTGTTTGGGTCTGAATTCTTCATTAATTCAACTCCAAAGGTCCATCTTCAACGCTATTTCTGAGTAATGACACCAGAAAGGTCATTTTGAGCGCTGGCCCTTTAAATGCAAATGAGCCACTTTCCACCCCATCCAGGTTATTAACCGTGCTGCTCTTTCCTGTTTATCTGAGAAATGTTCATCAGAAATCTTGACCTTAACTAGCTATAGACGCAACAAATGAAGAAGGAATTAACTGGATTTTTGACGGAATTAATATAAAGATAACTTTGCAGCATCAAATTACATTTTTTATAAACTATTATGGTCCAAATACACAAATAAATGAACCAAAGACTAATAAAAGTAGGTTTAGCAAACTATAACCACTTTAAATCAACATCAGCCCTGCAAGTTTCAAGATCATTTAAACCAAAAATAGTGTGTTTTTTCCATTTTCTCTAAAATAATAAAATGTCAGCACAAGGGAGTCGTATGGTTTAGTTTACAGCCTGAAACTGTGCTAATGCGTTCAGTACCACTTAAGGTAATCATACAATGGTAAAGTCTGTGAATGCATAATTTAGACTTGGCTGATGTGAGTTTACTGCACAGGCTGAGAAAACAAACTTGGAAAGAGTCGGGAACGATCCAAATAAAATGGAAATACTGGAGCAGCGAACGTCGGGCGAGGAAGACGAGGAGGAGGAAAACAATAGAAGCATTAGTGAAGAGGAGAGAGCATGGCAGAAGATGTGACGGAATCTTTTCTAATGCACATTTAGAAATATTGCACCAGGAAAGTTTGATGTAAGGAGAAAATTATGAAAAACAGTGAAAAGTTTTTGATAATGTTTGGGGTTTTTTTCGGAGCCGGAAACACCTTTTTCCAAATAAATTCTGTTGTAATGAATATTTTAACTGATCGTTTGTCATCTCCAATGTCTCATTACGGCGCCTGTTGTTGCAGCTTACAGTCGAGTTGGAACTTTTGAGGAGATGAGTCTTTTTTTTTGTCTTTCCACAAACATTTCAGATGGAAAACAGCAGCTGAATGCACCATGTCTTTGTTTATTACAACCATTCTATGTGCTTTCCACTGCTACCTTCAGACGAGGCTCGTTTATTTGCCTAAAACCAGCTGCTGATTACTTTTCCGTTTTACCATTTTTGTGTCATTTCAAGAATTCGCTGCAAAAATGGCCTGGCAATTATGTTGAAACACGGCTAATGGCACCGACTACCGCAGGGATTTTTCTTTTTAGTAATATTACGATTCTATCTGGAATTATGAGGCACGACTAAAACAACCTTTTTGAGCCACATTTTGTAATAACGGTGCATTTTGTAATAAACTGCCCCAATGCATTTTGTAATAAATTTTGACGCATTGTGTAATAACTTATCACATTTTGAGAAGATTATTACAAAATGCACTTGCAACTTTTTTTATCCTCTAGAAAATGATACATTAACGTAATAACAATTCTAAAGCATAGTTTATTTGTTTGTTAATTGTATTTTATTTTACTTTAAAGTATTTGTAAAAGC
>JAPSES010000109.1:4841387-4857613 GCA_029822895.1 Maxillicosta whitleyi | reverse complement strand
TTTTATTCATGCCTCATAATTCCAGATAGA
Source organism: Maxillicosta whitleyi (assembly GCA_029822895.1). Taxonomy (NCBI): domain Eukaryota; kingdom Metazoa; phylum Chordata; class Actinopteri; order Perciformes; family Neosebastidae; genus Maxillicosta; species Maxillicosta whitleyi. Next base: position 4,857,583 of record JAPSES010000109.1, on the reverse strand, counting down.
ATCGTAATATTACTAAAAAATAAAATATTACTAAAATCCCTGCGGTAGTCGTGCCATTAGCCGTGTTTCAACATAATTGCTGAGCCATTTTTGCAGCGAATTCTTGAAATGATGCAAAAATAGTAAAACGGAAAAGTAATCAGCAGCTGGTTTTGGGCAAATAAACCTCGTCTGAAGATAGCAGCGGCTTTATTACAAAATGAAATGAAAAAGTTATTACATTTTGGACGTTTATTACAAAATGCAGCTCAACAAGCCTTCCACCTCTGTAATCGACTGTGATGCAGAGAAGAACAACTTAATCTGTGGATATAGATGTTCAGGCCGAGTTCCGGTGTTCCAGACAACGTCGGTGTCCGCTCAGTGCTCTATTATACAGCTTATTGCCTTTTCTGACGGCCTTAAATGGATAGGATTTGTGTACCTTGTAGTGCTCCGATGAGTTTTAGTTGTTAAACTGATTATTGGTATCTCTCCACTTGAGGTTCTATATGATGTTGTCACTTATCTTCACTTAGCCAGGCGGCAGACTGACTGTGTGTCTATGCCTGTTGCACTACAAGATGAGATGTGACTTTATTGCTCAGTGTGTTAGCAGCAAGGGAACTGGTTGAAGTCTCATCTCCTCTTACTGTCAAAGCCAGTCAACCACAGTTACGCTACACCTCACAGCGAACAAATTGCACACATCTGTAACCACTTTTTTTTTTTTCTCAGGCTCAAAATGCTGGAGAGACACTCAATATTTTCACATAGTGAAAGGCCCAACCAGATGATAGACAGACAGACAGATGCTCATTGCTACTCTCGTTTACGCTAAAGCTTCAAGTGTAATTGACGCCTGCCTCTACCTCCCCTCGGGGCGTTTTGTTTTCGTTGTTTCTCACTGTCTTTCTCGGTTACATTTCTACACTATTTATTTACTTAATTTTTGCCAGCCATCCCTTCTTTGCCCTCGTTTTACCCCTCTTTGTCTCTCCGAACCTCGCGCTCGCTTTCGCTCAATTCCCCCTTCGCTAATTCTAATTAAAGACAAGAAACGTCATCTTTTATTAATGATGCCTTTAATGAAACAGGGACTGCTTTTGTCAGGGACAAAAGTTTCCACCAATTAATTCTTCGCAAATAAAGTCAAGGAACAAGATTTTCCCTCAAGAGTATTTTGCTCAGACTCCCATGGTGCCGTGTGTTTTTTGTCTATATGCTAAAAGCCCTAAATGCTTGCATGGTTGTATGGCTACAGCAGTGGTTCCCAACCTTTTTTGGCTGGTGTCCCCATTTATCATTGCAAATTTCTCGTGACCTCAGACTCATTTTGCTAAAATGTATTTGTTTTTCATCATGTAATAGTTTGCTATACTATATTGCAAATACACATTAATTTTACATGATATTTAGTCTATATAATGTATATTATTATGGACAGAGGCAGAAAAGCCAGGTTCAGATTACTGCACAAAGGGAGAATTTTATTTTAAGCACAAATCTTTGACTTTCCTTTCACCATATATTTTAATTCGTAAGTTGTTGTTGTTGTTTTGTTTTTTTTCCCATAAATTATTAAATATTTCAGGCTACCCTATTTGAATTCCAGGCAACTCCCAACCCTAAGGTTGAAAAACACTGGACTTTAGGCAGTAAGAAAGGTACATTGTATAGAATAGTATTCCGATTACTGTAAAACAAAAAAGAACTCAGTTTTTGAGAGGTACCGAGCCCTTTTTTTGTGGTTACGCTAACATGGATAGTTTCATTACCATGTATTTTAGGTTGTCTCACCATAAGGGCTTCTTTTAAATATGGCTTTCTTCTTAGATATATGTCAAAGTGACAACAGTATTGCTCAGTTTATTGTTGAGGCTGAAGCACAAGCTGTTCTTTGAAGACTGGCAAGAACCCGTCCCTCGATCCCTCTTTCTCTCAAACCCATCTGTGAAATTACGCACTCACACAGTCAGCGGATACACAGATGTTGAGTAGGAAGAAGGTGTAGGAGGTAGATTTTCCTATAGAATGTTTAGTATTAATAGGAAAACAATAGCCAGTTCAATATAACTTACATGTACTGATGTGTTGATCAGTTAAAGCTAAAACAGTTGCTATTGTTGTTGATATTCAATACAATTTTACTCAGTTTTCTCTAATTTAACTTCAACATTTCAGCTCTTTGTAATCTTTGGACATCAGTTAACAAGAGCAACTAATTTGTTTAGACTTTACACAGCCAAATCCAAACTGCAGGTGTGAAACCTCCACCAGACTGTGGCTTAGACCCAACAGTTAAACATTGGTCCAATGAAGGTAGATGGCTTTAATCCATATCAACTGGTTTGTTCTGTTTTTGGAAATCCATTTTGGATGGTCCTGACATTTGGATAAACTGCAGCATTTCATGGTAGGTAATCATTGTGTTTTAACAAAGCGAGAAAATAATTAGTACAATAAAAAAACGCATGTAGAGATAAACTTTTTTTTAGCAGAAAAATAGTAAAGTAATGACATATCTCCGTAGAAAAATACATAAAAAATATGCAACTATAGCCATCATGACCAAAAATACAGACTATTACCCATGAATTTGGAATTTTTTTTTTTTTTTTACTAATTCTCGTGAATTAATTCTGACTATAAGACTTATTTTTGATACTTAAAGTGTAACTTGAACTCGGTATGTAATCATTATACATGGTCATAGGTGATTACAGAGAGAATAATGTGTCAAAACTTAAAACAAAACCATTACAACTGTATGGGCAACAATATTTTCTGGAAAATACCCATCAGGAATGATTGTGAGTAATAGATTACTTGATTATCGTAGTGATAAGCTTTATTTTGGACATTTTCCAATACAGCAAGCAATACAAGCCTAATAACAGTCAATATGATCATATTATATTATATAGCGACTGGGTAACTCAGTGGTTAACGCCACTGGCATTGGTGCGGAAGATGGCTGGTTCGAGACCCAGGTGAACCCTTGGGAAATGTTCTTTACGCTGTACATCCCTATGTGGTCGCATTATTCAGGTTCCAAGCCTGGTTGTGTCAGGAAGGGCATTCGACGTAAAAATCTCTGCCAAATCAACATGCGAGGTCATTCGCTGTAGCGACCCCGAAAGGGAAAAAGCCGAAAGAAATCATCATCATAACCATATTATAATATTTATTATAATTCTGGATGGCCACAGAGTGTCTCTGTATGTGTGTCTGCACGATTCTGAGAAAATGAGACCTTTTTAACTGACCAGTTTGGTACAGATAGTTGTGGAATAATCCCATCTCCACCTTAAATATCTCAGCCAGTTGATAGGACCAGTATTTTTGGAGAAATTAGTCATTTGAGAATACAGTAGCCTTAAAATCACATTGCTATGCCCATGATGGTTGACAGGAAGTGCAGCACCACACAGCATGATGGGAAATGATGTTAAAAACATTTACATTTACTAACTTCAGTCCCTAAATATTGTTATTGATATGACACACATTAATGCTCCAGTCATGCAATAATATGACCAATAAAAGCTAAATCGTCTGCAGTAAAAACTAATGTCAATCAATTAATCGTCACATAGAAAAAAGCTTTATTATAAATGTATCTTAAGAATATAAATTCAGGAAGTTTGATGTCCTCCAGCAGGCTTTTCCAAAGTTTAGGGGCCCTTACAGCACAGGTCCTGTCCACTCCAGTTTTCAGTCTAGACACTTGAACAGCCAGCAGCGCTCTACCACAGGATCGCATATTAAGTCCTGGCTCAGAGGGAGATTAAAGCTCAGGGATATATGGAGGGACTTGCCCAAGCCTCGCCTTACTTCATCGAGATGTGGAACTAATTTTTATGGTACGTTTCCTGCTTGGATCCTGCACACATAATGCGAAGTCTGAAAAGTGCCTCAAGTGTTTTTAATAATTAAACATTGTACTTGTGTTTAATGGTTTTTTTGTTTGTTTTGTTTTTCATTATTATTATTTTTTTTCCTGTGTTTTGTTTTGGTTGGAGACCATGTATTAACAATGACATTTTGAATAACCAACGAAAATTGAAATGGTTATTCAACTTCAGAGACTAAGTAAAATGCCCGACATTAATATCCATCCATATTGGTACATAACTGGAGTTGGAAATCACCCAAATCGTTGGATTTTCATCTTAAACACTGCAAAAATCAAAATCTTACCAAGTGTATTTTTCTCATTTCTAGTCAAAATATCTCATCATACTTAAAATAAGAGGTAATCGCCTCAATATTAACTTGTCAGTGAAATATAAGAACATATTTTTAGACAATAGAAAATCTTATTAAGATAATTTTCTCTTGTTCCATTAGCAGTTTATTTTCTTTAGCTCAGTATTTATTTTTTTTGTTTGTTTAACCCATAAAAATCCGCTGTCAACCAAAACATCTACTGATGTTTTACCTGTTAATCCACTAATCTTACCAATACATGTAAATAATTGGTATAAAATACAGTTTGTTGTCTTTTCGTGGTCATCAGATATGACCCATTAGATATTCAGAGGCGCTGTAGTTACCATGGAAACACTGTCATCTTCTACAACATTGATTCACCAGTAAAACCCAACCAAACCAAGTGTCTCAATCCACTGTCATTGATCCAACTCCATGTTGGATCAATGACAGTGGATTGAGACACTTGGTTTCTGTTCAGTTATTGATAGATTTCACTGAAAAAGTCCCTTTTCTTCCTATTTTTTTCTGCTTTTGATATAATAACCGTTAACTTTAATCTGAGCTTTAATGAACATTTACATAATCGATAAGTTAAATATAAGAACATACCTGATTTTTGGTGAAAGGATGCAAAATAAAGAAGATAATATAACAATAAATGGTGTTAAATCACTAGAGAAAAGCTAAATATTGAGGAAAAATTCATTTGGGAACTCACACAAAAGTCACACTGAGTCCTTATGGGTCAGTCCAAGATTTTTTGTTTATTACAAGCAAAAAATAAAAAATCTGCCAATGGAACACGTGTATATTTTAAGTATGATTAGATATTTTGAGTAGAAATAAGAAAAATACACTTGGTAAGATTTCTTTTTTTTTTTTTTTTCAGTGGAACAACAAATATGTTTTGCTCAAAATGTGTGAATATTTCCCCTCTATTTTAATTTTTTTTTTTTTTTTTTTGCACTGGTTTTAAACATGAAATAAAAATAGTTGAGAATATGATCTGGCATGAACATGGCAGGCAGGAAATAAATTAGTCGGTCGGGGAGTTTCTCAGGCAACATTCACATTGTGTCAAAAGTCAAACTGCTCTCAAAAACCCCAGCAGTGAACTCTGTTAGCATTACTTTAATAAGCTATTCATCAATTTATTTTAGTAACACAGAAAAAGGTGTGAGATGATCCATTGTGCTTTACAAATTCACAACTACTTATGAACGTAATAGGAACCACAGATACACCAGTAAAGTCCTAATTAGTTGGAGAGGCACTGAGCATTAAACCCATCCCTGCCTCTCTTGAGTACTGTGTTACTTACAATACTTTTTGGTGGTAATTTGCAAATAACTGTGCTGTTTTCTGTATAGGTGTGAATGTTAGTGCATCTTTTTTTTTTTTTTTTTTTTTTGCAAGGAAAACACTTAAGAAAGCAAACCATAGAACGGAGCGCATCGATATACACTGCACCACTTTTGGTATTGATTACAGGAGACCTTTTTGCCTCATAATTCTTACATAGTGCCACAATAAGGCCCATAATATTTCTTCCATCCATAGTTTCATTCATTTTTTGATTATTGATGATGCAGATTCGAACCGCTGCGTCAAGTCTCCATCATATCCTTTTGTTTGAAAATGATGATGGCCCTGATCAGTCCTGATCTTTTTTTTTTTTTTACGTTAAAGAAAATGAGAGGCTACTCGCTGCAGTTAGCTAAAGCTAAGCTAAAGCTAAAGCTAAAGCTTAAATATTATTAACCCGCCCCCTGAAGGGAAGGGGTTTAATGTTTGGTTCAGTTTGTTTGATTGAAAAGGCTATTGGTTAAATTCATACCAAATTGGGTTCATAGATCACAAGTCATCCAGAATAGAAAAGTAGATCAAAGTTATTTTTTTTTAATATAAATTTTTGAAGTACTTGTCCCCATTTACTTTTAATGGGCAAAATGTTAAATATGTGTGGCAGCAAAACTATTAGTTGAAGTCATCCTAAATTGGGTTTATATATTGCCAATGACCCAGAATATATATCATTTCATTTTAGGAAATGGTAGGTTCAAGTTACAAATTTTTATGAAATAAAAAAAAAAAAAATCCCATTTACTTTTTAATGGGCAATATTTCAAACGTTGGTAGCAGCAAAACTGTTGATGAATTCATACTAAATTGAGTTTATATATATTGCCAGTGACCCAGAAAATAGTGGAAAGTGGTTAAAAGTAAAAAAAAAATTAATGGATTTAAAAAAAAAAAAAAAAATTCCCATTTACTTACAATGGGCCAAATTTCAAATGTCTCTAAAAACATAATTTTTTTTTGGTTCAGTTTACTTCAGACTGGGCACATATAAAGAGGTAATTGATATCCTGACATTAAGACATGTTTACACACGATGACATCAGCTGGATCGATGCCAAAATAAGGTACAATACATGCGAGGGGCGGGGCTTGTTGTGCACCATTTGTTAATCACCGCAGTATTTACAGATGGAAGGATCTGAACTATTTGCATAGTTAAATCCAGAGAGTTAATGTTTTTTTGTGTGTTTTTTTTTGTCCAGGCTGTTTATTTAACTGTACCTGTAGCCTATTATGACCCTTATTGTGACGTCACATAAGCAATATGTGGCCAAACAGATGTCACAGTGTAATACTGTGCACTGAAATATTACATGTGCACCTTTTTTTTTTTGGTTGGTGAGTGTATAAAGAGTCCACACATATGACTACACATATAAAATCATGTAGCACTTGCTGAAAGTCCCTCTGTTTCTCAGCATGGCAGGGTTTTTTTCTTTTCTTTTTTTTCCAGCGGTCCTAGCCATGCACCATATTCATCTGAGTAACTGCTCGTTTGCCTCATGTGGAGACAGAAGAATGGACAGACCCACCGAGAGCCTAATTAACCCTAATTAGAGACTAAAAATCATAATGGAAAGGCAAGTTGCCATGCCAGGTTGGTTGGAGCTGCTACATGCTGCTGTGTCTGTCTTCCCTTCTGTTTTCAGGCCATTTTTATGCCTGTATTTTCATGTTCCAATCAGCCAAGAATCAAACCCGGGTCTCGCTGTTCATTTCGACTCATTTGGAGGTTTTTTTTTTGTTTTGTTTTGTTTTTTTGCTTTCTGAAAAGACAAAATAAGAGTTTATTCTGACTTTGGTCAAATGAACCAAAATGTCAGTGCTTTTTCCAAATGCACTCGAATGAATCCCTTTTTAAATATCAAACATGAAATATCAAACACATCTATCACAACTTTTTCCAAGAGCTGCTTCTATTTCTTTAAACTCGCAAATGCCACTTTCCCTGAAAAACACAATTACACATGCAATTATTATTTCCCTCCCTTAGGCTTTCCACATTAAATAAATTGAAATAAAGCAAGGTTATATAGGTATTTGTCGGCCTTTAATCCTCTGTTGAACATTTAATTTACTTGACAAAGCATTTTATCACTGTTGCATGGCATTTGTTCCGTTAAATTCAAGCTACCTGAGGAAATATGTGTGTTCCTTGAAGCCGTACCCACTATCTGTGGAGTCTCTGTTCCAAGGCCGACAGCCATGCTGTGGAGGATCTGGCAGCCTCATTATTTAGCAGGCTTATAGGCCCTGATAAGGTTCCTTGTTTTGGGGCCAGTAAAAGAGAAGGCCCAGGTTCGATAGTGTCCGTGTCAGTGATGCATAGAGCTTGTTCTCCACCTTGCGTCTCGTCCCTTGGTCTATGTAAGAGCCAGATTATAGGGTTGACTAATGAATGTCAGTCTAAATGAATGACCAGAGCTGCCAATGCCGCCACCGCCAGCCCTCAGGCCTATCTCCCCCTCAGTAATGATTAAATACCATACACTTACTCCTTCCTTTCCTCTTCTCATTCCCCTGTGGCTGCACTAATACCTCACCTTCCCCATTCCGTCAAACTAGCTTGTTACCGTCCCAGATGAGGGGGAAAAATTGGAAACGGTAGCCTATCCCTTCTCGGGATGGATGGGTGCTTTGTTGATTGTTTCTCGGGCAGGCACAACACAGCGCTGAGGAGCAGTGTAATGGCGTTCTCAGAGGTTTGACAAGGTGGATCTAGCCGCTGCATTGTGCTTATTGCGGATTGGGGTGGCGTAGGTAATGTGATTTCTGACTGAAGCGTGGCGATGGTAGGTTGAAAATTTGATGTCTGCAGACCGCTGGGCATTTTCTGAGTGTGTGTGTGTGAGTTTATGTGTGTGTGTCTGCTTGTTTGAGTTGAAAGGGAACGGGAAAGAAAGAGAAGAAATTGCTCATATGTCAAGTTCTAACATTATGGTGTAAAAACCATGAGAGATTATGTGTGTGTACTTTATAGGGCTGCATGATATGGGGTCAAATTGTTATTTTAATGTTTTTTTTGTTACAGTCTAATGCGAGATAAAAAGAAAATATTGAAATATTCAACAAAGAGCTACTGTATTTGCCATTCTGGACCGATTAGAGTTGTTTTTGTATATTTTTATAGCATAGAAAACCAATAATATAAGATACCTTAAGGTGCATGCGAGTTGTCTGGGTTTGTAGACTTGTGTAAAGTTTGTTTTGTGCTCGATTCTGGTCATTTGGTGATGTCCATCATGTTACGAAAAACCTATGAGAGGCAGTAGCTTTTCAGTTTTTTCGGTTTAATTTTATTTAACCCATAAAAGCCCAGAGCGACTTCAATGTCAGTTCTGAAGTGAAAATTTCTCTATATCTAACCTTTATTATGTGATTTATCAGACCTTATTATAATATTATCCTCTGTCTTTTGCATGTTTTCAGTAAAAAGCAGGTATTTTCCTGCATTTAATTCACTGATCATATTGATATTCATAAAAGTTCAGATTAAAGTTGACAATTATTCAACCAAAAACAGAGAAAGAAACTTTTTTTGTAGTAAAATCCATCATTAATTGAACATAAACCAAGTGTCTCTATCCACTCTCGTTAATATGTATAAGTCACACAAAGTAGAAATGACAGCCTTATATCCACACTAAAAATATGCATAAAAACAACAGAAGTCAGTTTTAAAACATACCTAACACACTAAAATAAGAATATACATGTGAAACACCGCAGATAATTTAAAAGGCATTAAAAGTATAACAACATTGTTCCTTAAAAACATCTCAAAGCAGAATCTGATTCAGATAGTTAGAAAAACACCTACAACATTAAAGCATTTTTCACTCTAAATGATGTATTTTCCAACATTTAATTTCCTATATTTAATTTAGATGTTCATGAAAGCTCTGTAAATTCAAAGATTATTATATCTAAGCAGAGAAAAGCCGACTTTTTTGGTAAAATATATCGATAACTGAACATAAACCAAGTGTTTCCATCCAGTGTCATTGTTCCAACTCTATGGTTTTTACTGGTGAATCAGTGCTGTAGAAGATGACAGGGTTTCTATAGTAACTACGGAGCCTGTGAACATCTAAATGGGTCATATCTGATGACCATGAAAAGACAACAAATTTTATACCTATTATTATTATTATTATTATTATTATTATTATTATTATCATTACCTGTATTGGTAGAATTAGTGGGTCAACAGGTATTAAACAGTTAGATCCGTAGATGCTTTTGGTTGGTAATGGATGTTTGTGTTTTTATGGGTTAGCCTTTATTTAACCAAGAAAAATCCCATGAAGATTAAGAACCTCTTTAAAAAAAAAAAGGGGGAGTCCTGTCCAAGATAGGAACCAGCAAATACATACATTTCCAATAAACACAAAGAACAGACACATTTGCAGCAAAAATAACATTTACAAGCAGGTTACGAAAAACATTTATGGAGTTGGCCTAAAATGTCGGAGGTAGTGAGTACTGAGGTTTTGCAAATTTGAGCAGAAATTTTTATAAAACCAGCAAAATAAAATGTAAATATTAAGGAAAAAGAATATGTGGAGCTGTTTCCTGTTTCTTTCCCAGGACTTCTAAGTATAGAAACCTTTTTTGTGACGTTTCCAGCTTTTTCCCCACTTAAATGTTCAGCATTTCCACTCGTCACATAAAAGCACCTGGATAGAAGTGCATCTATTGAGACACTGAAGAGCAAGCATAAGGTGTTTTGTGACAAATAAATACATATAAAAGTGAGTTGTCTGCATAGAAATAGGCGCACACTATGTTACCATGGATATCAGCAACCGTCATAGCCATTAACTTAGAAATGGAGTTGGCTAATTTCAACAAACATCTCGCTCTCTCTGCACGAAAACGCACTCAAAAAAAGATGTCATTTAAGTATGTGCAGGCAGAGCCATAAAGTCGTTTTGCAAATTCAAAATCAGCCTTCCCTCAGAGGTGTTTCTCATCACACAACCTCCACTTCTGATGATACGCGTGTGATGTTCATGGCGTGTTCGGCAAGTCAATTCCGGAACATAGAACAAGAAAATCTTCTGTTTTTCTACAGGTTTTTGTGCTCAGGTGTTCCACCTTGACTAGCTTACACTGAACAAGATGAAAGTACTAGTTCTATAAAGTAATTGTATATGATACAAAATAGTAATATAAGTAGTAGTTGGTAATTTCATGCTTTAAAAGTTGTGATTACATGATTTTTGATGGAATATACATTTTTGGTCAGCATCGTCAATTTCCACACGACTGACATAATTTTACTTCATGCATCTAAACTTCCTTTTCCCTATTTTTCCGCTCATTTTTCGCTCATTTTCTGGTTGTGGTCGGTCACTGGCAGGACCTGCTTTATTTGTCTAATAAACAAAATTGTGATTGGTGGTTTCCTGTGTATCTCAGACCACGTTAAACCCTTAAAAACCCAAACATCCATCATGGACCGAAAGCATCTACTGATCTAAAATGTTAAATACCTGTTGAGTCAGTAATGTTATCAATACATGTAAATATTTAGTGTAAAATACAGTTCGTCATCTCAGATATGACCCTTTCGGATGTTCAGTGGCCCTGTAGTTACCGTGGAAACATCTTCATCTTCTACAACATTGATTCACCAGTAAAACCCATGGCATTGGCGATCAATGACAGTGGATGGACACGCTTTATTTACGTTCAGTTAATGATAATTTTACTGAAAAAGCCACTTTATTATGTTTCTGACATGACCATGAACTTTATTCTGAGCTTTTACAAACATCTACATGATCTGCATGAATTAAATATAGGGAAAAATACCTGATTTGCAGTGAACAATGCAAAACCCTGAGGATAATATTGCAGTAAATGGTGATAAGTCACTAAAGAAAAGTTAAATAGAGAGAAAATTTCATTTGATAACTGGCACAAAACTAGCAGTGGGTCTATATGGGTTAATGTATCAGAGACATTATAGTGAAACATAGTGGACATATAGATCATCTCATGTTCTGCACAAAGAGAGTATAGCATTTAGCTAATTTACAACTCCCATCCCTGCTTGAGCTTTACAACAAAGACATCCATGTACTCTATAAACAGTAAAATCAATAGCATAAACAAACAATATAAAAGCCTATTCACATCAGCCACTCACACTTAAACACTCAAAGAGAAACATTTTAGAAGTGGGTTTTTCAATATAGTGAGTGAATGACCATCAGAAAATAAATTAAAATATAATGGTCAATATTTACCATTTGGATTTAACCTAATTATGTGTCTTTACTGTCATGTAGGAAACATTTACAGCCTGTATTTCATGTTGTTATGTTATTGTGCACTGAGGTTTTCCAAGGGACCTCAACAGCCCTCTGAGCTTTTATAAACATTCACATGATTAAAGGCAGGAAAATACCAGAGTTTTAGTGATAACATGCAAAAGACATAGGATAATATTATAACACACTGTGATGAATCACCTAATAAAGGTTAGATATAGAGGAACTGACACAAAAGTAGGGTGGGTCTTTAGCTGCAGCTGCTACTAAACTTTTTACTTTCGGCGAAACCTCGCTCCGACTGATGAATGAATGTTTTATTTTTTTAATCTCGGACACAGAACCGAAGTGGAAAACTGGAATAATATAAGCCATAACATATAACATTAAAATTTTGGTGTGAAGAAGCATATTCAACATAAACGTCACATACACATCATTTTATTTATTTATTTTTATTGAGTTTAGTACTAACTATTTGATTTTATTGTTTTATTTCAAGCATTGTTGTAGCTCTATGAACTTATTTATTGTTTTAAGTTTTTCTTTTAATTGTTTCATATTTTTGATGATGTGCAGCATATTGAAAATAAAATGGATTGAGTTAATTACAAATAATCCACACCGTGTTCGCCCTCCTGGAATCAAAGCCAAAGGTGGTGCAGTCAGATATTGCATGTGTAATTTATTTATTTATTTATTTTTGGGCTGGGTGGTTTATCTCAGTAACGGGTTAAACACAATCAAACATGATGCATCACACACACACACACACATTTCTGGGAAAATGAAGTTGCACATCGTGACACATTGGACTTGCTTGACACGGCGCATCCTGCGACGTGACTGTCTATATATTGTGTTTCTGTGTCTGTTTTCGAGTGCATCCTTTGTTTTTTTCGCCCAAGACTTGATGTCATTCCTCGACTGTATCACCCCCTGAGGCTACTTTTGATGTGCTGGTATCTGATTTGGAACCCTTCCACGCCATCTCATAACCCCTTCGCCCTGAAGGAAGCCGAAATGGTACACCCTCGTCATTCTGTCTGCACGTTGTCTTTTCCTCTGGGGTCTTGATCCGGCGGGTGTCCGTCTATCACAACGCCTGAATGAATGTCCAGAGATGCTTTGTTTCATCCCCACAGGCACCAAGACCCATCTGGTGAGACGGGAGACGGCTCCACTACATATGCCCTTTTAGAAATTCATTCAGCATATCGCCTCCAAGTTGGGATATTCCTTTTTGTTGTTGCAGAAAGCGAGTGGTATTATTTTGATCTATGATTGCTTGATATCATTTGCTATGATCTGATATGATTGAGCGTGTCACTTCTACTATCTTATATCTCTGTTTGCCGTCTTCTTGTCTATGGTATAATAGACAGTTTTCATTCCCCATCTCTGCACAGGGAAAACCTCTGCTCAGGTCTAATCCTGTTAATGCTAAAATCAGATTACTGGCTGTAGCCTATAGCACAAAAGCCAAATGTGTGTTTGTGTGCACGCGACAGAATGTGTGGGGTAATAAAGCGTAGAAAAGACGAAGGGAAGGAGAAAGATAAAATGATATAGAGATGCTGTCACAGAACTACTCTTGTACAGAGCATGTGTGCAGCTGGATTTCCAGAAAATACTAATAAAAAAAGAATTGTGACTTGTAGTCTTACAAAATAATGGATGGTAGGAACTTAAATTATTTCAGGGGAAATAGCCTTGGCTCGCAAAATTGAAATATTGCTCTCTAAATCACTGACTTACAAGTTTAACTTCTCTCTTTTTTTTTTTTTTTCGTATGTTGTGGAACATTTCACCCATTCTTTGAAAAGTCTATCTGTAAAGGGGAAACAATATCACAATAGGATTCCAAATGCACACCGTCGGGATCAGTTAATGTACAGGTAGTCCTACGAATGAGTTCCGTACCTATGTTGCCGACCTAACCAGAATTTCGGAATTAACCCTTTAGTACCCCTAAATCTCTAAATAACTATCCAAATACATGTATTATACTTCATATTAATAAAATAAAGTACAAAATAAGATAATGTACTTACTATATGTACAGTATACCGTATGTATGTACAGTAATAGCGGATGAGACTCCGGCGTCACAAAGTCGAAATAACGTAAGTTGGGTCAAGGACTACCTGTATTTCTGTGGTTTGTAAAGCATTCTATCCAGGCTCTGATGGTGGATGTAATCACTGTTAGCCCTCGCTCGGCTCCGATATGTCAAGTTGTCACGACCGGCTGTGTGCTACAGCATTGACTAAACATCATACAGTTATTTTCTGATTGTTGAACGTACAATAGAAAGGTGTGATTGAGGACCGCCGTCTATGTTTTTCAGCAGAAGTGCAAAAACGGTTGGGCTTTTTCAGTTGAGTTTGAAGGGGAGCAGCTGTTTCTGGCAGATGAGTGAAAATACCTCTATTACTTCTACATCTGAGAGCAAGAAGGAACCTGAGATTAATTTGTACCATTTGGGACAAAAGGCAGCAAACACTTAACCGCAAGTTTCACAGGTTGTAATTCAGATGTTGGTCGTACCAGTCGATTCCGTGCTTGTTGTGTGCTACGTGTAACCTGTCACCTGTAACCTTCTAACACAGGGGTCTCAAACTCCTTTTCTTTCACGGCCAGTAAAATAATAACATACAAAATAATGCATAATAATGTAGAAATAATGACAACTCAAAATCTGTCTTTGTTTTAGTAAAGACAAATCTATTAAATTCTAAAAATATGCATTTTGATGATCTACCCAAATAAAAAAAAGATATGAATAACCTGAAAAAACTAACATTTCTTGTGAAAAATAAATGCAATTTTAACAATAATGTGCCTCAACTTATTATTTATGCATGTTTATTATAGATTGGATCAACAAACGCAGTTAATAAAAGGCAGAAAAGTGTTAAAATCGTGCTTAATTTTCTTTAGATATTTCAGGTTATTCACATTTTATTATTACAGGATATTTTGTAAATGTCAATTTTCACAATTTAATGTTATGTTTTGCACTAAAACAAGGACAAAAATATGAAGTTGTCAATATTTATAGACATAATGGAATATACATTTTTTTTCACATCAAGCCAAGAAGAAAATAAAGTCATTTTTGGGGGGTAATTATTCTGTTATTGTCTTACTGTAGATCGTATTAGTCTGTATGTGGAACTAAAAAGACTTAAACAGCCTCAACTGTGGATTTTTTACACTTTGCAAACTCATCCCACAGGCCGCATTAGAACCTGTGGCGGGCCACATTTGGCCCCCGAGCCGATGTTTGAGATCCCTGTTCTAATAGAACCTTTTACTGTAGAGTGCATTAATACTGGGTTTGAAAGAAAACACTACGTTGAAAGAAACGGCAGTGGCCACGTACTGAACGCTGCAAAAATCAAAATCTTACCAAGTGTATTTTTCTCATTTCTAATCCAAATATCTCATCACACTTGAAATAAGACATAATCACCTAAATATTAACTTTCCATTGAGACACGGGTTAAAAAACATAGACTAATCTACAGCAAGAATGAGAAGCTTTAAAAATCTGAGTGTGCGATGTTAACAAATAATTTAGGATAAGTGATAATCAGGTTGTTAAATTAAAAGCCTGTCTGCTGGAAAATAAAAGCTTTATTTTTTTTATTTTTTTACGGAAAATCAACAACATTATCATCTGTTTGACAATAACTCTACAACCTACCTCTGCAAAAACAACTGTTGGGTTTTCTCAAATTTGTCACCATAATCACATGAGTACGTACTAGCTCATCTTATTTAAAGGTGTTTGTTTTGGGGGTTTTGCTTTTCTTATATAATCTATTATTATCTAATCTCACTAAAAGACTTCTGTTTCAGTCGCAGAGCTGCAAAATAATAGGTATAATTGCCCGCTGACTGTGAATTACTGGTTTCATACAGGTGTGGGTGGATGAGAGTTTCCAAATTGGATAAAATCATAGGGTCACAGTTGTTGGATAATTGATGAGCATGTGCAGATTCAGATGATAGCGGTGCCGAACTAGACGTTTCTAAAGAACAGCATGGAAGTATTACATGTCGGGATAGCTTCGCGGAAAGTTGTTTGCTACTCAAATCGAAGCATCGGGTTGCAGATACGTGGCTGGATTATAGTACGTTCTCTGATATTCTACCGCTCGTTGCTTGATAGCTAGAATTCTGGTTTGAGCAACATGGCAAGTACATAACCTTACATTTATTACCTCCGACAAGGAGGTTATGTTTTTGCCGGCATTTGTTTGTTTCTCTATTTGTGTGCAACATAACTCAAAAAGTTATGGACGGATTTTGATGAAAATTTCAGGATTTGTTGGCAATGGCACAAGG
>JAPSES010000109.1:4804724-4816489 GCA_029822895.1 Maxillicosta whitleyi | reverse complement strand
GGTGTAAACTGGTGTGCACAGATCCATGGACCGGGGTAAGGTGAACCGTAAGGGCGAGAGGATGACACTAAAGATACTTGATGTTCTCTGTCTCTGTCAATAGTAAAAAGCCTCTCTCTGTGTCAATAGTAAAAAGCCTCTCTCTGTGTCAATAGTAAAAAGTCACTCTCTTGCTGTCTCACTCTCTCTGTCAATAGTAAAATGTCTCCCTCTCTCTCTCTCTCTCTCTCTCTCTCTCTCTCAGTAGTAAAAAGTCTCTGTCTTGCTCTCTGTCAATAGTAAAAAGTCTCTCTCTCTCTGTGTCAATAGTAAAAAGTCTCTCTCTTGCTCTCTCTGTCAATAATAAAGTCTCTCTCTGTCAATAGTAAAAAGTCTCTCTCTCTCTGTCAATAGTAAAATGAGTTGTCAACTAAAACACTTACATTTAACTCATTGTCATAGTCGATCGTTGCCCATTCGCAGCAACGCTATATTTAACAGCAGTTTTATCTGTTGAACGTAGCCTTATGTTAAGCCATAATGCTCCAAAAATGTGTCGAAACGAGGCTGAGCTTACTTAGTGCTGCTGTTCCAGTCTACGTAGCTGCTCAATTAGGCACCATTTCAATCTCCACAGCGTCATTTTTTGTTTTCTATTTCCTCAACAAATCAACAAACAATCAATCAAATAATCTCAACCTCATCCATTTCCCGTAATGGTTTTGGATATGCGACTGTTTAAGGATCCCCTTCAGGCCATCTGCAATCAGCCAAAACAATAAGGGAGCAATTAATCCTATCAGAACCAAAACAGAAAACACTGCAGCGCACACTTAACCCACAGTTGATTTTAGCTTTATTTCTTATAGCAGCATCATTTTGGTATCAGGAGCTGAAGTGGAAAAACAAGTTTGTTTAGTAAATGTGGATGATTCTTGGGTGTTTGAGTGCTATTGTATCGTCTGTGTTGTGCTTGTCATTTGTTGATGTTGGCCGGCGTTATTTTTTTTTTTTTAGGTCGGACAGCAGTCTCAGCACTGATTTCCATGTAGAGGACATTCTGTGAAAATCCTTTTGCTCTCCCCTCAATGCCTGTTTTTCACCCTCCTACAGAAGCAACAGTGTGCCACAGAAACTAATGTTAGCTTAGAAATGGATTTTCCATTGTCAGCAAAGGACAGCACCACAAATGTCACATCAGGACTCAGACTCAGTGTTTGGACAGTGACAGTTGGTAGTTTTGGCTCTGTACACCACCATGGATCCAAAGTGAAACAGTCAATATGTGATTGAAGTGTGAACTTACAGCTTTAACTCCAGGGGTTTTACAAAAATACTTCATTATCCATTTAGGAATTATAACCATTTTAAATGCAGTCCCTCCATTTTCAGTGGACATACTAAGGGTGAATTCAGACCTACTTCGTCAAAACCTGTGTCTGTCGCCATGGTAACGAACATAACCTACTCACTGGTAGGTTTTCTTTAAGAAACCCCGAGTTTCACTTGATTCGTCCCACTTTAAACATGCTGTTAGACATGGATTGTCCTGACAAACGCGACAAATGAACTTTCCACTTCCCTGGAGAGTTTGGACTGGTTTTTAGGTGTAAATGCAAACATGTGAACTCTGATTCGAATTAAACAAACAGATTCTATTCCAGTGATCTGTTCACTCCCTCTTATGGGACTATTATGGTCATGTAAATGTGCTCAGGGACTATCTGAAGCCAATCGCTGCAGGATTGTGGATCTTTCTGCCTTAATTCCAGTAACTGAAAAGCATCTCTATTGATCTGATTGAGATGGAAGGACATCCTATTTCTTTACCTTCAAAAGCCCTTGAGATACATTTTCAGTCATTTTCCGTGTGCAATGTGAAATACCGTCCGATTAGTTCTTGATTGCTTCATCCCGCAATGACGGAAAATGACAAAATTTACATCACTGTCCACATTTGTACAGACCCAACTACATTAATACCGAACCACAGCCAAACACTTTGACTTCATAACTGTTGTCAACTTTCTCATTTGCATCCAGTATGTTAACATCCCCTTTACTCTGTATGCCGTCTGCACTCTGGTTCCATTGTTTTCACTGAGTTTCTCTCACTAAAATGTTATTATGTAAAATTGTGGGATTAGTTTTAAACAAGTGCAAAATTACTTTGGAATTTGTTCATTTACCTCAGTGCCTATTCTGATCATGTTTCTCCCTTTCTCTTTTTTCCCTGGGTGCTGCTTAATCTGAATGGCTGCAAACAAAGGTAAGACCTCTTATTTATTATGCATGTATTTTGAGTATTGTGACACTTGAGCAGAAAGTTACAAGTGGCTTTGGGGGCTTAGTAAGACCTCTTTGGATAATTACTTTAAGAAAGCAATTAGCAAAACTCTTAAATTGGAAAGTAAGTAAACAAGCTGGTGGCATATATCAAACGAAACCGGGGAATATTTGGGGAATATAGCAAACATGTTGGGTAAGTTTTACTTCTTAACTTTCATGCTGGGGCGCTTGGAGGAATAGAAGGATAAAAGCTTTATGGCTATCTGTTTTAGAAAATTCTGTTTATACGAACATAAACAAACTGTACTTGCTTTTGATCAGCCCTATTGACTTGTTTATTTAATAGCTTCGTGGGTCTATGCTATGAAGGAGAATAGTTCAGAGTCCACATATTTCATTTTTTATCTCGGCCTCTTCTCATTTACTTCAGTTGTGATGCATATATATGCTCTAGTCGTGAAGAAAACACTGGGGTTGTTGTAAGGTTTTTGTTTCCCCCCATAAATCAGTTCAACACATAAGAAGAAGTTTTTTTTTTTTTTTTTTTTTTTAAGGTAGAATTACAACATACACATGGAATCACATCCTTTTCACTTCCAAATACTCTGGTTTCCATTAGACTCCTCCTATTTTTGCGGTTCTATCAGTAGTGTTGTGGAAGTTACTTCCAAACTGTAATCTATTACTAGTCAACTGTTAATTAAAAGTAATTCCTTACCGTGCAATTTTACTGTCTCAGAATTGTAATGCATTACATTATCCCTATATTACTTTTGAGTTACACACACTCTTATCTTAAATGGCGCATGCACAGTATAACCCCCCCCACACACACAAGAAATAGGAGAGCCTTGGGACACATAAATTTCCGCTCCAAAGTATATGTGGATGGATATGGCAGTAAGGGTGTTTTCACAAAGTGTACCCGAGTATGTTAGAACCCAAAGTCGGCTTAATTTTATGAATGTGAATGCAAATGTTCTTTGCACAAGTCCAGCTGAGAAGGCAGTCCTGTGTACGGACTGCATGGACTCCAGTACGGTACGTGACCTAATCACCACTCAGACGGCGGAAGTGATGTAATCACCACAAGACCATAGACATACGCTCCTGTTCTCTCCTGAAAAAGCCTTGTAGCAGAGGCTCCTGTTACAAACCAGTCTGTGATATATCAGGGACAACAGAAGGCCTGTTGAGCCGCATTTTGTAATAAATGTCCAAAATGTAATAACTTTTTCATTTCATTTTGTAATAAAGCCGCATTTTGTAATAAATGTTGCCGCATTATGTAATAAGTTATTACATTTTGAGAAGATTATTACAAAATGCAACTTTTTTATTCTCTAGAAAATTATTATTAGTATCACTGTATTAGCCTAGTAGCAGTACTTAGCAATTATTATCAGTACACTATTCAAAGGTGGCATATTAAAAATTGCAATATTCTGTAAATTCCAAATTTTTTTATTATTAAAATTTATTCCAAAATGCAATGTGGCAGTTTATTACAAAATGCGGCTTTATTACAAAATGAAATGAAAAAGTTATTACATTTTGGATGTTTATTACAAAATTACATGTACAAATAGGGGGCATCCAGTAGGCAAGGATTCTAACTAGTCATAGAGATGTTAGCTTACTTTGTCATTGCTGATCTCAGGGATCATGCTAACTAGCTTCTGTAAATCACAACGTTTTTGGTTCCTTAAGGGCTCACATTCTTGCTGTTATTGTTTTGTTTTTTTTCATTTGAAGAATTAAATTATGTATGAAAAGTGTGCTGTAACCCACTTGCTATTGAACATGTAGCAAGTAGAATATTCAGAATTAGTAATGCCTTACACTACTGCATTATAGCAAAAAGTAATCCGTTACGGTAATGCATTACTTTTGTAACATGTTCCTGCCTTCACTGAGCATCAGATGAATGAAAGTGACCCACAGCTATTACAGACCACAGTCAATGCATTTGACTTGACTCCTTGGTTAATAAAAACAAACTGGCTTCTCGTTTGTGTGCATCATGCTGTCGGCACATCCTCAGAGCATCATATTTCCTCGTCATGTCAGTTCATCTATGCTTGCATTCATGTATGCTTTGTAGCTCTCACCTTTCCTCCAGAAATAACATAATTCATGTCAGCAACAAGTTGAAAGCCTCCTCTCAGCTGGATACCCCCGTGTGATGTCAACACTGAGCTGCAGATGTTTCCCTTGGTTTATGAGGCAGAGGACAAAAGTGATCACATGGTCAGAATACGAACCACCTAGATTGAACTACGCAAATAGTTCAGAGCCTTACAAAATTCCTTTGGCAATTAATATGGCAAAATTAGACCAAAAATAATTTATCCTCCCCCTGCCTTGTGACCTTGTGTCAAAACTGAGATGAAACAAAGGACGTTGTTTTTCAGTGATTTATTGAAAATATAGATATTTTTAGAGGAAGTGTAGGGGAGAACGTAAGAGAGAAGAGGAAGTTGAGTTGGGAATTGTCCAGTTCAACATTGTAACTCTAGTGTGTCATACTAATGAAGTGCTACGCTGTAGTCTCTGGTTGTATTTGCATTATTCTATGATACACATTACTATAGTCCGGGGTATACAGTGGTATATGGAGTATATCGACTTATTTTTCAGTATATACCCACTTCTAAATCCCCCAGATGTGCACCATTCAGTCTTGTCTGAGCCACGTTAGCCATGTTTTTTATGATGGTGAAGTCCTGTCCTGCCCTACTCTGCTTCTAATTGGCTAGTATTTGGTACCTTCACTGATTAGATTGGTTAACTTTAGAAATGAGGACTGATGAGCCAATCAGAGGCAGAGTAGGGTAGATCATGCCGAGGAAAATATTGCTAACTTAGCGCCAGAGCCAGGGCTCTGCTTGGCGCCGGCCACCTCTGAAACCTGATTGGACCCCTCAGATGCCAGTGGTCGCCCAGTTGGTTTTTTTAGACTACTTCAGGAAAAAAAAAAAAAAGGCAAAAATTGAGAGTAAATTCATTTCTCCAGGGACCACTACACCACTGATGATACATTTGTCATAATTATCTTTCATAGATAAATTATACCCGTAGACTGCACATGAAATGTCTGAGTAATAAACATAAAAACAACCTCTGTAAATGCAAGTTACAACAGTAGAAAAGAACACTGCCAATGAATAAGGAGGAATGGATTAGTGTATGACGTGATAACCTGTCTCTGTAGTGGCTGAAGATTTCCTACAAAATAATTCCCGGGAAAGAGTGGGAACTCTGTTGCAGTTGTCGAAGGGTTATTGAGGTTAATAAAGCTGTAATTAATGCTTCATAATGACAAAGAAGTTACTGAAAATGATTCAGGATTTACAGTTAATTCTCCCAAAATTAAATTAGATGCTGGAGATTAAAATGTATTTGCTGCATTATGGTCATTCAGTATCAAACAGTTCTATATTTTTGTGTATGAACTAATAAAAAGCCAATATATTGCTAATATGGACTCTAATAAGCAACATTGCAACAGCAATATGTGTAAAATAATGTAATCTATGCAGCATATTCTTTTTCAAATACCCCTGGAGTTCTACCGAAACCCTTTCAGGCTTTGCATAACTTTCTGTACCTATTCATTATCTTCAGCTCATTCCAAATTTAGCCTGGCAAATGTGTGAGAGCAGGACGTCATTCCAGCCCCTGCCAGCTCTAATAGGCCATGCCATGAAGCCTAGACCAGGCAGTGGCTCCGTAATCCTTCACTCTGCCTGCTTCCTTATGCTGTTATGAGTGGAAATGAAAGTTACAGGCCTGCGGTTGATCACAGTATACAGAGACTTGCATATATAGCCCAGAGTCAGTCCAGACCGGGCTTTAATAAAGCTTTCCAAACAAGGCGAGTGGGCGGCCAAGCTTTGAGGATAAGCCCCCGTACAGGCAAGGACGATCTGTCGCTTCTTTGCCAGAGACAATAAGTCACTTTGGCACAATAAGAGAAGGGTCCGCGGCTCTCTGTGAGGCAGTCCATATGGGATGAATAGCATCTCTAATGACAACCCCTCTGCTTATTACCGCTGTGATTACGAGCCATTTGTTTGCTTTATCATGGCCGTAAACCTCAGGGGGATTTAATGAGTGCTGGGATGTAAAAGTGTCTCCCCCAAGGATGAGAAGGTCACAGGGATTGTTTGATGTGGCACGGCGAGTGTTGTGTGTTTTCTACATAGCTTGTTTGCTGTTTGTGAGTTTGGAATCATCACACCCCCAACTACTGTCAGAATTATTCATGCCACCTGCTGGGGGGACAGAGCATATTGGATTTTGTTAAAGCAGTGGAGGAGGAAACATTGATGCGGAGGTGCCATTGATGATAAAGGCGTCTCGCAGACAATAAAAAGATGTCTGGGATGAAGAGAAGGATGACAATCATACAGAAATAGACTCCCCGTAATGGCAGAATAAGTTGTATTGTTGAAGCCGGTGAGGGTGCAGTGGTGTAATTGTTCTCATTACAGCCCCATCATGGCTTGTATTGTTATTATGTCTGACTGCATCAGTTTGCCATTTCCCCTTCATCTTTCACTGCAGTCTCAGTGGGCTTCATTATCAATAATTAAGAAATGGCAGGCACACCCGCGTCTGTTGCAGCCACCTGACGAGATGCATTCAAACACACAAACGCCAACAAAATGCGAGATGTAGCAGAGGAATGGCAGGAGGCATGGGCGGTCTTTGCATCGCTCCGTTCTTCATTAACCTTTCAGTAAGACTCACAATGCAGCTGGTGATACGCTGTAAATAATGACTGAGAGTCTTGTCGAGAATCAGCGTATGAGTAATTAATGTTTGTTTGGTCGCACTCATCTCCGAAGAATCAGCAGATAATGTGCTCTTCGTGTTTGCCACCTGCAGATTAAACAATATGGCTGACATTTGGGCGGATGTGTTCCTCAAGCGGTCCTCTTACAGAGATAAGACCGAACATCCGGTCGTGATTTTTTTTAATTAAATTGCGATTATATGTATTATATGATTCTATCATTGTATTTTAATACATATAAAAATCAAAACGTTGGTTGGTGGCAAAAAGGTTCGTACCATCTGCATGCTTGTGTGTTTTGTACTGGGAAGCCATCATTTGTTTGTTGCCTGCATCCATGATAACAACTGTATATTTGAATTAATGCTGCCAAACAATTAAAATTAAAACGATTAATCACAGGGTTGCTGTGGATTAATTTTGATTAATCACAATTAAATATCATTCATTTTTAATCCAACATTAATCACGATTCATTTTGCATGAACAAACAGACTCAAGAGACGAGGGAATATGCACTTGAGTTTATTAAACTCCTTCAACCGTTTCAAACAAACTACTTGAAACAACTGTCACATCTTGTTTTTGTTTTTTTTCATCCAGAGGGACAATGTGATGTTTAGTGTCTTCCATCTTTATGGGATGGTTCTGCTGCCTTTCACTACTGGATCAACTGCCCATGTGTGCATGTGTGATGCTAACTCTACTTGGGCAAAATGTCATTGTGCGCTACAGATGGCATAAATATTTTAATCAGATTAATCATGATGATGGATTAACTTGCGTCAATGCATTAATTTTGACAACCCTAATTTGGATATTTGGGTTTTTTTTTTTACTCAGATATCCTTTTACACTCTCCCAAGTTTATCAGTAACTAACATCATAGCAACACTAGCTACGTACAACCATTAGTATGTAGCCACACACACACACACACACACACACACACACACACATATAAAACTGAAATATTTCACATGCAAAGCCTTTAAAGGAACTTCAGTTTTGCATGGAATTATCTTTTCATCCACATGGTTGGTTGGCTGGCTGTTTCCACGGTATCTTTCAAGATATTCACATAAAATGCAAACACAGGCAACAGACATGACAACGAAATGATCTGTTCCTACTGCACCTTCTTTTTAAATCACTTCTTCAAACACATTTTTATAGACTTGCTTTTATGTCATGATGTCACCCCTGAATGCTGAATATTTAATTTATCATGTTTTAGCTATCTGTTAATATGTGATGTTTTTGTTGTTTCTGTTTTAGTATCTGTTTATATCTTGCTCCCTGCTGTTGTGCCCTTTTTACTATGTCTGTAAAGCACATTGTAAACCCAGTTTTTAAGGGTGTTATTATTATTGTTATTATTATTATACCATTTTTTTTTTTTTACCAGGTGTGCACAACATTGCTAACAAAACCACCTACTAACAGTATGTACTCCAAAACAGTTGATAGTTTCGCCTCAAATTTGCTTTCATACAACACTTTAAAAGTGTTTATATTAGCGAGATTAAGTGACATAATGTACATATAGAATTATCAGTACTGTGCATGACGTTTTTATTCTCTTGATGTGTCCCAATACAGAGACTGAGAAATAGATATTATGCTCTTTACACGTCAGCAAAAAGAAAATTACCTTGCTAATGGTGCTGACGTTCATTGTAAAATGGGTGGTTTTTTGACAGTTAAATTGTGAGTTTTATTGAAATGATGAGGTAACGATCTCATCTCAAGGGTATGGGAAATATCACGAATTCAAAGTTCTTCCCAGCAGACATTAAGGTCAAAATCAAGTCGTACTGTTCTGAGCTCAGTGTTCCAATAAGTTCAGAGTGAATCTTCTGGTCTAGCTCCTTGGCCCTGCTCATTATAATGACTAATTGATTATGGGCCAAGACCACAGCCAAAGAGGCAGTGTATCAATTATTAAGCCGCATTAATAGATTAAATGAAAAGAATGTGCAGAGCATTTAACATCTGTAATCCAGTAAAAGTGGAGCAATTATGGAGTACCTCTTGGACCACTGAACCCCCCAAAAAATATATGTCTGTACGAAACCGAGTGTTCTATCTATTTCTTCCAAGGTCTATCACTCTCAGTTGTACAAAACATCAACATAACATGGAAAGGCAAAACAGCACAAGCAGACAAACAAAAATAGCCTAGTGTTATTATCAGTACTTGAACACCACACAAAGATTAACCCTTTTAAGACTTCCTTTATAACAGCCTACTAAGATGTTTTCTTTACAATAAAATTGTTTTTATTGGTGTTTTTTGCCAATTCTTTTGCACCTCTGTTTTAAGGAACAACTTATTTTTTTCAATATTTGGCCATTAATTAGTATTATTATAAATAATAAATTCTTAAAATGGTGTGTTTTAGTTAAAACATAAAAAGACTGGAAGTTTTTAGCATATTTATTATTAGAAACAACTATAAATGTATAAAACAAAACTTTTCGAGATTGCGAAAATAATCTTTCAACTATTTTACATCAACTCAAACATCTATTTTTGGTCTTGGACATTCAATATCCATATTATAGCTTCTTATTTTTTTGTTATTTCTGAAACAGTTCCTTTCTACTTGTAATAGAGTCCGGCATCGCTGCTGTAAAGTGTTACATAGTGTCGTAAAGCTCAGGATCTCAGCTTTCTGATGCTATTGGAATTTTGTAGGTAGCTAAACGGTACAGGAGTTGCAGTAAGTTGAATGCTGTAAAGTGCAAGATGCAGTACCGAAGAGATTTTAGTTGTTAAAGGGTTAATCTGAGAAATCTTGTTTCATTTCCAAAAGACTAATAAAAAGTGACGCCGAATTAGAATCAAAATCATGCCTTTCAGGGGTGTTTTTTTGTTTGTTTGTTTGTTTGTTTTTTTATCATAAATATACCATTATGTCACGCTGGTTCTACTGTGAGACAGAAATGCCGGAAGTAGTCGCTATCTTTAGCAGGTACAGGAAAGCGAGCAGGCCTGATATGACAAATGTCACGTCAGTCAGTTGGGCAGCCTATTGATTGGGCGGCCTCTGGCTGCGATTTATGCCAGCCATTCCTCTCCCATTTGAACGGGGAGGTGTCAGGATGTGACAGAGTTATGTACAAGTCCTCCACATGATTGGTGACCCCAAGGTGGGCTCTTTCCCAACCCTCTGGTCTGTCTTCTTGCAAAAAGCTTCCCAGGAAGAGGCGGTATTTGAGGTGAAATGATGGAGCGGGATATACTCTACTGTAGGGCGAAAAACGGCACGAAAATAATAACCCTCTCAACTCTGATTAGGGTGAAACTTCTACTCGCTTTGCCATTGCCTTGATTAAATTTCACATCTTAAAATGGCCCCTGTGGCACTGAGATGCAGAGGTACGGGATGAAATGAAAGTTTGCCATTTTTCAGCGATGATTGCTTTATTGAATCTGGCAATGACGGCCATCAGCAGGCATGTGTTTGCTCACACCGCTCACAATGAAAGTGAAAGGACAGAGAAGCAAAAGGGGGAATGCACTGGCTGATACCTCCAGTTTCAATCCTCTCCATCACTTTTCAAATTGATGTGAATAAATCAGCAGAATTAATCCCAACAAATGTTTTGTCCAATTTCAGTAATCAGCACTATTTCCTGTAAAAACTATAAATGACTGCTGGGGTTTATTTATTTATTTTTTTGTTGTTGTTTTTTTTTTCCTCCTCCTCCCTTTCATTCCTCTCCAATTCGTTTCAGGCTGTGTGCAGCAGTCAAAGCTGGAAGGTTGAGCAGAGTGAGAGTGATCAGGGTTTAGATGCATTTGGCAGACGTTTCCTGTAATTCAGTGGCTGATGGAGAGAGCTGATAAGTGAATTGGTTTCCTGGTTTGGATCGTGCAACCTACTGAGCTCTGTTTTGGTACCTTGGCAGGAGGGCAGCTGTGTTTATATGGAAAGGGCACATCGTTCATTTGAGATGGAATGAAGTCAAAATGAAAAGTGAGCATTTCAATTTGGTTCCATGTTGAACCTAATAGCTCTGAGCCGAGGCTTTAAAATTTTCAAGTTTGCAACCAAAACAGGAAGTTTGGCATCCAAAGAAAGGCTTGGAAGCCCAGTCAATAAGACGCTCCTCTGAAATATTTCAACCAAACAGAAATCTAATGTGACCTATTTTTGATTATGACCCAAGTTTAAGTTCAAGGACCTAAGATCTAAGTTTTTATTAGATGGCTGCTGACATATAGTACATTGAAATTTTATATCCCATCTTCTTCGGTTAGAGTAGACTGCAGAATTGGTCAAGGTCACTTGAATGCATCATTTTCAAATGCTCTACAACAGAGCTTGCAAAAATCCAGTCATGCTGCAGCAGCACTAATGTGTGCTTCTTATGTCCTGGCTCCCGGGCTCTTTGTTGAGGTGAGTACCATTTGCCGCAGAGTAGGTTTATGCCTGAGTAGAGTGCGAGAAAAGAGAATTTTAGAAGCGTTGAAACTGAATTTAATCCAGATAATAAAAAATATTAGCCCTTTACATGGTAGATAATAGTCAGTCATGTGTCTGTACATAGCTGGGGATAATGTATGCTCCACATGAGATAAAGGAGAAAAAAAAGGTTTACAGGGAATGATAATAATAATAATAATAATAAATTTTATTTCTATAGCGCTTTTCAAATGACACAAAGACGCTGTACATAAATAAAA
>JAPSES010000109.1:4779671-4796573 GCA_029822895.1 Maxillicosta whitleyi | reverse complement strand
GTCGGCAAAAGTTGGTTCAACTGTTGAAAATGATCAGATTGATAATAGTCTTTTATAGGAATTGATACGAAGGCTTTCTTTTGAATTTACTACCTTATACGTCTCTTTAAGCGTTGTATGAATTAGCTTTCCAGTGGCTGTTATTGCGTTATGGGTTAAGAGAACAACGGGTAGTTTCTCTGCTGAGTGATATCTAGCAGGGATCGCTGTCGCTAAGCAGATATCAGCGGTGCCTCTCAAACCCACCACCCCGCTCCTGTCCATCAGTTTAAGCAGAGAGGATCACTATGGGAAAGCAGTAGCTCAAGGGACGCCGCTACTAGTGAGGTCAGACATGGGGCTCCAACCTTGTCACAAGGCCTAAACCCTGCAGTCAGTCATTGCTGACCTGGACCCACCCCTGCAGCCATTGTTATCCCGGAATCTCATCTTCCACCCCCCCTACCCCCCTGGCTGACCTAAGAGAGGTGAAAGAGGCGGCAGTTAACGGACCGCTGTGTGAGTTTGATGTATGACTTTGCACTGAGGATTGACGTGGGAGAGATGGTGAATAGCAGGTTCCATCACACGCAGGGGGAGTTTGGAAGTCTGCACTGTCAAAAGGCTTTTCTGTGCTTTATGGACTTGTAATCTCTGGTTGCATAGGTCAAAAAGCCCCAGAGTGGAAAACACGAGTGCGTGTTGTCCGCTCAGGGCTTCTTTGTTCTGTAGTCGGCAACATTTTACAGTCTTTAATGTCATGATTGAAACAAAGCCTGAGACAGAAGGTTTGGATGTTTTATTGTCTCTTTTCGGCTTGAGGGGTTTTAATACCATACACTCTTTTACTTGTTTTAATTCCTCTTGCCCACTGGCTAGACAGCAGTACTAACTGGCAATAGATCCACTTTATCACTTACCCAGCCTACAGTTAAAACACCAGATAATATTTCCTCCCATATACTTTAGTTGGGTCCTGACTATTCATTATTTATGATCTATTCCAAATTACATTATCTTTCACCAGGCTTCAATTACTCCCTTCCCTGAGGCTGAGAAAATGACTCGCGGTCTGTGCAAAGAACTGTACAAGAGTGAGGAAGAAGAAGAAGAAGGGGAGGGTGATCATTTGTGTGCGCTCATATCCACCACAGTGGAACCTCATTTTTCCCCATTTTCAGACATCTGATCTGACAAGTTAATTGATTGGACATAACTCATAAAATATCTATGCAGTGATGCAAAAATACAGTCGAAGTGTCAGAGTTATTGAGGGTTCTGTAGGAAAGAGGAGGATAACATACAATAATCAGCCAGGATCAATTAAAAATGTGTTATTTCAATGTATGGAATGGTGTGTTATGAGCATATGATATATTTCAGTTGCACATGGAAAATAGGTTGATTATATGATTGATTATAGTTGGAATTTGCTTCTTGTTTCAATATTAGTCAAGCAGTTCATCAGTTTAGTCGAGGATTATATGTTTTACTCTCATGCGAGTTACTTTTACTCTCATCAAGTGTTGTAATGCACAGTTGATCAATGGTTAAATGCAAATTGAGAATTTAAGAACTAAAACTAATCATGGTTATCGTCATTCCACCAGGCAAACCAAAAAAAGTGATGTACTTTTATGTTTAATCGAATATAATAATAATAATAATAATAATAATAATAATAATAATAATAAAATGCAGCAACAAAACGTGCAGACGATATCAAACAAGCTATAATTTAACTATCAAATCTGAAGTCAATGGGGTTGATTGTTCCCCCCAACAAATCATACCCTGCATTTCCTTATTTTTAAATGACTGGGGAACCAACATTGAGTAGGACAGGTTTGAGGTGGGACTGTTGGATGTCAAAAAACAACATCTTGGTCAAATGATCTGTTTTCTACAGGGACACCAGCTCTGCAAACAAACAGTTCATAATTCATTAATAAATCCTCCTGACGACCAGCAATACATTTCTGTCCTCTGTACGGGACAAAGGTTTCATGGTTTTACTTTTAAAATGCTGTTCTACTGCAAAGGACATTCCATAAAAAGTATAAAATAGCAAAATAAAAATGATTTTTTAAAAATATATCAGAAAAAACTGTTACATTATGCAGTTTCTGATCAAAACAGTTGTTTAAAAAAAATAGCTAAAACTTTCACTTTGCTGGGTAGTCAGGAGGTTAAACAGAGCATTGTGTTAAATAGTGGTAGGTAGAGCTGCATCATATTGGAAAACAACTGACATTGCAATTTGTGTAACCTTGAATATATATTGTGATGTGAAAACTACTCAGGAGGATATAATAGCTGTGTGGTGCCGATGTAAATGGTCAAATTAGTTGTGTTTCCTATCGTTATGGCGACAGGTCTAAGGCACCGTCGACACAGAACAGGTGTTTCAGTATCATCCTTTTTGTAGCCGAAATAATTCCAGATAACTGATGCTGATGCTTTTCTTTTTGGCACCGTGTCCTCGCTGTTCATTTCTTAAACCTTCACAGTTTGTTTCGGGTCAAATTTAACCCAGACCCAGAATTCCCTCATAGTAAATGTTTATACCAAATGTTGAACTATAGATTTATTTAGAATGTCTAAATAAACTAAACTATCCCACATTAATAAATATAAGTAATATATAAACATAATGTTTCAGAGCAGGAAGATAATATATTTTTTTAAGTTTTACAAACTCGTTTTTGGATAAAAACTTCTACTATCACACAGTATCATGTCCTGTTTTACATAAAAACAAAAAAGCCATTATGATTTACATATAAAATTGACTTGAACCAGCCTCAGTGTCCAAAAATCTGTAGCACCTGCAGAAAAATTTAACATTTTTAGATATTTTTAGCAAAATTCAGGAAAAGTCATCAAATTTCCGGATAAAAGAATGACGCTACTGTTGAATATCAAAACGGGTCAAATTTGACCCGACTAGTATGTAAAGGGTTAAGAATGATTATGATTGGTGGATCGCTGTGTGCAGTGTGTGTCGGGTACCTAGGATGAAATTAGATGAGGAAATGTCCGGTTGATTTGCTTCCTACATCACAGAACCTGCAATGGGACCGCACACATACATTGCCATGATGATGCTCAAAGGGTATATTGTGCAGCTCTAGTGATAGTTGTAAAAGACAGCCTGAGACGTAGGAATAGTCAGAGAAAATGTTCCTGCACCTCCAAAACTGACCACCTCACAGACAGTTGGCAGTGGGAGGACGTGACTGCAAAACACAATGAACCACTGCCCATTAGCACCAGCACTCACATCATATTTGCTTGTAATTCATTCTGACATATTTGACTGGAAAATGATCTTGAGTAGAATCTGTAATGAAGGTGTGTGGGCTTTTACCGGGCATGTCAACACAGTGAGATTTGGGTCTGAAGGTTGGAGAGGTTAAAATAAGGCTATCTGTTAAACAGTGATTTCAGGGCTTTTTAGGTGTCCTCATATCTTAGCCCAATATGTGCTATTAGCGAGCTGAGAGAGAGGAGAGCTGACAGAAACAGAATGAAGCGGAAAGGGAGAAAGGAGTAAGGGAGGACAGGGGAAAAGCAGGCAGAGAGGGCGAGCATGTTTAACATGACATCTAAGTATCTAATTACCTCTGCGCCTATGTCAGCCTCCCAGACCAGCCTGTCGTTTTCACACATACACCATCCCTGTGTCTCTGAGGCTGTCCCAGTGCCCTCCTGTCCCCTCTGCATGCCCTCTGGAGCAGATAGCACATCTAATGTGGGAAAGCAGAATTCATTACGTAGGAATAACAGCGGAAAAATTCCACTTTACAGATACAGCATGTTTGACGTTCCATTTCCCTTGCACCAAGTCCCTTGTGTAAAAAAAAACAACAGAATATCCAATCTAATATATATCAAGGGCTTTGTTTAAAATCTGATTTTCATGTGAATAAATCTACCAAAAAGTGATCAAATATGATCATATGCCCCTGTGTTTGTTACTTTCATGTGCAGAACGTCAGCATTTTGTATCGATCACCTTTATCCCTTTATAAGTCATTTGATATTCTAAGTGGCGTTCATATTGGATCACTTTCTAAATTAGGTTCTTAGATTTTGCTCATTTTTCGTCCTTGCATGCCAAAACCATATTTTCCAGCAGGGCCACAGGCACTGAATGAGGCAAGCTGTTCAACTTACAGCATTGGGGAAGGGGGATGTATGGGCTTTGTGTAATATGTTGAGTTTAAATCGCTTTTATTCTATTACAGAGGCTTGGAGTCTTCACACTCTGCCAGGCATCATTGCATTGGTCATCTGTTATCGAACGCAGCAGGAATTAGTCTTAAAAGATGAAAGAGCATTAGCATTTTATGCTCCATTGTCTTGAATTCATCAGGTTATTTGAAGGGGTTTTAGATCAGAGAGCAGAAAGAGAATGCTCTGCAGTTAACACAAGGTGAAAATATTTCATATTTTGTCCTGTGACTTAAAATATTGGCCATAACATTATGACCACTGACAGATGAAAAGGTAATAATTCAGATTTTTTCTATATTGGTGTATGTCAGTGTTTTTATATATTAAATAGCAAGTGAATATTTAGCCCTCTATGTCAAAGGTTTCTCAACCTTTCTTTGATCCAATCCCCACGAACACCATCATCAGCCTACATGACAAAATTTGTAGGACTTGGAGTGGTGGTGGGGTGTACGTAATTCAACAAGTAACATGATGGTTCTGTATGTGGAGGACGTGGTGGGTTATAAGAAAGAAGAAGAAGAAGGTTATAAGAAGTGAATTCCTTATCACTGAGTATCTGCTGCCAATCCCCAGTGATTTATATTGTTGTGATATACAATAACAATCACTAGCGCACATGTGTACCCCCCACCCCCCTCAATGTGCTTGTGCCCCCCAGGAGAGAACCACTGCTCTGGATCTCTTTGGTGAGATCCAATGTGTGATGGAGTATTTCCAGAAAGTGTTTATCTGCAGTGGGTCGACCCAACCCAAAGTGGTTTGAGGAATGATAATTAGATGTACCGCAGCAGACCTCAAAGGTTTGGTCGAGTTCATGCCTCGGGTCAGTGCGGTGTTTGTCGACAAATGGGGAACCTGTGTAATATTAGGAGAACGGTAATATTATGTTCCCACAGATGCTCGACTGGGTTGAGATCCACTTATCCTTCGGGTAGAGTCTAGCTCCTGCAGACCAGAAACACCCAACAAGACCTCATTTGGAGGACACTGTTTGTCAAAGTTTTTCAGATCCTTTCGCTTCACTGTTTTACTGCTTCCAATGCTACATTATCCCCACTTTATTTGCCACTGGTCACAATGTTATGGCTGATGGATGTAAATACTTGTTGATGCAATCGGTAACTAGTGGCTAAATGAACAACCTTCAAGTGGTCTATTTATTAGTAAGTACAGGATTTTGCAGAGACCGTTAGCACAGGTTGATAGGTTAGTGAATGTATTTTTTATCTGTATATAATGATAAGTAGTTATAGTGTAGCAATACTTGTGTATCTGGTTTTGGATTTCATCTGTATTGACTGAGAGTTTGTGTTCACTGCTGCTTACAAAAACCAAAAAAGCAAATAAAAAATCATGATAGAAGCTATAGTACTTGACAGAAACACTGCAGCTGTACAGGTTAATGTAAACATGTTTGTCTATTTTGTCCAAATATTGCACGAATTTTTGTCCAAAATGATGTAAAAATGCAGTTTCCGTTAGATCCAACAACACGAAGGTATCACACATTTCACAAGACTCCTACCAGAAAGGTAGATGAAACCCTGATTGTGACGTACCCGCAAGAGATGACAAAAGTCAGATTGTGGATCTGGATTTCACTGTAAAAGATGGGCGCATGATCTTTTAGCTAGATCGTTCAGCCTTGGCAAACACTAAGAAAAAAGGCTTCCGTAGAAAAGGTCATTGTGGTTGAATTATAAGGTAGACGCTTGTTGGTGGTGATGTCAAAGTCATGCAACTGATGGGTAATTTTCTGTGAACAGGAGTAAAAGCCGCTGAAGACTGAGGGACGTTCATGTGCGTGGATGTATTTCACAGGAAACATTTATTGGATTACAAATTGCTCGATACTCCGCTGATGAATCCAGCTCCGAATACACTTCCTGATGTATAAACCTTATTCATTACAAGTATCATAATTTAGTCGTTAGTCCGAGATAGAGGATGGAGTGTGTGTGTCTGCATATTGAACAGCGTAAGTCTATTTATCACCTGGTCGAATGCCAAACCTCAGGAAAACAGTGACTGAGGCAGGTGTGCGCAATCTTAAAGGAAACAGAAGCAGATAATTTAGGTGGAATATCCTCCTGCCATCCTTGGTCTGGAGTGATTATGTCTTTTGTGGATAAAGGAGGGAAGACACTGCCCTATGCTCTAACCTGAAAACAGCTAAAAATGGTCAAAAACAGGAAGCATTGTGTCTTTCCTTCATGTGCAATTTAAAGGATTAGAAAAATCTCCATTTGCTGATCAAGGTTTTTTGGCTTTTTGTTTACGGTGGGGAATGTAAATGTTAATGGACTGCACTTATATAGTTCTTTTCTACTCAAAGGCTTTACAAAGCCTCACATTCACACATTTTCACACACACACACACCAGTAGGAGGATACCATGCTAATGTACCATGCAAGGCACTGCCATTCCAGACCCTACTGGGAGCAATTCAGTATCTTGCTCAAGGACACTTTGACATGTGGACAGTGGGAGACAGGATTTGAACCGCCAACGTCATTGGACAACCCACTCTACCAACTGAGCCACAGCCGCCTGTGCTAGTTTCCACTTTGGCCCACACAAATGTGACATTGCTCGAGCACTTTCTTATCTATATCTTATCTCACACCTATACTTTTTATTGCTTCCCTGCTGTACTGCTCTTAATGTTTTATGTAAAGCACTTTGAATTGTCTTGTACATGAAATGCACGAGAGAAATAAACCTGCCTTGCCTATATCATGTTCCTTTTTTTTTTGTTTTCACCAATGGGTACTTGGTGGAAACTCCTTTTTATCTTTCAAAATTTAATCATCCGTTCCTTGTCTCAGAGTGAAGGTTTCCTGAAAATATCATTAGGTTTGGTCAATAATTAACTGAAATGCTGAGAAACAACATTTTTGGCCCCATTGACCCCAATGTTATCGAAAATTTTAAAGTGATCCAGAATCCAGGATTTCTTCCGGATCACCCCCAAAAGTTAATCATTGCTTCCTTGTGCCATTGCCAACAAATCCTGAAAATTTAGTCAAAAATTTCCATCCATGACTTTTTGAGTTACGTTGTTAACAAACAGACAGACAGGCAAACAAACGCCGGCAAAAACATAACCTCCTTGGTGGAGGTAATAAATAATAATAATACGTTCTTAAATGTAGAAAATTTCACAGTGTACATCAACAGTAACAGCTGAAGTGCTGGTGGATATAGCAGCAGCAACATGTGAAAATATTGGAAGAGGTCAGAAAGCATAGATTCTCACCCTCTCACCATTCTAACCCTTTTATCCTTTTTTTATTTTACGTCCAGTATACCAACAGTGCAACATGACTTATGAATGGTAACCCCGCGCTATATAAAAGGTCATCTAGTGAGTCATCATACATGCAGAATAAATATTAATAACCTCCTAAGCTGTTTTATAACATGTTCTACCCAAATGTAAAGCTCACAGATATATTGTCCTATAAACTCTTCGCTCTTGAAAGAAGCTGTATAAATATTTGACTGTGTATAATTGGTATCACTGGTGGAGTGCTAGCTAAAGAGTGCTCCCATTTTGGTCTCCATCATCTATTTCCTCAGCGTATCCCTTTTGTCAAGCTTATTTTTGGAGAATGATAAATGACTAAGAATGCTAACCTCTTGCTCGAGTGTGTTTGAAGATGTACTGCAGACTCTTCGCGGATGATTGCCCCCCCCCCCCCCCCCCCCCCCCCCCCCCCCCCCCCGTGGGGACAGAGTTCAACAAAGGGAATAGTTAATACACAGCTGACAATTTTATGGATGTGCTGGCTGATGTCTTCCCATATAGTCATGTATAATTCACTCCCCTCTTTAACTTTTTATTAAGTCGAAAGAGCAGCAATATTGTCCATTGTCATCAACTTTTCTTGGCTTCGTCCTTGTCTTTTCTCACTCCACCGTCTCTTTTTCTTTTAATACAAAAGAAGACGAGGCAGATATGAAAACAGTGAAAATGCCTCCGAGACTGTACTTGTCCATTTTGTCCAAAATGCCTGCAGTGGTTAATGTCGTTGGCAACGAGGTTCTGTGATTTCACGCTGTGTCCACTTTTCTCAGTCATCACACTCTTTTCAGTTCCTTTCTCTGTGTTGTTTGTCAAGGTCAGATTAGATACGAGGAATGTTAGTGGAAAAAAAAAACAAAACAAAAAAAAAACACTAACAATGGTGCTAGACCTTTTT
Organism: Maxillicosta whitleyi; assembly: GCA_029822895.1. Lineage (NCBI taxonomy): Eukaryota > Metazoa > Chordata > Actinopteri > Perciformes > Neosebastidae > Maxillicosta > Maxillicosta whitleyi. The sequence goes on along the minus strand of JAPSES010000109.1, from coordinate 4,788,146 downwards.
GCCATTTAGTTAGTGCTGTTTCTTTGTGGCGGTTCTTGTTCTCCTGTCTGTATTTGTCACCATTATTTATTTATTCCGGTGTATTTGTTGCAGGTGCAATCACAGGGACTGAAGAATGCTTTAAAAGCCGGCCTCTTTCACAGAATACAATATCGCAGCATAACTTACACGCGTTTTTTTTCATTAGTAATGAGTGTGAGCTGCACGCCTCCGTTCTCTCACTCCTTTCCTTGACTTTGTTTCCTTGGTTTTGTTTGTCCCACTGGTGACATTTCATGCCTGTCATAGCTGCTGTCTCAGTGGTAGGGCAGTGTAGAGGTAAGTGTTAGTATAGTCACCAGCCGAGTCTATTAAAGGCAAAGTGCTGTAATTCTTCCTTTCACGCCGAGGGCCTGCCTTCACTTTCAATGACATGCACTATGATATGTGGAGAAAACCCAGCAGCATGTGGCAGCATCCGATTTACCACTTTAGGGTTGAGGTGCCCAATATAGAGCGTTTAAATTTTCCACTCGGCTGCATAAGATGCACAGTTTCAAATAATGGAATGGGTCTCAAAGTGCTATACGTTTTTCACACTTCTAATTCTACTTATCGAACTCTATGGGGTTGTAACTTTTTGCGATTGTGTTTCTCAGATTGGTGGAACATCACTGTAATTTGTTGTTGACAGATCTGGTAATTTATGCCTTTCCCCAATGAGCAGGAGATGATTGCGCGCTAAATCGAATTTAGATCGAAATCGGATTTTTTCATTGGGATGATTTGTAAAAAAAACCAAAAAAAACATGAAATCGGCAAATCCATTTCATCTCTCTCGTGTCTCCGGGCTACCGTAGGCTCCTCCTCCAAAATCTAAACTGAAAAATGCCCACTTTCACTGATAAGAAAAATAAATTGTTCGGTCATTAATGAATAATTGAGCTGACCTCTGCTGTTTTGGAGTCATTATTTGGTTTTATATAAATGGACCTTCTGCTATTGGTTAATCCACTGTTTTGTGTCACATTGAAATGTTTCCGACAATGTGGCTCAGGGCTTAAACTGGGGACAATGGACTTTCAGATAATAAAACATCCATGAGGAATAAATTGAGCAGCAGTGAACAGCTACATTTAATGTGTTTTGGGTTGTTGAAGTGTATTATTTATATATATATATTTTAACATTTTGCCACAATAGATGCACGTGTCATGGTGGTAATAAATAAATGGAAATACATATACACCTGTTTGACCTATATTTGATGTGTCAGGTGCATAGACATCCATATATTTAGATGTGACCTTTGGTTTTTGAAGTCTTTTTTTTTTTTTTCCATTGTCACAAAGATGCACACTAACTAGAGTTCGCTCTAGAAAGAGGTTGTTTTTTTTTTAATCTCTTAAAAATATTTTGCAAAATATCAGTATTAGTATGGAAAGAGCATAAACTATTAGCAACAAATCTTGATCATCATTCTGTCGGTCTTCGAAATAAGCTTATTACAGCGATGAGCCTTACATCCAGGAAATTAATTATAATTTTTACACTTCACAGTTCACTTTTTTTTTTTTTTGTTGAATACCTGTAACAAGGTCTGTGGTGAACACACAAAATTAAGAGATTTGCACACTGTTAAAATAAAATGGACAAGTAAATACACTACTAGTTCACTTTAAAAATCAAATTTACTGAAAAATAGCGAAAAAATTAAGATGACAGTAGTTGAACACAGAAATCCGTCTACGTACTAGTCTGCAGAACATTTGAGGGACTATTTCAGCGTTTTTTAGTGGTTTTTCTCCATTTATGATAATATAAGCAGGCATGTTCTTGTATTTAATGTACTGATCGTGTAGATGTTCTTGAAAACTCAATTTAAAGTTGAAGGTTATTGTATCTGAATTGAAGCAAAATGAAGGAAAAGTGACTTTTTTTCAGAAAAGATAACAGTAAATGAATGTAAAAGCGTCTAATCACTGTCACTGATCCAACTCTATATGTTTTAAGCGGTGAATCGATGTTGTAGAAGATGACTGTGTGTCCATGGTAACTATGGATCCTGTGAATGACTAAATGGGTCATATCTGATGGCCATGAAAATAAATGCTGTTAAATACAGTTTCTCATCTAAACTGTATTAATAATGAACATCCCATTGGTAATAATGAAAATATTGCAGTCAAATTCATGTTAATGTTATATTAATTTTGTAATATTGAACGCAGTACATTCAACTGAATTTTACTTCCTGTTCTGTCTGACATGTCACCATCCAAGCTACATTTTTCCAGAGTATTTTTGGAGCACAAAACACACCAGACTTTTTTTCTGCAGTGTGAAATTTTACAAAAGACAACTATCTGATGCCACTACTATTCCAGGCGTGGATCCATTTTTAGGGACTTCACCAGTAATGAATGACAAATACTCAAAGTTTAACAGTTTCAGTAGTGTTCGTAACTTACTTAACATGCCCACTCAAAACCAGAATCATGTCATGATCAAGTGGATCAACATTAATTACATATTTTAGATCTATTTTTATTTTTTTAATTAGATTTATTTTTGGTTGTCAGTGGTTTCTTGGGTCTTTATGGGTTCGTGGCAGCTTTGGTAGCCTCTGCCATGGACTTAAGTGATGTACCCATATCTATAAATGTTGATGTTTTGACTTTTTTTTTGTTGATATTTGCAAATGTTCAATTTGAACAAAACAAGTGACCTGGTAGCTCAGTGGTTTACACCTCTGGCTTTGGTGCGGAATCCTCAGGTGAGTCCTTGGGTAAGGCCCTTTACGCTATAGCCTACACACCTGTACCTGGAGCCACAAGGGGGCAGTGTCTCATCAAGCCGGTCCCACAGAGGGTTGCATCAGGAAGGGCATCTGACATAAAAACGTGCCAAATCTGAAATGCTGTGGCGACCCCTGAAGGGAAAAGCCGAAAAAGAAATGTGCTTACTTTTTTGAGATGAACAGAAACAGTGAGTGGCACTTTTGTATTGTAAGGAACAGATTGGGTAGAGAGTTGTGAGCAGTTTTAGCGTAGCGTAGCATCTCAAAGCACTGCAGTACACTCCAACTCAACACACTGTACATGCAATTAGGCAACATGTCTCCTCTGTAGTATTCTTCCTATGATTGATTCATGCAGAGATGAATTGCTGCATCACACCTTTACCCCCCCCCCTCCACAGCTCTTCCCTCAACTCTCATCACTGCAGCAACAAAGGAGAGTGCTCACAATATGCTCAGCATGTGTGATGTGCAGGGATCCTCAAGCATTCTGTCAGAAAGTCCAAAGGCCCCAACTGCAAACAAAGAAGCTCCACTGGATGTTTATTATGTATAGGTTTCTTTTCCCCCAATATACCAGAGATTATATCCTTTGGGGAAGTGGATTGAGCGAGATGGATTGTGGAGTGTGCATATTTGCAGAATGAGGGAGGGGGGATCTTTTTCTGATGTTTCTACTAGATGCACTGCCTGGATAAGATTGCATTACAGTCCCTTTGCCCCTGTGTCGTTTCTTTTCCTCATATATTGCATTAGCAAGGTAATGCAGACGTCGGCTTCAGAATGAGCCGGACTGAGGGACTCGCCCAAAAAGAAAGCCAACACTCTCACGGAAAGAGAAAGACAGAGATAACTTGTTTATGGTTTACACTTTTATTGCGCGGTGCCAGGGCTGCTTATTGTTGTGGGTGGCGTAATTGAGTCTGGGAGTCTCCTACTGCGAGAAAGGAGAACACTGTGGCGGGAAACCATCAAGTTTGGTAAACCTCCGACACCGCTGTGGTGCCTCATCCGTTTCTGTTTAAAATTCTTGGAGCGTATAACATGTGATGTACGGTATGTCATCACGTCTGTGTATGAACACCAAATTGCTGCGCTTCTCACTTCGCTCAACGTTAGAAGCTTAAGTTTCCGCGGAGTGTTCATTTTTTGACGAGCTTCGCCTCGCTCTGCAATTACACATTTAACTCATACTCGTGTAGCTTAGTGAAAACGAGCTGGTTTCTTGACTTCACTTGGTAGAGAGAAATGCATAATTTGGGCTTTTTTCCACCTCCTTACAAGCACTTTTATGCTAATGATATGACTATTTACTTTGTGGCTGCTGGGGAGTCTGCTCTGTTTCATTTTTAATGCATTGCTAACTAAGATTTTCATACAAGTATGAAAGGTAGGGGAGTGACATGAGGATAGGGAATAGGTTTCTTGATCCCAGGGTGTGTGGAGTTTGTGGAAGAGGAATAGCAGGAGGTGTGTGGGAAGAGAAGAAAGACACTGTACCGGGTTCGTGGGTCCTTGGAGACCTTCTAGCATGTGCGGCTCAAGGAAAGAATTTTTTTTATGTTTGTGTACTTGTTTGTGTGTACTTCAATCCTGATGTAAATTCTGACTTATTTTTTTTGCACGTCTACAGTGATATTAAAGCGCTTCCACATCTCGAGAGCCAGAAAGCTCATAAATCGCAGCACCTGCTTACAGGACGACGATTTCTGAAGACGTTTGCAAACACAAAAGTACAGACCTTGCACTCCTGTTTAGTAGCACACATCTTTATAAAAGAGTGTTAAACCACTGAGCCGTCAACAGGTGTTTGTTTCCTCTGCAAAAAACGACAAACCTCAAAAGACCAGTCACTTTAACTAATTATCTTTTTAGTCTACTGTCTTTCAAATCGCAGATGAAACACTTAAGGGGTCAAAAAGATGCAAAACAAAAAACAAAAAGATCAGGATTTGTATTTATTTTTTTTAAGTTTTAATTAAATTATTTGTGCATCACTTTTTATTTCTTTTTTTTTTTGCACATCTGAATCAAAGATGAAAAGCAACAAGAGTATGCAGCTCAAAAAGACAGGGAAAAAAAATCATTAAAGTACAGTCAAACCTGAAAGAAAAGATGAAAGCCTATTAATAATTAATCACACTTCTCTTATATTTTAATCAAGCCGATAAATGTGAGGCAGAAAATGAATTAGGAAGAAAAGAAATGGGGATCAGTGTAATGAGAATGGTCTCTTGTGGTTTGTCTGTTAGTACAGAGGTATTTGAGTCTATCGCCGAGGCTGAGGGGAGATTATTCTGCCCTGGTTTTGATGATAGATGGCGTTCTCATAATGCTCTTGTACTCTGACAATATGCTAGATGCATGGGAGATAGAGATAAAGAAGATTAATTTAAAAGCTAATTCACCTGATGTAATTGCAATGTCTTCCTCTGCATATCCTAAGTAGATACATCCAGGGTCTTGCTCATGCCCAGGAAAGTGCAGAATCCTGGGGGCGAATTGAAATTCATCATCTTACCAAAGAATTGTGCAATGCTGAGTATTTACATCGCCTCGGAGCAGCCACAGCTGGACTGAGGCCTCCTGCCAATGTCAAAGGCAGAAACAGAAATTCAGATGCCTGCTTTTCTACAAGTCAGACTACAGGAATCTCTTCAGTCGTGTCTCTAGGTCTGTCCGTCCTTGTCTAACGGATGCAAATATTTCCACTTTTGCCCTTTTTCAATGGACTATAACTGACAGCTGGCATTTTTAGGCATGTGTACAACTGTTTCATGGCTTAAACCTGTTTTTTCCCCCTTAGAAAAGGTTGAAAATGTACGTTAAATGTGCAAAACAGTAAAATGTGACAAGTATTTTCAGAATAGCAGCGGTATGTTTCATGCAATCTGACACTGGGTACTCCAAAAAATCGGTTTCAAACGTCTGGTAAAAATTGACTGGAGTGTTTGATCTGACATTAAGTTTTCAGACTGTGAAAACTAATCGCAAACATACACCACATTCTCACATCAAACCAAAACTGGCTCTACAAAACTGGCCTAATGAATGAAGGTGAAAGCTCCTGCTCTCAGTCATACCGGGTTCCTGGCTGTCCTTAAATTTGCATTCATTAGTCGAAAAAAGACATTTTCATCTTCAGTCTGACCTGGTCCGGTCTGAGTTTTGTCTCAGCAGTAAGCAAGACACCACTGTTGCATTATTTGTCAAACCACAATTCCACTGTGCACTTTCATGTCAGAAAGTCTAACAGGAAAATCCATATGCAATTTCTACAGACAAAACAAAACCATTTCCTGCTGTGTTGTATTTCGACACTCTCATCTGTGACACTGCAGTAGCATTTGGAGTTTCCTTTTCTTCTTCTCTTGTGTTTATAATCCGTCCAAGCTTGTACCGCGTCAACTCTTTAATCAGTGATTATCTTACTAAAGGTCGCTGAAATATTTATGTCCTCTCACCGCAACTTGTCACTTAACAATCCCGACCTCAGACCCACTGAAAAACCCACATGTGTGCTTATGTAACAATGTACATGTAATGCATACTCGCCTCACTAAAAATCCAGACACCTCACCATGTAACCGCATCTCCCCACAGACAGTTTCCCATCTGTGTTTGTGGGACTGACTGTATTTCTCGGAGACAAGACTCTGGGTTCAACATGATGATGATCAGCGTAGGCAGCAGTGGGTTCCGCCTGCACAACGGTTGGTTAGCGTTTAGCGTTTAGACCCTTCACCTATGGAGTTTTATATTTGGGCAATATTGAGGACATTGTGACCCCAGAAGATGAATACCTGTGTAAGGTTCTCCTTGTGGCAGCCAAAAAGGCTATCACACAGAAGTGGATGACCGCTAAGGTGCTCTCAGAACAACAGTGGAGAACCATTGTCGAGAACATAAGGTCAGTGGAGTGGAGGACTTATAGGCTAAGGCTGAGGGAGGAGGTCCATAAGAGACGATGGGAAAAATGGATATTTTGTCTAGATTAATGGTTTTGCTCTGTATATATGTTTCTTCTCCCTTTTCCTACTGCTTTTCTTGGACACCCCTCTTTTTTTAAAAAATTTTGATTACATAAACTTGTAATATTTTATTTTCTTCTACATGTTTACAGGCCAACATCTAGTGTGTTTTGTGTTTGTTTACCTTTTGTTCTAAAAATTTAAAAAAATAATAAACACCTAACCATGTAACCACATCTCCCCACTGACAGTTTCCCATCTGTTTTTGTGGGACTGACTGTATTTCTATGTATTACATGATGATGATCAGCGTAGGCAGCTGTGGGCTCCGCCTGCACAGCGGTTGGTTAGCGTTTAGCGAGGACCATCATGGTTGAGGTACCTGACACCCTAGATTTTGGTTTCATTCACCCCGTACCTGATGGTTCAAACTTATGTCCTCTAAGAAGTCAGGGTGTACTCGAAAGGAAGCAAAGATTGTACTAAAAATAAATGTACGAAATAACCAAATGATCATACAAATTACAAATTTATCATTCCAAAGGCCCCCCAACGGTGTCCCAACACCTCCTGGAGGATTCTGTTCGGCTTCCGCAAATTGCCTTGAGAGTCTGGTTTCAACCAGTTCAATATGTAAAGTGTCATGAGATAACTTTTGTTACGATTTGATACTATATAAATAAAATTTGATCGATTGATTGATTGAATCCAAATTGGATCTAAAAATGATTTGTCTTTTACCACGAACTATTGCTCATAGTTTTTTGTAAAGTTAGGTCTAACGTCAGGTTGGGATACACTGCAAAGGGAAGGACTTTTCTTTTACTGTGGCAAGGTTAGGAAGTTTATCTGCTTTTTTTCCGTCATTTTAAGCTGCTGAACTTTGCGTCAATCGTTGCTAATGCTGATGTTGTAAATGCATTCAATAAAGGAACAATCAACATGTTCATCTGGTGAAAATGGATTTCACATGACCATCAAAGAAGCCATTAGTGAACATGTTCTGCACAATTATCATCCTTACCATTCACTTTATCGTGTGTATTATTCAAATGTGCGTTGGATTGTCAAACGTTGCCGGGAATGAGAGAACTGTAGCAACGGGATGATTATGAGCCTGTGAATAATCAAAGATAGGAGTGTGAAAGCTGTCAAAATTATACTCACTCCCTTAGCTGGGTGAAATTATATCCTTCTGCAGCTAGAACTGTTCACCATTATCAGCTGGTGAGTCACTGGAACCCTAAAAAAAAAGGCAACAAGCCACTTTTATAGATGCTAATAAGCAACAAGCTAATGATCGAATATTTGTCTTAATCTTAACCCTTAGAAGTTTGAGCCTGTTTTGGCCGTTTTTGAGCACTTTTGATTTTATATACTATATAAAGAAATGTTTACTATACTCATGTTTGGTATCTTTATTCATCTATGTAATCTGCCTATTATTTTTTTTCACTTTAACCTACTATATCAACATAAAAAAACTCACAAAAAATATAATCTGATATGAAAAATTATTGCATAAATAACACAAAGATGCTTATTGAACCTTTTCAAAAACTTTAAAAGTGAATATCAGTTCCAAATACTACGTTCATCAATTAAAATAGTAATAAATTAAAACTATACTCAAATATTTGACATCAATGTATATCTTTACATATGTGATTTCTCTATCCCGGGTGGTTCAGGTGTGGGGGGGGGGGGGGTCATCCTCACCCATAG
>JAPSES010000109.1:4757411-4779571 GCA_029822895.1 Maxillicosta whitleyi | reverse complement strand
TTTGATTGCACAGAATTATAAAATTACAAAAGTATAAGAAAATAAGAAATTTCAATAGATTTCAATAAAAAAAATTCCAATACAATTTTAAAATCTCAATTAAATTTCAGTAAAATAAATACGAAGTTTAAGATTTGATTACACACAGAATGTAATTGTTACCCCATTTTCATTTTCATCTCCCATTTGGTTTTAAATATACTCAGTGAACTGGCTTCCCTGATGTCTTTTGGAATTGTTTTCCATAACTTTGGTGCATAGTTAACAAAGGCTGCATCACCAATTTTCTTTGTAATGTATCTGGTAGTCACTAGTAACCCTGCGTTGGATGACCGTAGTGTTCTATTTTGCACATAATTGATCAGTGACTTTGAAATGTAACTGGGTCCTGTTCCATTTAAAGCTTTATATGTGAGGAGTAGTATTTTAAAATCAATTCAAATAAGACCATGAAGACTTTATTTCCATATAAGTCAAATCTGAAGAGACTGTGGGTTTCGAGTAGTTGATGTGGGACGTTTATATCGTCTTCCAACACGTCTTACGGCACAAACAGGAAATGACAGCAAACGACAGACCTGGATATAAAGGCTTGAAGTACACGTGTTAAAGTGGGGGTGGTCCCTTTTTCATGTCCATGATCATGGCAGGGCGGCATCTGACAACTCTTCTAACTTGTTTTAGATGCAGAATAAGAAGAACACTCCAGAAACCAGGCCCACATAGTGATATCCCAGGTGTACAGATGTGAGACAGTGATACGTCTACAGGATTTGGGCTTTTTTTTCTCAGCCGTTTATTCATTCTTCACATTGTCAGAGTTGCACACGCACTCATTATGAGAATACACAACCTTGATTTTCCCATGTGTCTTTCACCTGAGGGGAAAAGCATGTTGTGTACACACTCATTTCATGATTTTCTGATATTTGGTGCACCTTTAGAAGCTCACAGCTCACACAAATTCAATATTCCCCTGCTCTGCCAATCCAAATAACATTGTGTTTATGCCATTTTGCGATTCTGCTCATGTCATGTCAGTGGTGACATTAACAGCCGCACAAGGTGAAATTGAAAGTAGGTAATTGTGTGGAAACTACTGTAAAAATGTTGTTGTTGTTTTTTTTTTTCTGTCATTCTTTCTTGTCCCTTTTTCTATGTGTGTTGAGTGAAAGGCCTCAAAATATATTATGGCATTGTTGGTCCAGCAATGCCTGAAGTTGTGAAATTATTAGACCACCCTTGTTTTTTTTTTTTTTTGTTTTTTGTTGTTTTTTTTCAATACCTGATACATTAAAGCTACATTTGTTTGGACAAATATGATGATAACAACAAAAATAACTCATAATAGTTTAATTTCAGGGCTCATATCTATCAATTTTCCACGTTTTCTTGATAAAAACCAAAATCACTTCAGTTCTTATGTCAATATCTATGTCATTGTACTGATAAAAAAAACAGTGCTTTTAGGCATTCCATGTTTTCTTTTATGTCTGTTTTAGTCACATAATACTCACAGGAGTTCATATTTGATTGCATAACCATTATTTTTGATGGTCTAATAATTTTTTCCACGACTGTACATAGTTGGTCCTTAACTATTTAACTCCTGGTACGTCTGTGGTGATTGTTCTGAATGTATGATTTATTTGAAATATTTGTATAAAATCAATGTTTGCTCAATAGGAAAAAAAAAAAACGAAAAAACGTTCTGATAGAATAGATCTTGTTGCAAATGACAGAGCAGTGATTGAGACCAGCTTGGGCTTATTTATTTATTTTTTTTAACACCGTTTTGCTTGTTGTATTTACCCTCGGCTCTCACCACAGAGTATTGTCACCAGTTAATCGTCCGTCTTTAAGTGTAAAAACTTGGGCATGGACTGAAGGCTGAGGGTTTTCTAATGCAGGCACGTTATGTTCATTTTTACTGTTGATTATTATAGCAATGTCCTTATTTTGCTTTATTTTGTATTTACTGAGTTTTGACTGTGTAACTACTTTTCGGAGTTCACCCAGGTGTCAAAAAGCAGCTCAAATGGATGGATTTAGAAAAATAAAAGCCCCAAAACAAAACCTACTGAACCAAAACCCAAATACTTTTTTTTTTTTTGTTCGGTGTGTTCCAGTTCACAGTTCATGTTCAACATCCTAAATCCCTTATTTGATGTACATTCTGAGTTATTTTATTTAGTGAAAACCTATAAAACTTAAATTTCCATCTTTGTATTGTTCTGTTTTTCCACCCTGTTTTGACCCTAAAACACATCAACAGAAACTGCAGGATAAAAACAGCTCACCTACGCAGATGTGGAAACTTGTAACAATACGATGTCACAGTGAAGAGCATGCAGGAGTCAAATACATGGTTTTGTGAAGAAAGTCAACAACAGTGGTATTTGTAATGTCATAGTCAATGGTCATTGCACATGAAGATCATTACTTTTTTTTTTTTTAATGATTCTAGGAATATTTAATAGACTGGAGCAGCATCTCAGCTGAGCATCACATATGTTACAAATGGTAAATATACTATATAATAAGTTATATATATACTATATAATAAGAATTATAATAACACAAACACAATGCAGACAGATTTATTTAAGGCTTTTACAGTACAAAAAATGAAAGGTATGATATCTGAGGAAGATCTATCAAGTATTTTTCTATATATATTTTGCTCAATATTTGCCCCCCCCCCCCCAACACACACACCCAGAAGGGGAGGTAAAGGGGTATTTTGTTTTGTTTGTTGTTATCACTCTAGCAGCAAAATTGTCAGTTACACAGAATAGATGTCATTATGTTTTGGGAAAAATAGGTAAAAGTAAATTTTTTTAAAATAAATTTTTAAATTGTGTTTTTTTCCCATTCACTTACAATGAGGGTGAAATACAAGGGTGAAATTTCATATGTCTCTAGCAGCAAAACTATTGGTTGAATTCATACCAAATTGGGTTTATTGATTGTCAGTGACCCAGAATAGATGCCATTACATTTTGGGAAAAGTAGATAAAAGTAAAAAAAAAAAATACATTTTTAAAATATTTTTCCTCTTCCATTGGTTAAAATTACACATGTCTATGAAAACATCAATTTTGTTTCAATTTACTTCAAATTTGACACATATATAGAGGTAATCGATATGCTGATATCAGCACACACATATATATGAAGACATCAGCTGGATGCCAAAATATGATGAAATTTGTGTGATGGGCGGAGTTTGTTGTACCTGTCGTCACTTGTTTAGTTTCAGGATCAGAACTGTAAAAAAACAAAAACATCACCAGATAGTTTATCAGTTATATGTGAAAGTGGTGCCATTTGCAACATGTGAGAGCGACATTCCATCATTTTTCTGACACTATTCGACTTATCTGCAGCTTATGCAATGAATGTGTGTGTTTTCTCTTCCAAATAGGGACATTTTCAAAGTAAAACAGAAAGCATGACAAAGACCTTTGGAAAGCTTTACTCAGGATCTCATAACGGCAGAGTTGGCAGAAAAGAAAATGCTGAAATCTAATAGTTTCCCGTGGTAACTCAGCCCATATTGAAAGGCCGCGACATGGGGCCTGTGAGGAAGATTTCTATTGGAGCTGTCACTGTTAATCATCAGCCTGTTGTTTTATAGGGACCTGGTCGCCGTCAGTGCTGTTGCCTCATTTTGAGACACGGTCGTGGAGCTGCATCTCTGATAACGGCATCGGTATCAATAAAATCCTATCAGTGTCGGTATCATAAAAAGAAAAGGGAAAAAAAAAAAAAGAAAGTAGATGCAACTCTAACCCCCTGATCGTCAGACTGAGGCAGGAAGCGCATTCTGCTGGAACAACACGGCCATTTTTCACCTGACTCCAACATATTACCTCATTTCCCCCTGCTCCAGATGCCCACTCTCCCTGCCGACCTAAGTGTTCTGACCTCCAAACCTAAACCGCAAAACTCTCCCACCGTCCACCTCCATCCCAGCAACCCCCCGGCGCTTTATCTGCCCCGTTCTCCTTCCTGATTCCGTCGTAGGAGGGAGTCGGAAGGTTCGGGCGTCTGATGAATGGCCTCCACCGGACGGGGTCGGAAGAAGGGTCAAGTCTACTTTCTGGAACTTTTTCAGAGCTGCAAAAGGAGATTGGCACAGATTTTACAGCGGTGAGAAATGGAAGGGAAGTGGCGGCGGCAAAAGCACGTACGAGAAGAAGAAAAAAAAAAATACAATCAAATCAGTATTTCCGAGTCGTCCCTCCACAGTGTTGCTTCCAGTCTCCACCTCCACCCCCCCTGTTTTTCCCCTGCCGACCACCACATCCTTATTTTTCATCACCTGCATCTTCCCTAGCCCCATTCTGCCTGTGTTGTCTGCTGTCAGTAAAATCGACTGGGGACTGCTGTGTATTCTGGTACATGTTGGTATGGTTGCTAGAGTGTGCTCACTAAGTATTTGTTTGGGCTGTCAAGGTGTCTCCTGAGTACCTGGTTGCCTTCTGTTGAATATTTATCACTTATTTAATGCCGTTGCCCCCCTAGAGAGTTGGACTCTGTTTCTAATACCTCCCACACTTGTTTTATTCCTTCCCTTCCTTTCTGTTCTTCGCACCTTCTTTCGCTGCCCTTGCTTTTTCATGTATTTTTTTGTGCTGCCCAGTATGCGGTACATTATGACAATGTTTTTATTCCTCGGCTACTGTGTGTCGTTCGCCATTGCTTATATTGTAACACACACAGTTGTAGATACTAGATAGGTACGTGTTCATTCCGTCTCTTTCTAAGTTTTTTTTTTTTTTGTCAACCCTGGATGTCTGGTCGAGGTTGGTTGCATCACAAGCATCGGCGGATATTCCCCGATCTGTCATGTTTTAAAAGCTATCCGCCTGCCTTTAGCATCATCTTGAGACCGTTGCTGGAAAGATTGGTGGAGAACAAAAAGGAAGAACGAGATGTCGAGGGAGAGGGTGTACGTGTACCTGGAAGGAGATGGAAAAAGAGTTTGAAAGAGCAAAACTTGGTAGATAAAACAGTCCCCGGTGTGTATTTCTTCTCTCCCTTCAGTCCTAGTATTTATTCTCATCACTCACACAAACCTAGGAGAGATGGAAGAAAGGAAGAGTAACACACGGGGAGAAAATGTCTTACTTTTAAGTGCGATTCATCACAAAACGTGTTCGATTTTACACCACAACTATACTTCGGCGAGATGCCTTTTTTTCTTTTTTTTTTTCTGTCGCTATCAAAATGCCACCTGACAAAACGCGTTAAGGACAGTGAGATATAGGTTCGCCTGTTGAAAGACGGAGCAATGGAGATCCAATAAAAGCAAAAGGCAGAAGAAACAATGGAATTGGGCTTTTTTTTTTTTTTTTTTTTTTGTTATTGCAACTCGTAACACAACACTTACACTAGATATTGCTTTTTCTTTCTTCTTTCTTGTTCAGTGGTTTCTTGTCACCTTGGCTTTTTCTTCTTCTTTTTTTCCGCCCAAGCTCAAAGTGTTAAATTCATCTAAACTTCACACATTCCAGTAATTGCATCATACCCTCCACATCACACCCGCCGTGTTGAGTGGCATACTTTGGAGGCTCTGTCATGAACTTGAATTGAGTACCAGTGTTCAGTCGCCTTCTGATAACTAGCATAGACGGCCCATAGAAGTGACTAAATATTTGAAAAAAAAAAAAAAAAAAACATTGCTTGTATATAGAATATCTTATTGAAAGTAAGTGGTCAGAATGGATTGTATATAGTATCACCCCATTGCAGTCAGATTTTTTTGGTATTTGTATGTATGCATATATACATAAAGAACCACACAGACACGATATAAAACTAATAATAACAATCAAATTATACAACAAACCTATTAAACTCCAAAAAAAAAAAAAAAGACGTAGGAAACAGCAGAACACTCAAAAAGGATTATATTGTTGATTAAAAAAATTAATTAATAATTTGTCCACGAATTCCAGTAAGTAAATTATGCACCCATTGCACAAAAGTGGGTGGCAAAGGTTCTGTTCACTTATAGAAAATCATACGACGGGTCAATAATGTTTATTTTAGACATATTTTAGTTCTAATGTATGTTATTTAACAAAATATTAAAAAAAAGACAGTATACGAGATTTGTTTATCATAAAATGTCAGGTTTTACCATTGTTGTAGGCTCTTGTTGCTGCAGTACTGTGGCGATACATGGAAGAAACAACACATTTGTATCTATTATAGAATAGGAATTAAAGAAAGTGTTATGCATTAATGTGGATTGTACTGTATAAAAAAAAAAACCCTGCAGTTTTGTCTTATAGAACAGTATTGAGTCATCTGCGAAGCTTAAGATGTTTTTTTTAATAACATTATTGGTAAACCTTGTGAGCGGGGCAGGGGTTAAATCACTGCTTGATGTGAATGGTATGGCCCTGTATTCTGTATACAGTAACATACATCTGCAACTTCACCTCCTACTGCGTCACCCTCCCATTGACGCTACTTCAGTCTGAGCTTCTTTGATTCTCATTGCTTCTATTAGAAGTCAGGACGGTAGCTCTGTCCCTCCATCTTGAAGCCATTTTGTCAGGAAATGGTATAATTCCCTCATCTGGATCCCATTACAGCCAGGCAGCCTGCTATTCCTGTGATGCCTGTACAGTGTAATTAAGGGCTTTGTGTCTCACAGCCAGCCACAACTCCACTTTCTTTCTCTCACTATCCCTGCGTCCTCTCTTCCTTTTTTCTTACCATTTAACCCTTCAACCACTTCTCTGGAGAATTCTGAGGCGGCATTGCTCACATGCCTGCAGGCAAATACACTTTAAGCACATGCCAGTGCATCCCATCTTGCACACACACACACACACGTACATATTATTACAGCCCTTATTTCATAGAGCTCTTCACTCAAGTAAAGGGGGGGTGTAACCCTTTATGGGGCACTCAGAAATATTCAGGAATTAAAAATTTTCAACTTTAGTGTGTTATTGGAGGACAGAACAAGACTTTATTACTTTTGGGAAATTTTTTTTATTGTTATGTGGAAAATCAAGGTCAATGAAGTTACCATATTTAGTTCCTTATCCTGAAGTGGAGGGGGGGTGGGGGATGCAAGAAGTACATATAAAAATACAAGAAAATACACGTAAGATGAAAGAAGCATGTATTTTAGAATGTTTGATCATCAGTTTAAGAACATTAGACCAACATTAGTGCTGATCCAGACCCCTGTCCACATGCACATGATCCTTTTGAACACCATTCCTTACATTAGTACCTTTATTTTATCTAACAAAGCAGCAGATTGCGATTTGTTGGGGGGGTTAACCTGCCTTTTGATTTTTTACATCCTTACTTCTGCTCAGTGATCTTCCCAACCAACCAATTGAAATAAAAGACGGTTTTCTTACACCTATATCCTACATTACTGGCACTAATGTTCACAAACCCGACTGGGAGCAAGGGGGGGGGGGGGTTAGAAGTTATGAAAACTTCATGTACGATCCACAGTATAATACAGGCAAAGAACCTGGGAGTTGGACATTAAAAGTAGACAAAGTTGGACTTTTGTTTCACGCCACCATTAATTACATTAGTTATGGACCACACCTCCATGTATATAACTGCGCCCCCCCTCCCCCCACACACAAACACTCTGACAAACCCGCCCTGTTCATGCAGAGTGTGACCTTCCAGACCCTGTAGACCACATTGGACCTGAGACTGTTGCTTCACTGTCCTCACTTTAACTGTTGTAATACATGTGGAAGTTACCAAACATAGTCACTTGCCTGATAAAGGGTTAAAATATCTGATCCTAACGGGCTGCTGCTAGCTCACTCCAAAAATCTTAAGTCACATCGGCTCTGACCGCACTGGAACTCTTCCCCTTACCACATAATGTAATGTAGTGGACTTTCCAACTGAAGAAAAGTCATGGCAGCACCGAATGTACATGATTTTTTCAATCAGTGGAGACATTTATACGACTGGAAACCAGCCGTTTCTCATCTTCTGTCTCTATGGTTCAAATATAGACACGGCAACGGAACGTAGGTTTTAAACACTGACGTGTCGACGCTTTGAGAAAGTCATCGGTCACTGTTTGTCGACATGGATTCTGGAAGTAGACACAGTTAGAGGTTGTTTTGGACACATAAAGTAGGCTGTAATGAATCAAGTATGGTCGGAACGCTTTAAGGATTTGTAACGGCGTGTGGGACTGTTATTTCCAGGTCACATTTTTACTTTAGCCCACATCTCACACCATTGCCAAAGAATGATAAGAGGGAGCCAGTTTGGAAACAAACGTCATGGAATCTCATTAAAATACCTCACGGCCCAGACCCCCCATCTCCCCCTGAAACCACCTCTACTTCAGTTCCCAAAGTGGAACAATCTGTTTTGTACGACCAGGGGACCGGATGGCATCATTCCTGAAGCTTGTGACTGTACAAGGTTGTATTACTTTTGGCTGTGTGAGTGAGTGAGTGTGTGTGTGTGTGTGTGTGTGTGTGTGTGTGTCGGGGGTGATTTTCTGGATATGACACAGTGGAGATGCTTGCCTTCCAAGAACCCAAACATGGGCATGAAGGCTGGCTGCTTCAGATAACACACATTTACTGTATAAACGCTGATGTACATGCACAAATATGCACACAAGCCTGTATAATCACACACACACACACACCGTGATCTTCAAACCCTGAGTCCGTGTCATTGGAAAATCAATATTTCTTGCTTTTTCATCCAGTTAATTAGTGACTGTTGGATGGAGCTGCAGTAGTGTGTGTCTATATGTCTCTGTTGGTTCTGCCATATTTTATCTGCCTGTCTGTCTGGATGTCCGTCTGGTTGTTTAGCTACTTGCCACCTAGCCGACAAAAAGGGTAAAATCAATTGCATGTAGAGAGCCGAAATCCTAAAATTTACAATGGGACCGAACTGGATGAAAACTGTAGCGGTCAAAGTTGAAAAATGACTACTTTTATTAGATTAATGTCTGAATTGTGTCATTGTTTATACATATACATACATTTACAAACAAAGAAAAGCTGTAGTTCATTGCTGAGTGGACTATCTATCTATCTATCTATCTATCTATCTATCTATCTATCTATCTATCTATCTATCTATCTTCACACAGACATAGATTCACAACAGTAGCATAATTGTGTGTATGAGAGATTAACATAAAATTAAATAGAGAATTCACTTCATTAGACAAACGACTATATTTGTTGCTTAATGCTGATTTTTGTAAATGACAAAATATTTCCGTGCGTGAATGTAGAATTTTGCTTACATAGTAAATGACATTTCCAACATGAAATTTAATTACATCTGTGCACATTTACCTGCACTGGCATAAAAAATCTTGTGATATGCCCAAGGCAGCAGCTCTTAAACGAGTGTGGGACAAACAATAGTGTTGTTGTGTAACCAGATTATGCTGGAAGCCCTGTGTCCTGTTCTGCCATCTTCTTTGAGGATGAGTGTAATCGTTCAGGCCTTTATACACCTGCTTAGTGACAGCACACCGCAATGACAGGCACTGATACACAGCACTGTGCCACACTGCGAAGCATGACACATTAATCTGCAATGTACCACAACACATTATAGCCAGACACAATGCAGTGCAGTCATTTATAAAGCAGCATGCGTTAAACCAATGTAATGAACCAAAACGTGCACAAGGGCGTAAGGGCAGCAGAGCAGTGTATATCCAGTGGTTCTATTTGAGTAAGAATCCAATCCAACTTTATTTATAAAGCACTTTAAAACAACCACAGTGGACCAAAGTGATGTACAGGAAATAAATAATGATAAAAAAAAAAAACAAAAAAAAAAAAACAGTAAAATACAAGAATAGATAAAAGCAATAAAATCTATACAATTAAAAACAACAAGAAATTAAGAATACAGGTAGTTACAAACAAGTTCAGTTTCTACATAACCTAAATTTCCATGTAAGTCTGAATTAACCCTTTAAGCGACTGTGTAGCCTAGTGGTTAACGCCACTGGCTGTGGTGCGGATGATGGCTGGTTCGAGACCCAGGTGGACCCTTGGGAAAAGTCCTTTACACTATATGTCCTAATGTAGCCACAAGGGGGCACACGCCTCATTGTACCGGTCCGGTTGTGTCAGGAAGGGCATCTGATGCAAAAACCTGTGCCAAATCAACTTACGAATGTGATTCGCTGTGGTGACCCCGGAAAGGAAAAGCCGAAAGAAATGATCATCATCATCTGAATTAACCTGTTACTACCCCTAAATACCCCCTAAATCTCTAAATAACTATCCAAATACATGTATTATACTTCTATATAAGTACTTGGAGATGTCCGGATGGAAGGAAATCTTCACCGTACACTGTCCTTGAAGCTTTAGAAAAGTGTTCCATACTGGGATCCTCTGCCTCCAATCGTGCAATAGTCTGTTCTAGAAGTGAAAAGGAGTACGTACAGTATACAGTAGGTTTGTACAGTGATGGTGGACGAGACTCCTGCGTCGTAAAGTCAAAATAACGTAAGTCCGATACGTTGTAACCCGAGGACTACCTGTAACAGTAATATAATCAATACCAAGTAAAACAGCTGAATAACAATGATCCATTGAAACCGTCTCACGTGGTTTCCAGAACCAGAAAACTAATTTGATCTCCTCAAATGTCCACATCTATGTCCGTGTTACCGGTTTCATGAAATGTTCTGAAAGTGTCAGAATTTAATTGGACAAAGTGTTTTCACCTTTCACCAGGTTCTGTATTAACTCTGTTTCATCCAAGGCAAAAAAAAAAAAAAAGTCTAAAAAATGTCCATGAAACATTTATTCATTTATTTTTGCTAAAAATGTGGATATTAATCTTAATTTTCACCACTTAATTTACACCAGCTTTGAGTTTTACTGAATATGTTAACGGGAATGTGTGAAAGTATATATAATATTAGGTCAGAGGGTGCAGATGACTGTCTTTTTTAGCTTCAAGCTTCCGTTTGTTGATGTAACTGCTGTTAATGTGTATTCTGCCCTTGGTGCGCCAAGTGAAAATGTGGATGTTCTGCAACAGTTTTTGAGGTGAACATGGTGTTTTGAGGAATCGGTAGTAGTTTAAATGCCGTCTAGCCGTAAATGCCACCATGCCCCTCTATACTTCAGGCCAACAGAGCAACAAAGAAGCCCACAGCACTGTTTCCAAATTCATCAGATTTACGGCTCATTGAATACAGCACAGTTCACTTCACAAAGGGTCACTGGTTGCATACAACCCATGTTCAAAAACTGGAAATCAATACTAAGCCTTCAGTGATGAAAGATTTATTAATTATTTGGTGAAGCCCGGTGTGAGAACATTGGTGGAATTGTCGGGGGCGGGGGGTAAATAGAAATGACTGAACGAGAGGCTCTGGAGGCGTGTGTTTTTTAGTGATCAGCGTTTACACTTTCTGTTTACATGAAGAAAAAAATAACTGCTCTCAGGATTATATGGATTCTTTTTTTTTTTTTTTTTAAACCTTAGACATGTACTACTTTACATTATAGTTCAGTGACAGCATAATAATAGTTAACCAGTGAAGATAGTAATACACAATATCATGTATTACCAAGCAGCTTTCAACATTTATTGCATTATACCTACTATTGATATAAATCGATTATTGTGGCAACTGTGAAGCACATCATTCCAAAGGGATTTATTGTACCTCATAATAGATTTAATCCTTTTATAGTATTATCTAGTGAAAACTTAACAATTTTAACATTAGTTTTTGCTCAGACCGACTGAAGACCCACTGAAAATGGGTTTGAAACCCAAAAGTGGGTCGCAATGTACGAAGTTGAGAATCACTAATATAGAGGTAATGTGCCTACAGTACTTAGGTTAGCAATATATGCATGTATGATACAGACGGACTGCTCTCATGAAATCACATTGCGTGTCATGCCAGTTCTTATGGTGTTTGACATGCTATATGTGTGCATTTTGATCATTTCACGTGTTATTCAACACCATTTAATTGCGTGTCAGATCTCCGGTTTACATCCCTAACCCTAACCACTAACCCTAAATCTAACCTTAAGTGCTAACCCTAAACCTAGCCCTAGCAGCTAACCCTTAATTGCTAATGGTGTGGTATTTTGCATGGTATGAACATACACGTGAAAACCTTATAATGTGACACGCCATTTATAACTGTGTTATCTGTACGCAATTTATGATATCATGTTGGATATAGATGTATCATTTCAAATAAATGAGTATTTTTAGTGTTATATTAAAGTAATTCTCACTGTTGTCCTTTCAGGAATGTCATAGGTTGTTACATTTTATGTGGTAAACTACTACTTTGCCATTTTTGAGCTGTAATGTAAGGTACAATCATGGTATTCATTCAAGCGTAAACGTTTTACTATGTATGTACTTCTGCAGAATCAGTCAAAAGTTCTGATTATTTCCCTCAATCAACTGATATGAGCGTTTAATGCAGCCTTTTTTTTCCACTTCGTTCTTCATCTCGTCGCTCTCCTCTTATCTCACGCATGATGGTCATTCTCATTTTCAACGTATTTTTCTCTGTCAACACTAATGTCATCAGTAGAAATATGAGTTGGGTGCACGTCGCAGCCTCCTCTGTCTCACAGGCTGGTCTGTCCTGACTAGTGATGAAGATAATGTTGAATTTCCAATCAGTTCCACTGTCATTCAGAGTGGGCAGTGTTTCCACAGCTCGTCAGTATATGTAATAACTTCAAATGTTAAATAAATGAAGTCTGTGCGTGCACAAGTGAGTACATGTGGCACCAGAATTGAGAAATCCAAATATTTCCTTTCATGCGGAAAGACGGCAGTTAACAGAGGATTGTAAAATATAATTAAGTTCATAATAAGAGAATCAGGGAAAATTTCAGACCCATTTGAGCAGAGAATTAATTGTGTCAGACTGTGTTTGTGCGCATGTAGGTTTTTTTTTCGTCAAAGAATAATCTCGTTTAATAAATGTCACAAGTCAGTCCTATTTTTTTAATGTTCCTAGCGTATATCTCATTATGTTAATCATTCTGTTAAATGTTTGTGTTTAATGCAGCCCTACTTTCGTCCCTCAGTATTGTAGTCATGGAACAGTGGAACAGACTGAGTGTGGAGCTGAAACAATGTCCAAACATCAAACAGTTTAAAAACAAATGCCAACAAATGATTTTTAGAAAATACAGAGAGGAAAGGGCTTGAATAGTGGGGCTTTGTCACATATGTATGAACAATATCTGGATATATTAATATATTATTACCATTAGGTCTGTCAAAAGATTAATTTTCTTGATCACAACTTATCTCAGAAATTTCGTAGTTAATCGCGATTAATCTTGACTTTCTTTGCATGTGTAAAATTGATATTTTGCAGTAAGACCGTTCGAATCTAAAGTTAAACCCACAATGCAAAGTATTTCTGACCATTGTGTCTTAAAACGGAATAAAATGAAGATGGAGACAAAGGCAGAATTTACCTTTTTGGGCTTTTTTATTTTCCAAAAAGAGTGTAAAGAAAGGAAAACGCGTATTAAGAATGAATCACTGGCTACTTTGAGAAATTGTAAATAAATGAACACAAGAAAGCTTCCGCTCAAGCTGCGTAGAAGGAACAAAAGACTAGCAAACTCAAAATAGCACATTTAATCGACAATGAGTTTAATTAATACAACCAGAAGAGCTGCATGTGGATGGTAGAAGTGCGGAAAATGCTGACAAACTCTGATCGCGATTAAAAAAATATTTGCGATCACAATTTACATTAATCTAATCGCGATTAACGCCTTAATATTCCCACACCTAATTACTATATTACTGTGTAGGACAATATAGAATGTTATATGTGTTTATATAATATACGTGTATATGTACTTTTGTTTTTTAATTTGCTAATACTGGTGTGATAACTTGTAAATGGTGGGTATTATTATATTAGTGTATATAGGAATAAGGACGTGTTATAATATTACTATTATTACTATTATTATTATTACATCAGTATTCATATCAAATAATAATTGCTATTATTTACATGGAGAACCTAAGGAATAGAGATTTTTACTTCATCCTACTCCTTTCCGTGCATGTGCAATTTGATTTATTAAAAGTTTTGTTTACTTGTCAACCTTTTATGTGTCATTACTAATATTTTATTGGTTGGTTTTGTTTTGATTTCACTGCCTGCATGTTTGAAATAAAGATTTGAATAAATACTAACTCATTAGTCTCGTAGCAAAACCAGCCTTGGCTCCAATATTATAAATGAATGACACACATATCTATACACAGTGATATATGCAACTAAGTTGTGTAACAGTATCACTTTACTGCCATCTACTCCATCTGATTAGTATTGACCTATGCACAACTACAGCAGGTTTGACTTCTTAAACTGTATCACTGGGTTTTTGAAGAACTCGCTCTCCGTGTTATTGAAACTTTCACTAGTCCTGAATGTGACACACTGATATTGGTCATTAGCGTTTTGCTATCAATATGAGGATCCATTTGTATGTCCCTGTTCACCCTGGGTCAGTATTACAGTCATTACTGATGAGGAATGGGCGGAGTGTGTTCCTGGCTCACGTTACAGTAGCCCATGCTACCAAATGGCATATTTGAGTTAGAAAATCAATAGACGTCTGGGAATATAGAGCACATTTGCACACTGTCCGGTGCCACTCCCTATCCTGGTTGGGTCTGTCGCTCTGTTCCAGCATGCCAGAACCATTTCATATTAGGCATTTCAGCATTTGTTTTATGATATTATGAATCTGCAGTGTTAATTATATGAAATGCCAGCATAGTTTAATTGCATAGTAATGATCACGAAAAGCTCAATGGCTTTCAGTTAACTTTAGAAATTATTGTCATTGTATATTTCGCAAGCGTTAATATTCTAATTGTGCGTGAACCAAAGATGCATTGCATTTTAGTATTTTACTGCAACATTCTGGATTCACCTCGAAAACAGGTAATGACAGTCCAATCAATAAATTCACCCCTTACCTCTACCCCTTAGACTTGACACTGTCCCTTCCTTAGGGGGGTTGAAACATTCCCCTATGAAACGAGACAACCCTTTGAGAGCTATTACGTCATCAGCAGTCATCGATGCTGCCGTAAATAGACGAGACAACTTTGTTTCCGAAAGAATCCCCCATGTTGTCAGGAGCTCTAACCATTTCTGTTGCATGGGCTTTGGTCGTCCTTTCGTAGAAATGCGATCTTTAACACATTGAAACAGCATTAAAAGGTCGATCAAATGATTACGTACATTTGTGTGTTTCTTTCATGACATTGTTGTACTTTTTTGTTGTGTTTACCTCCATCTTGATGATGATTCAAACTGAATTATAAGAGGTTTTTCATACCCCTCCGTTTGTTTGTCGTCCTGAAAAAACTTTGTATCAAGGGCCAAACAACCCTCCCCAACTCATTGAGAGTCAGGACAACCCTACATCAATAGCTATGGAAGTATATGGCCAAAAACATCACTTTTAGACATTCCATGTTTTTTTTCATGTCTGTTTTAGTCACATGACACACACAGGAGTTGGTACTTAATTGCATAACCATTGTTTTTGATGACGTTGATGGTCTAATCATTTTTTCCATGACTATATGTGTTGTTCCTGCGATAAACTGGTGACTCATCCAGCCATTCATGACTTGGCTCCAGCACCCCCCTCCCCCCCATGAATTAATTAATGATATGTTTGGACATGATAATATAAACATACAATGACAACATAAATACCTGGTTGGTGTTTCTGCTAGTACACCTCACTTGCGAGTTCTACAGTACATCTCATGGTCCTTTCCATGTTTCATGCCTTTCACAAACGGAAAGTAGCATTTTTTTTTCCCTCAGAAAATGTCTTTAAATTACCACACACGTAAGTCTCTTTTCTTCCCAGTGAGTGATTTTCTTTATAAATGCTGGGTTTGCTGTTACTCTACTTGCGGGTGACCTTAGATTGCAACATGTATGTCTTGGTATGTGGCACTCACTCTCTCTGATGCTCCAAATTTAGTCTATTCATGTAGATAAAAAAAAAAAAAAAAACTGCCGGAAGAACATTGTAAGACTGTTTGAAACTTTTACCTTTCTCAGGGAGCTAAGCATTTAATGAACTCAAAGACACCCTGCTGTTATGGGAAAAGAGGGATTCAAAAAGCAGAGCAGTTCAGTGTCTCAGTTTGTTCCTACCTGTGCAACCTCCATCCTACCCCCCCCCCCCCACACACACACACACACACACACACACACACACACTCTAGAACCACCATCAGTATATAGCGTCCTTTTGTATCAGTCAGTTCCAACATCTTCCAGTCCCCTCTTTTTTCTCCTGTGTTTCACTAAAATCCGTTCGTTGCTGGGAGTCTGTGCACATGTCCTTCCTGAATGCTTCAATGGCTGTTGGTGCCCGTAGAGTACGTTTAGACTTCCAACCTCAAATACAGTTTATCAACGCAATATTCAATAAAATGCTCTACATTTGCATAGGTATAATAGTTCACGTGACTTCAAATGACTTAATTTCCTCCTCCTCCTTCTCTCACCCTCTCCCTCACAGACACAGTTTGTCATTAGTCTGTGGTTAAATTGACCATACAAATGTATCAGACCATCCAGTAATTAAAAGCCAATGGTTATTACACTGAGGTTTATTACCTCTGGAATACATGTTAAATTGCATATACACATTAGTCTCCATTTTGAACAAAAAAAAAACCCATACGCACAGCGATACCATAGATATACAGATATAAACAGATGGTAATTTGTTCCCTTGACAATGTAAAAATGCAAATTGGTATTCCCAGTTCATGAGAATATGCATTTCCCTTGCCACCTTTCGTTGGCAGGTGTTCCATTACAAAGCCTAAACAATTAGGTCTGGTTTCCTGACTCTTAATCTTGTAGTTTAAAACACAAATATCCCACAGAAGAAAAATAAAATATATAAAATCCTATTCCTGTTTGAATACTTCTACCAGCTCGCCTTCAGGTTTTCTTTCAGAAATCATAAGAATTTCCAGCAGCTATGGTTTGTGAAAGTCTTTAGTCAGACTGACAGTGTTCTGAGCCATGCCTGGCAGACAGGAGGCTTTGATTCAGACCATAACACTTGGGAATACCTACAGTATGTGGATTTGTGTCTCTTGTGAGACTGCCATTTCATTACTTCCTTCAGCCGTCATATAGACTCAAGTTTATTTCGCTCCCCCAGGCAGAGTAAATCTGGTCGGTGGCCAGGCAGCCACACCATGGAACAGTGCTATTAAATGAAGCCTAATCGTCCCAGCCCCTGTAAGTGGTTTTACCTTCAGGGAGCCATTTTGCTGTGGACAGACATGGTCAGGCGCTACGACCATGACCAGCAGCAGCTCTGCTGTGTCATGGAACTGCAACAGCAGCCTGTGGTGCCAGTGACCTCCTCGCCTTTCAAGCCACATTTCCCAACGGTCTGACCCCGACCCATAAAAGAGGAATTGTAAATACATAACTCTTTATAAGGACAAGTCACTTAGTGCGTGAAATGTACTTTGTGGAAGGTAACCTTTGACTCCTTTATAGAAGGCCAAAGAGTGAATCTACTTTTATTATTATCACTAGTTTCAGCTCTGTTCAGCAGTATTTCATTGGCTTTAACCTAAAGAGACCCCGTTACTTATATGAAAATATTAATACAATAATGTGGAAAAAAACAATTCCATTACAAGTCAAAGAATACATAACGATTACAAACAAATATAGATAATGTATTGAAGTAAAAATGTTAATTATAGTGTAATATCAGACTTCATAAAGTGATTGATTGATTGATTGATTGTAAAAATTGAGGTTTAGGGCAGCATGCCACTGTTGTATGTTTGTTTGTTGTATGTTTGTGGTAGCTGCTGGAGATGAGTCTCGTCTCCAGTTTTATATCCAGTTTTATACACTGAACCAGGGCACCGCGTAAATCTGAGGCCTCATGAGATGATTAATGGGAAAGGAAAGATGAAACACCAAGTTCTAATACACAAATCTGTTTTAAGTGTTTGTACGTTTGTTCTTCTTGTTGAGTTTTGATGAAGTATTGGATGATTTGAACATTGAAGTGATAACCGTGGGAACAGTTTAAATCCGTATTTGTTGGAGCTGTTAACAATGGAGACATCTCATGTTGAAAACAAACAAAAAACATGATGAGAATGAATGTTTCAATCTGTATCAATGTATTGTCTTTTATATTTTTTTATTAGATTTGTCATAAAAGGAAGATTTCATTTTTAAGGTTAGTATTTGAAGGTTCAGTAGGTGCTTCAGACCAGTTTGTGTTACATGTAGAACCAACACAGTTTGTAACGTACAAACAGAGCATGTGACTCTCTCCTGCCACTGAACAGTCTTCAACAACTCATGCAAACACACACAGCTCTTACATTTTAACCTCTGTAATGGCTCGGTCTTTGTAATAACTATGTATATGAACGCCAAATGCATGGATAATGAGGGTTTATAGCTCGTGATTTCCATTATTTTCATGCTCCAACCATTCAGTGACCCCATGCCCCATCGAGGCGGGCTCTGTTGTAATATTTTCAGCTTTTTCTTTTATTTAATCCATCTGTTTGTAGCTTATAACCCAGCTTCTGTAGATATTTGGTATAATGAAGTCTATTGGAAGTCGGCCTTTGTGTTGCACCTGAATGCCCGTGTTAATTACACCCTTAATAGACTTGGTGTTCCTACGGCTTCGTCTCTAACGGCAACCTTCACAACATTAATTGAAACTCCCCACCTTCACAAGAGGGAACGCCTCAATTAACCTCTCCCAGTGGCTGTAACTGGTCAATTACACCCCCCCGCCCCCACCCCCCTCTGTTCTGCATGTCAGCAAACACAGTCACAGTTCACATAGTGTGTCATCTAAAGGCCATGCTTCTGAAGTTATTTGGCCTTTAATCCAATGGTGTGCAGGACGCGCTGTACTGTATATGTTTGGACATTTGTGCTGGTTTTTATGTGTCCGCATGAGCGTTTGTTCTTTAGCTTTAACGTGCGTTTTCATCTGGATAGATCAATAGAGATGTGCCCTTATTAAAACTGCTTTCATTTCCTATACAGTATGACACTGATCCTGATTGGCATTCTGACATTGAGTGCCAGTCGATTTCAATTCCCTTTGCATCCCACCCCCCACCCCCCCCTATACCCACTTATGCAGCAAAGTTTGATTTGCCTCCAGTTCCTCCTATTGAATGAGACCAATTGTCCTTCAGAGGGAGAGAAAGAAAAAGACAGGAATGGCCATCAGAGAAGCTAAAAAGCAAATTGGACAGGAGGAGAACTAAACAGTGGGAGAAAGGAATCAGACAGGCGGAATAGACATGGGTCACTCTGCTGTCTTATCAGACAGGAGGGGGGAAAGGGAGTCATGCAACGTGATGTCAAACATTTCCATACATTTACCCTTTTTGTCTTTTTTTTTTTTCCTCTCCTTGCGCTGACATTCTCCTTTCCTGTCCTTTGTTCTTTAAACCTCGTGTTCATCCCGCTGTCTATAACCCTGGATGGGTTTGTTATCAGTTAACGGAGAGCAGCCACATCCGTCCCTCATGACCGCACAGCGAGTACATACAGACACATGGACGCCCACACACACACACACACACACACGCATGCCAACAAAGAAACAAGTTGGCTCGTTGCCAGAAAGAAAGCGTCCTGCCAGAATCAGGAGAGCGAAGGAGAAAAAAAAAAAAAACACTTCGCCTAAAGCTGTTCCACAGATAATTCACAACACCTGCAAGTAGTAGGTTTGGGAAGATAATGATGACTGGAAAAAGAGAGTGTGTGTAAAGGCCAGTGTACAGGAAAGGAAACAGAAGTAGCAAGGGCAGATAAGAAAGACAAGATACAGAAAATCACGGCCCCCCCACAGCAAGTTATCTCTGTGATTTTTTTTTTTTTTTTTTAAACATTGTGCAAATCATTACAAATCTTTTCTTTTCCGCTTTTCTTGTACTTTTCCCCCAACTTTTTTTGTTCATAGCTTCTCTAAGACTATTAAAAAAAAATAATGGACCTCTGCTCTTTTACAGTGAACTGATCAGTTACATCCATCAAACGTCTTAGAAATAAATGGAAAATATGAGCCGTCAAAGAAACAAGGTAGTAACGTGCAGTTCAGGCTAAATTCCTGTTTACTACAAATAAATCACTGACAAAACAACCTCAGATTATATGACTTAATGCCACATACTGGCAGAAGTTCAATACTGACAGTTGTGGAAAAAATTATTAGACCGCCCTTTGTTTTCTTCCATTTCTTGTTCATTTGAACCCTTTTATTCATCGTATTCTACAGCTGTTTTCTTGTAAATTCAGGGATTTTGTTGTTTTAGTTCCATATCAGCCAACACAGTGGACACTTATACACCATCCCATAATACACTGACATTCATGTAATTACTGTAACTTTAGCTTTTCTTCAACCACATCTGCAATAACTTGTTTAAAGTGTAAATCAATTGTTATTTGTTAGATTTTTTTTATTTTATTTTTACATATTATCTCCATGAAGTGTGTAAGAAATAGCAGTAAAATATGTTAAAATGTGAGAAAACATCAGATAAGCAGCATTAGAAATGTTTTTATTTCATTATTTTCATGTCACTTTCTGATATTGTGTTTTAAACGTGTCTTTTTTTCAACAATTAAATGCATATATGTTTTTGTAACTCCATGAAGATAAAAAAAAAAACTTGTTTTTTTCATGCCTAAGGAGGAAGAACATCTTGACTAATGTTCTCATAATTCATGCATGAAAGAAAGGGTTAATGCATAGTGCAACTAAGGGACAAATATAATAATAACAACAAAAATAGCTCATAACAGTTTAATTTCTATCCATTTTCTGTTTTCTTAATAAAAAAACAAAATCACTTCAGTTCTTACATCAATATTTATGTCATTGTACTGACAAAAACACTGCATTTAAACCATTCCATGTTTTCTTTTCTGTGTGTTTTAGTCACATGATACACACAGGACTTAATATGTGATTAAATAACCATTGTTTTTGATGGTCTAATATTATTTTTCTGCGACTGTAGATGTACCAACAAGAGGTGACTTATTGAAATTGGATCCAATACTATCGAACTGCAGGACATTATAAGCGTCATCTGTGGTATTGATATTCCAAACCCTCAAAAGCAGAGGAAAGACCACAATACACTTACAATGACCAAAACCACCAACAAATCAACACTTCATATCCACAGACTGAATCACTCACTGAATAAATTATAAAAACCCATTATTTAACCACTTGAAACTAAACCTCGCAGCTGCTTGATTTGACAGTTGGTCGTTTCTGCCGTGTTTTATAATTTTCACATGGTTGCTCATCATATATTAGATTAGATTCAACTTTATTGTCAAGTACGAGGTAAAGGAATGCAGTTTGGCATCAAACCAGAAGTGCAATCAGTAGATAAATAGTATGTACATGAATATATTGGATTGGGTGCTATTAATATACTATAGGAATTACAGATTAATAAACAGATTACTATATATTAAAGTGCAATTAATTTTAATAGACATGAATCTAGATAGATTAAAGACATATATATGAGTGGATAATGACATAATATACAAATTTTGGACATATATATGGGTGGATAATTATATAATATACATCTTATAGACATATATATGAACGGATAATGATATGATATACAGATTATAGACATATATATGGGTGGATAATGATATAATATACAGATTATAGACATATATATATATATATATATGGGTGGATAATTATATGATATACAGATTATAGACATGAGTGGATAATGATATGATATACAGATCATAGACATATATATGGGAGGATAATGATAAAATATACAGATTATAGACACATATGAGTGGATAATGATATGATATACAGATTATGGATTTATTATATTAGTGGATAAATACAGATTACAGACATATATGGGTGTAAAATCATATAATATACAGACTATGGACATATATGAGTGGATAATGATATAATATACAGATTATGGATTTATTATATTGGTGAATAATGACATAATGTCCAGATTAAGGCAATATCAATATACTA
>JAPSES010000109.1:4732898-4746380 GCA_029822895.1 Maxillicosta whitleyi | reverse complement strand
GGGAGATGGCTGAGTCTGAGAAAAGTGTGGGTGAGAGTGAGGAAATATCACAGGTGGGAGGAAGAGGAGAGCGGGATGTGTGATCTCCGAGAGATGGACTCCGGATTGCGCAACACTGTGCTGTCACTTAAACATGGCCTCCTATCTTTGTGATCTTAAGACGGATTACTACAATGGTATAATGGAAAATTTGGGAGATAAGCGAACTGAGAATATGCACAGATTGGTCACTTTATCATCTTAAACAATGCCAACCGTGGTCTGGGATACTACTGGAATAAAGAGAACCTGCCTAATCTGCAGGTGGGGTTAGATATATATATATATATAAAATATGAGACTTTTCCTGGAGAGATAAGGAGTTTGGATCCCAACACCTGAGGGTTTTTAGGTTTAGGTAATAAAAACATTTTGGTTAGGGTTAGAAGCAGGTCTTTCATCACAACTTTAGAGACTTTTTTTCTTATTAAACCAAGTTTTTTGCTTTCTTTCCCCATCCTCACAGCCTCAAGCTGACCGCTAAAATTATTATGGCTGTCCCGAATGCTTATTTTAGGCATTAACATTGAATATTCGAGGCTTTGCATTGATAGAAATGTGAAGTTTTCACACAGCGCATGCCCTCCTAATAGGAATTTTCCACTACCACCTCCTTGGCTCAATTGGGTTTTTTGGAATTTCCATTAGGTGATACATGTTAGTACCAGATACTTTTTAGTACCTACTCAAGTTGGATCCAAGTGAAGTGAGTGGAGCCGAAAATATGACATCCAACAGACTACAGATATCCCAGGAAGTGACATCACTGGATTTTGTCAGATTGCTGTGGACTGTGGGCCGGACCCTGTACACTGCAAAAAGTGTTATCTTAATTAAGATATATTTTCTTAAAATGAACCTAAAATTTCTTGTTTTTCTATGATAAGTTATTTGTCTTTAAAATAAAATTGTCAGACAAGATAATTCTGCTTGTTTCAAGATGCTTTTTACTTATCTTATTTTACAGCTTGTTTTAAGTACTTTGAAGCTTAAAACAATCATTTCCCATATTTTAAGATGAGTGATCAACAATCAAAAGATCTGAACTTGTGTTTCATGAGTCAAATTTTCTTATTTTAAGATTTTGCGTAATCTAGTTGAGCTTAAAAAAAGACAATATTACTTATTTTTAGTCTAAAAATACTATTTTTAAGAATGCTGTGGTTGATATGGGCCAAGTATTACTTTCTTATTTTTCAAAATCTTGCCAAGTAAAATTTTCTTGTTCTGTTGGCAGATGATTTTGCTTATTTTAAGTATTATTTTTTCTTATTTTGATATATTTTTTTCTTAAATTTTCAAGGTGACTTTTTGCAGTGTAGAATTATTCTAATATTGAATGTATAATTGACACATATACCATCACATTTTCATTTATTTACATTTTTATTTAACTGTTAACCTGCTTTGTTAAATTTCATAAATAATAGAACACATACCATCACAGTCCCGGTAACTACAGGTTTTTAGTTCAAGTAAGAAATGTAAACATAGCATTTCTGACCATCAATATTGTTTTCATCTGTGACCAATAAAAAAAAAAAAAACACTTTTTTTTTTAATATTGAAGTCCAATAACTAAAAGTGTACACAGGCAGTTTCCTGTATGTGTTCAGTCATTGTTACATTTTCTATTTTCACTGTCAACTTTGTGTCTCTTCTTTATTGAACCGGGTCTTCCATAAACAGTGGCAGTGCTGCCAAATGACACAAAGTGTTGCAAATAAGGATATGTACTGTTCAGTGGCTGTTGTGACTATTTATGGAACCATTGCGGGTAGGGGGGGCCACGGGCCACTCCAGTTTGATTGCTAGGCCGGTTTTGACTGCCTGTTGAATAACCCTGTCCTACACTGATGTGTTGTGCTTGTGTTGCATACAAATGATGCCGCAGGAGCTTCTCGCCGCCTTGCTAAGATTATTCCACCGACGTTGAGATGGTACTCAATTGTAATGGAAAATGACAAGTTGATTTGAGTAGAGGCAAGTAGGTGCTACTGGAAAAAGCCCCACGAGAGAGAACATATGATTTACACTATCTTTACAGTCCTGAATATTCATAGGGTTGTCTTCATACCAGCTATACAGCACTCTAAATTATGACGCCTCGCCTTTGACGACCCGCCACACATTTAAATAATATATGTGATGTAGAAGAGGAGAAATCACAGAACAATGTAATGTGATGACGCATAATAATATGACTAATGTTATCTCCGACATGGCCACTTGTGACATGTACTCACCAGTGTCTGCAACTGAACATGATCCGAACACGTTTTGAGTCTGATATCATAACTTTACAACAAACAGCAAACACTTCACACAAAGAACAAAGAAATCAGTTTGTGTTTCGAGTATCACTGGAAAAAGACTGAAATAAACCCATGAGCCTAGCTATAGTATTATTGGCTGGTGGGCAGAGGATGAGCCTCTTAAGGGTTAATTGATGCTGTACGTTGAAGACACAGACAGATACAAAGTGTTCTGTCCGTTCTCTGCGTACAGGACGTAATTCTGTCAGTTTCCCAGGAGTTTGTGGATGCATACCTAGATGAGGAATACAGAGCAGTACCCTGGGAACCATGGAACCAGCAATGTCCAGAAATAGTGGAACTTTTCAAAGAGCGACTGTGTGAATTGGTGAAAAATGCCCAACATATTTATAACAACTACCCTTTAATATCCATATTAGTAAAACCTACTGTGTCGTCACCATGTTTGTTATTATTGACTTTCTTCTTCTTGTTTTCCAAAAACTTTGCTCTTCTTTGTGGTATTTGTCCAGTATGGTAATGACAAGCAGCGCCCTCTAGAGGATTAATTGAGAAATTCCAACACATTGGACGCACGGAAAAGTATGAAGGCAGTAACGCATGACAAATGTACCTGTATGTAAAGTGAACATAAATGAGCCTTCATCACTGGTTGGGTGACAGATACGTTACTCTTATCCTGGGGTGGTGTAAAGTGGAGGTAAATGGGGCAAATTCATGCAGCCTAGCATTTCTGGGGGGCCTATACAGCAGTGGAGGGCGTCCAGTGGATACAGGCTGGAAGTTGTGAAAATTTCATGTAACTTCTGCGGTATAATAGAAGAAAAGAAGCAGGGAGTCGGGTAATGAAAGTATGTTAAATCTGACTTTTGCTTCACGTCAGCATTGGTTACATTAGTTATGGACCCCCACCCCTCACTTTGGCAAGTTGACAAGAGACTACATTTTATGAAAGGACCTCAACATTTACTTTTCATGGAGCCCACATTTGCTAGCACCTCCTGTGTAACTTTAATAGGTGTCCTGGGTAAGATTGTCTAATGGTGACTCCTACAGGAGTAGCCTTATTGTTCACGTTATGTTTGATAAATACATTGGGAGGGAAAAAACAAAACTAGGCTGATGTATGTAGCTAATACACAGTTGCAAACCATGAATAGTTGATAAACTAGTGTCATTTCACAGCCAGAGACATAAACGGATACCGAGGTTTACCTTCAGGTGAACAAGTTCTGTTTATTTTCCAAAAATCAGTGCCTTCAATGACCAGTCCATGCACACCGCCTCAGCTACTACAGCTGAATACACATGAGGTGTTCATGGTGGACTCGAAAACGGCAGTGCCAAAAGCATATAACAAAAAAGTTCTGTCTTCTACAATTTTTCTGTAAAACCAGGTATTAAACTGCTCACTGCACCACTTTGACTGACAGGAAGAATAACATATGTCTGTGGAGTCCCTGTTTAACCCCTTATCACCCCTTATAACCCCTTTTTTTTAACTTCTCGTTTTTATCTACCTCTTGTAGCACTTTGAGATTTTAACAATAGAAAGTGCATTATAAATAAAATGTATTATTATTATTATCAATGTCAATGCGTTTTATATATTACAGCATTCAAATTACTGTAATTCCTCAACTGTTCTGTGTACTGTTTCTGACACAATATAAGACTTAACGGCAGCGATGTGGTACATAATTACAACTAGAAAGGGGCTGTTTCAGAGACTTCCACACAGGCTAAAAAAAAAAAAAAAAACACCTGGAAATAACCAAAAATATGAAGCCATAATATGGATACTGAATGTTCAAGACCATAAAGCATGTTTGAACAAGTGTAAAATAGTTGAAAGTTTATTTCCGCAATCTCATAAAGATTCATTGCAGACATTTACAGTTGTTTGTGGTGATAAATCTGTAAAAAACCTCAAGTCTGTTTTTTGTCTTTTCAACTAAAACACATAGTTTTAAGCATTTATTATTAATAATAATGGTAATTATTGATTATCATTATGGTCACAAGCTCTGGATAATGACAGAAAGAATGACGTCGCAGGTACAAGCACCCAAAATGAGTTTCCTTCTAAGAGTGGCCGGACTCATTATCATTTTCTAGACCTGTATTCAATGAGCCCCAGTAATTTCATGTATCTTATAATGGCAGTGAAAGGGTTAACTGTATATAAGAAAGCAATGTAAATCTACCTACGTAAACATAAGCAGCAGGATTCCCTCACAATTAAAATACAAAGGGTACGGAAACCCGCTATTCTACTAAATGGTTTGAGAAAAACCGAAAACAGAGAGAGCAGGTGGGATATGGAGATGAAAAAACGACGCGAGACATAAAAGTGAAAAGAGGCTAACATTGGAAGATGAATAAAACTGACTGTAGATGAGAGGGACTGCAATGTTTATGTGTGCGGGTTTGCGGGAGAATATATATTCACACTTTCTGCAGCGTCATCCAAAATGCTTTCACAGTGAGTTGACCTTGCAGCATGCATACTCATTCACTCTCTGGGCAGTGCGATCTGTTTGAACAGCAGTTACCCCAGATACGTATCAGTCTCATCTGATGGTGGCGGAGAGGGGGGGGAGGGGGGCTAAGACAAAAACAACCAAAAAAAACCCCAGTTTGCTAATCTCTCTGCTGTGACTTTAAAGATCCTATTTTCTTTGTGTTTTTCTTAGTGTAATTATTCTTTGGTGGCTTTGTGTCATTATTTATCACGGCGCTCCTCTTTCATCTGTAGTCTTATCTACAGAGCCAGCTCCCCGTGCCAGCTTCACCAGGACTATGGCCAGCTACATAAACATTTTACTGACAAGGACGGTCAACTGTTTACTGACGAAGCAAAAGTCTTACTGGCAGCAGCCACAAAGTGGGCGTAAATGTGCACGTTCCTGCGCCTGAGAGGGGAAAGAGAATGAGTGTTTGTGAAAAAGAGAGAGAGGATCGAGGCAGAGAGAATGACAGAGAGCCCCTAATGTACGGCCACTTTCGGATTGGACACCTACAGGTCTCTCTGCAGGGACCCATTTGTCGAATGCACTTAATGCTGACTCCAACCTTGGACTCGCCACTGTATGTCTGAGAACTACAAAGCAAGGGAAGGAAAGAATAACTAAGGCTCTTTCTCTCCTCTCATCCACTCACACCTTCATTTCCTTGCGCTGTATTCATCCCTCTTTCTTGATTTATTCCCTCTTATCTCCAATTGAGGGTTTTTTTTCCCCCTTTCCTGTGCCTTCCAGTATTACTTTTTTCCTCTCTATATGTGATTTATTCTCCCTTTTTATAACACTTTTGATCCATACAGTGCTCACTACACTGAAGGGAAAAAAACAATATGAATAAACAAACATTACATCAATGTAATTGTTGCACTGGCTTGAAGTTGGTGTTTGATGGAGCTGTAGTTAAGGGCAATATTGGGATGTAGTATCACTACAGTTGGCAGTGTTATTAGTTTAATTGTACTTCACAGAGGTAAAGTGGGAATGTTGAGTTTTTTTTCTGATTTAAACAGCTTTTCGGTATAGATGTTCTTGTGCGGTAGTGTTTCTGAAACTCAAATACAGTGGAGCTTTCTGTTATAATCTGATATAACTTTATGCTACATTCAGTTGGGAGCCAAAGCACCTCCAACTTTTCAAGATAAAATGTCCCTATCCAACTTTGTCCATTCTCCGCCAGCTAGCTATATTATTCTTGGGCAGAGGATGAGCCTCTTATCAATGATAGGTTGCGTAATGAATGCTCTAAAAAGGTGTCAAAGACTGCCTATTGGCAACTTCTACAGGATTGACTTATTGTTTGTGTAATGTTTGATCAATATATTACAAAAACTGGATTCCAGAAATCAAACATTTGTGCCAAAAAATAAATAAAAAATGTTGCATGTGTATGTAATTTATACACATTTACAAACCATCCATAATCCTGACAACTTGTACCAAACCTCGTGTTGATTCCTTCAACACAAGTCTGGGATTCCTAGATGGAAAGATAGCAAAGTTAACCTGTAAACCTGGGTTGGAGTCGGCCTTGAGATGCTTTTTACGGAACACTGTTGTTAAACTTTTAGTACCTTTTAAAATAATGGTGGCGTTTTATGTGTATCTTCGTATTTTAGTGTTTTATGTATGGTTTTAGAACTGACTTTAATTAGGTTTTATGTATATTTTTAGTGCAGATTTAAGGTGGTGATTTCTTTTTTGTGTAACTTCTGCTGCTGCCGTCTTGGCCAGGACACTCTTGGAAAAGGGATTTTTAATCTCAATTAGCTTTAGTCCTGGTTAAATAAAGGTCATAATAATAATAGGCAGGTCAAAATGAATGTGTTAACAAAGATTAATCCATCATCATGATTAATCTGATATAAATTTTTGTCAGTTAATTCATATGCATCGCAGAATGGCTCTGAACATCTCTGCTAACGCATTTTGGACAGGTAGCGTTAGCATCATCCATTAACAAATGGGCAGATGATCTGGTGGAAGATGCTTAATAGTTAGCCCTAATGTTAACGTAATGTTAACCCCATGGATAAAAATATTAGTGCAAAAAAACCCAAGATGGAGCAGTCAAGAGTTGGGGATTCTGCTAGCACTTCAGCTAACACATCACTCAGCTTGCAACGGACATGTTAAGTGTATATATTCACTTCTTTGTTGAGTCTGTTTGCTCATACAAGAAGAATCAGAATTAATATAGATTAAAAACTAATTATATTTAATTGTGATTAATCCACAACAACCCTGTGATTAATCTGATTAAAAAATGTTAAGCACTTGACGGCACTTAATAATACTAATAGTAACATGCTGAGAGATGCTCATTTATGATATTAGCAGTTTAATTTAGAAGCTAACAGTAGACGTAGAAACGAGATGTAGTAAAACTCTTCATAAATGTACAGATGCACAGGCTGTTATGAATAGAACTCAAAACACAATATATTCATATACCATAAGCCCATCAGCATCTGCAAATTGTACATATTGAATCTTTAACTGAGAAGACAAGTGCAATCCTATAAAGAAAATGGTTTCAACTTCCAGGATGTATGATACCGATTTAATAAGTATCACTGTTTCATATCAGATGAACCGTTCACTCTGTTTGACCGACACTTTCTATTTCATTATGAGATAGCAGTCATTGAAACTGGCTCAGTCTGTAAATAAAAAAGTACCCTCTAATAGAGTAAACTTACTATTTTTACCATGTTGTTATGGCTTTGCTTCAGGGTAGTGAAGCTCCATTTAATGTGGATTAAGTTGTGGTTTAACTCTCTACACTTTACAAGTTGCTCGCCCAACACTGGTCTATAGTTCTGAACATGCCAGTTGAGTTTTATCACCCCAAGCTTAATGAATTATTAATGCTGCTTTTGTTTGTAGCAGCTACATTGGGGAAAAAAACATTTTGCTCAAATTGCCTTAATGCTGGTAGAACACTCTTCTGTATAAAACAGTATTGTGTAGTATGATATTAGAATCCAAAAACAGGATCCAACAGAGCAAATACCGTAAATGGAAAATTCACGTCAATTATTTGGTCTCATTCTATCGCAGTAAATGCGTCAGTGTTAAAGGGTGAAGTTGCCAGATTACTTTTTTTTTTTTTTCCAAATAAGGATATGTACATACATGGAGTATTTGGAGCAAAATGATGCACTTCAATCAGATGTAGCTTTCCAGCTCTGTGCATTGTAAAAAAAAAAAAAGTAGCGCAGTCCTCATTTTAACCAATAAAGACCCATGGCTACTTTTTTTTGGCAGTTCTCATATGAATATTTCTCTCTATTTAACCTTTCTTAAGTGTAAGTAATTCATGATAATATTATCCTCTGTATTTTGTGTTTTTAACTAGGAAAAACATATGATCATGAACTGATCATGTAGACGTTCATAGAAGCTGAGTTACTGAGAAAACTGAAGAAAAAGTGACTTTTTCAATAAAATTCATCATTAACTGAATCATAAATCATAAAACCTCAGAGAAAATTCAAAGTTACTTTATTCAAAACAGAGAAAAATGAAGAAAAAGTTACTTATTCAGCAAAGATGTTACTAACAGAATATAAAAACAAGTGTCTCCATCCACTGTCATTGATCCAACTCCCTGGGTCTTACTGGTGAATCAATGTTGTAGAAGATGACAGTGTTTCCATGGTAACTAAGGAGCCTCTGAAAGTCCAAATGGGTCATATCTGATGACCATGAAAAGATGAAAAACTGTATTTTACACCAATTATTAAATGGATTGATAGGATTATTGGATCAAGACGTATTAAACATTTTGGATCTGTAGATGGTTTTGGTCACCAGTGGATAATTTTTATTTATTTTTTTAATGGAATTATACATTTCCCTGCAGTCTACATAAACTGTAAATACTCTGCTTGGGTCTGAATTCTTCATTAATTCAACTCCACAGGTCCACCTTCAACACTATTTCTGAGTAATGACACCATAAAGGTGGTTTTGAGCGCTGGCCCTTTAATGCAAATGAGCCACTTCATGCCCCGCCCCCTCCAGGTTGTTGACTGTGCTGCTCTGTCCCATTCATCCACTTATGTTCAGTAATACAATGAAAAACTGAAGATTTCAGGTAATCGACTCAAAGTTTGGGCATATTTTCAGTTTTTACTCAGTTACGTCGTATTCAGAGAAATGTTTATCGGAAATTTTGCCCTTATATGTGCAGATGTCATTCAAACAGTTTGTAGAAATCCACGTCATTTTTACCCAAATGGATATAAAGATAGTATTGCAGCAGCTGGAGGGTTCACATTCAGCCTTTATGAACTATCACTTGGCCCTATTTTCTCTCATTTAATATCAGTGCGCTGTTATACTGGTGACAGCTGTGCATTAGTCAACAACTTTTTTCAGCTGTGAAACAGGTAGACTAGTGCAGGGTTTCTCAACCTTTTTTGGCTTGAGTACCCCCTGAGCCTTCTTTTTTTTTTTAACTTTCTTTTTATTGTTTTACTTCAGCAGTATATAAACAATACAGAATAAAGAAAAAGAAACAAAAAAACAACAACATATAGAACATGTTGGATTACCTTGATCACATGGTTTGATCTCTTTTCTTTTTTTTATGTCAAATTAATGGTCTTTGTCCTGTCGTTTTTATGTATTCGCCCCCCCCGAGCCTTCTTGTCACTCCATGAGTACCCCTCACACATATGCGTTGATAATTCTCCAAAAATAGAGCATAACACAGTGGTTATTAGATGAAAATCATTTTATTTAATCTTCTTAAATTGAACATAAACTTGTCAGGCTCTCTCTCCTTCTTTTTTTAGCATCAACTAAATTCAACATAAGAATAAAGAATATGTTTTCTTGGAATAAAAATAATTGACCACAACAGACATTCTGTTGTCATATTACGAATATTACGAGTTTTTGGACCAAAAAACAAAAAAAACCAAACTCCCCATGTGCTGTGTACCCCTGCAGTACCTCCGCGTACCCCTAGGGGTACACGTACCCCTGGTTGGGAAACACTGGACTAGTGTCATCTTGCGGCAGCGAGCAGAGATACGAAGAGAGAGAAAGTAGGGCCAAGTGATTACGATGTGTGACTATTTATGGACTACTTATGTGATGCAAATAAATCACCTTTTTTGAACACATGCTGTTTTTAGAAGAAAAACCTTTTATTTTCGTGACCTCCACAAACTTGCCGGACTACTTTCATTTGGACCAAAACCGGACCAGAACTGGGCTCACGGGACACTGTCGGGGGTAAGTCGGTGTGGATGTACTACACTGATGAAATACAGGTTCATGTCAAAAACCCACAACTACCCCTTTAACACTGAAGTCAATGGAAGGCGTGTCCTACACCAACAGCATCACCTGATCGAGTGCAAGTGGAGACTGAGGAGGGACACGAAGCCAAGAGATTACTTAAAAAAAACTCATGAAACTGAGCGTTGTCGTAATCCTGAACGGACGGCTGTTTTATCGTTCTGTTATTGCCTGTGATGTCTTTGATTAAGTTTAGCGCCGGTACTCGTTGGAAGACTCTTTGAAGACAAATGTTTCTCGGCCTACAGACTCGGGCAGAAGGGGGGAAAAAAAAACTCTTAATGTGCCAGATGCCAGCTCCAACCTGGCCTTTATTTTTGTGTGCAGGTGTGTCGAAAATCGGTGTGAGGACAACAGATGCTGGCATTTGCGAACACATATTCATGCCCACACATTGACACACACACCATCTCCTGAAGCTTTCTAGTGCCAGCGGATGTGTGGAGACCAGCTGCTGGAGTCACCGGGCGTTAAAGCCAACCATAATGCTCCTCTGTGCAGTCGGACCAAGGCCACTGGCTCTGACCTCTGAACATGCCCCACAGCAAGTCCGACCACTGGGGAACACAAGCCCGACTGACTCTGACTGTTTTTTTTTTCTGTATGAACCCAGGCTTACATGGACACGTTCTATCATGAGTGATGTTTGACTGAATCGGGGTGTTTTTTAAGGGTTGGTTTGTGTTCTTTATGTACACATAGGGTGGTAAATGTTTGGTGCCAGTGCTTTGTTTGCCCAATCTGTGCTCCTCATTTTAAGGGGATATTAATTCTGGTCTATAGTTATATATAGTAGGTGGCAAAAATGCGCACTCACCATAAAAACATCCATTCTCTTAAATGTTGGCGAAGCATGAAAGACTCCGAAGACATGTATGAATATTATGTTCTATCATTTCTAGAATATGGAGTGATTTTGCTGCTTTACCTTTTTCCATTGAAGATTAATAACAAATAAAGACAGTAAAGTTTTGTTTTTTTTAATTATTGTTTTGTTTTTTGTTTTTTGTCTATTGTCATCTATCATGGTTGTTATTTTCTTTTTTGTTTTGGTTTTTTGCCTTTTTTTTTTTTATTTCTGGGGATTTGTTTTTTCTTCTTGCAATTTTGTAAGTAGAAAAAAACACATTAACTCTGGGGGAAAAAAAGAAAAAAAAAATAGTAAACTACATGCACAATTTACTTTTAATACTTTCTCCCAAGCTACCAGATTATCTCGACAAAGCAGCAATTTTACAGCATAATCACAGAAAAATGGAGTTTTCGGTATAATGTCACCTCAGTCATTTTATTTGTTGCTTTTGATGCAAGAGAACACATTAAAATACCAAAGTCACACAATCCCTAAAACGAGTT
The DNA here is from genome assembly GCA_029822895.1 of Maxillicosta whitleyi. Lineage (NCBI taxonomy): Eukaryota > Metazoa > Chordata > Actinopteri > Perciformes > Neosebastidae > Maxillicosta > Maxillicosta whitleyi. The sequence continues at coordinate 4,734,871 of JAPSES010000109.1, read as the reverse complement.
AAAATGCCTGGTTTTGTCAAAGTTTTTTGTAGTTGTTTAATTGTGGAAAGAGCAATATAATAGATTCAATTCCCATGACTGAAAGAGATTTATGAAATTAATTAGCTATTATTAAATGATTACAATTAATGTTCATTTAATTAAGTGATTGAAAATTTAAACTTTTATTTTTTTAATTTAATTTGATGTTTTTTTTAGCAAGGCTCTTATTTTTCTATCCACAGTCATAGTATAAGGACTAACCTGTTTTCCTTTTGTCTTAATTTTACCGTTATTTTATGAAACAGCCGTGATGTTTTGTTCTTGTTTTTTGTTTTTCATTATGGGAGCTGTCAAAAAGCAATTGCCCATTCAGGTAATTTATTATTCCTTTATAGGGCACTCATTGAAATACTCTGAAATTAAAAAAAAAAAAAAAAAGATTCGGCCTTATTGTGTTATTGGATTTTGTCATTTATCTCCTGGTCGGTTGCCATGGCAACTGTTATAAGGTCAGAACTTAACAATAATCACTCAGATTCACTCTTTACAGCTGACAAATGTCTCTAAAATATTTTCTTCTTGACATGATTGAGGCACAGATTTAGCCCCATATTTAATGTTTTAAATGACCAAATATAGTCATTTACCCGATCAAGTGTTAACCATGCAAATAATACAAACATTCCTTTTATAGGAGCTTATAATCGTGTATAAGAGTTTTTGTTTCGGCAGTGTTTTCCCACATTTATTTCAGCACTTTTTGGATGTTAATTGTGAAGTGTGCCAGACTGTGAAACAAACAAAACAGAGTCGATGTTTTAGCCAAGAGGAACGCGGCCTGTTTACCGGCCATCGTGTGCCACGGGCTTGTCGTATTATATTGACTTGTCTGACATATACTAACAGAGCTGCTGAAATAACTGTTTCCAGAGCCTGAGCTTTTCTTCGATTTTAAAGGTCCAGTTAACCTCTGATCCAGTCTGACCGGAGGGTCGCACAAACAACCACATGTCAATATGTAAACTCTTTTTCCCAGGCTGTGTTTGTCATCATGCTAGGGAGGCATGGATTTTTTTTTTCTCTCTGTTACTTAAAGAAGTGATATTTTTTTGTTTGTTTGCTTTTTAAACTGAGTTATGCATTTTAAAACATTTCCATGTGGTCTACATAAACTGGAAATGTTCTGCTTGGGTCTGAATTCTTCATTAATTCAACTCCACAGGTTCATCTTTAACACTATTTCTGAGTAATGACACCATAAAAGGTGGTTTGAAGTGCTGGTCCTTTAAATGCAAATGAGCCACTTCCTGCCCCACCCCCTCTAGGTGGTTGACAGTGCTTTCTGTCCCATTCAGGCACTTGTGTTCATTAATACAACCAACAACTGAATATGTTATGTCATCGGCTCGAAGTTTGGACATATTTTTAGTTTGGCTGCATGATATTGAAAAAACTGTATTTAAAAAAACAACAAAAAAAAAACCTCAGACATAATATAATAACTGTTGTTCTGATGTACATGGTCAAACAAATTAGTTGTATTGTTGTAGCAACAATTGCAAGGTACTATTGACACAGAACACGTGTTTCAATACCGTCCTTGTAGCTGAAATAATCCCAGATAATTGAAATTGCTTTTCTTTTTGGCACTAAGTCTTCTTTTACAGAGATTTTCTCTTGTTTGTTTCTCATTTTTCAATGTTCTTAGTAGTGACTCACTTCAAACTTATTAAGAAAGATTGTAATTGGTCGACCATTGTGTGCGGTGTGTGTCACGTGTCACGCTTTTGCTTAATTACCTTAATTACCTTAATTATTATGTTTTTGCCGGCGTTTGTCTGTCTCTTTGACTGTTAGCAACATAACTCAAAACGTTATTGACGGATTTTGATGACATTTTCAGGATTTGTTGCCAATGACACAAGGAAGAAATGATTAACTTTTGGGGGTGATCCAGAACAAATCCTGGATTCTGGATCACTTTGAAATTT
>JAPSES010000109.1:4718947-4732798 GCA_029822895.1 Maxillicosta whitleyi | reverse complement strand
AACTACATTCATTCCTTATACCACATTTTCTCCTACTAATACACATTTCCTCAGCCGCCTCCTACACACATGTGCGAAAACACGCCAGCGCAGCCCTCTTTTCTTGCGTGACTCGCACACTGCTGCCCCCTCATTCATCAATAGCGGCAGAACAAATGGGCCAGGGGTCAGTGTGCCACTGCAGCAGGCAGGCAGTAGAGGTAGAGAGGGATTTAACAGCAGGCAGCGTGCCCTCAAGGAACAGCTACTACTGCCTTCCTACCTGCCTTACTACCAGATTAGCGCTCCATTCCATTACTTGCTTGGAATTGCAGTGGTGATGTGCTTCAGACTTTGATATGCCCGACAGCGGACACCAAACCACATGGCATCACACCTGGCCAGACAGCAGTCGCACTCTATTGGTATATGTGTGTGTGTGTGTGTGTGTGTGTGTTTACAGTGGATAACAGGAACCATGCTACTTTAACCACAGTCTATGCATGTACACTCCATGTGTGTGTTTGGATCTCGTGCTGGATGCCTTAAAGGTATGGCACTGCTGGTTTTACTGATCCATCCGGCCCCAGCTTGTGGATGTGGGTTTTTTTTTTTTTTTTAATGTGTGTTTGTTGTCTTTGTACGTGCGGATCCATCTGGTAATAGCTCAGAGATGACTCGGCCAGTTGGCATTGCGCAACAGTGCCATTTCCAAGTCCCTGTGTCGACTTTTTCGCTCCAACTGTCTCCGTCGCACACGCACATACCCACACAGGCTGCACACATACACACCCCGCTGTGTTGTTATATTGTAAAATCCATAGAAGAAAAACCCATCTGTTTCTTCTGTCTGTTACTGATGCATCCACATCTATCTAAAATGATTACTTTCATAAACACACCATACAGTTATCAGGAACAAATGCCACCCACACCCAGAGGTACAATAGACGAATGTTGAATGTTCTGCTTTTGATGGTTTTGTTTTAACTTTTGCAAGCTCGTATCACTTTTTTTTGCTTGTCTTTGTCTGTCTTGTGATGTTCAATATCAAGGACATCTTGCTTTCTGTTCTTAATCCTGTCAACACCCCCCCCCCCACCCCCGATCCCCTTTTAAGTTCTTACCTCTGATTCAAACCAGAACTTGTATCTTTATTATTTTCATGTCTTTTTTAATACATTTATTTAATTGCCTAATTCAGTTATTCCTAAAAGTAACAGTGTCACTAAAGAATGTAAGATTACATGACCTGATCAAAAGGCTGTAAGTCAATGGGACCTGGTGGGAATAGAAGCAAATACTGACGTTACAGGCAGATAAGAGTGCAAAAACAATGTGGATACTTATGTGTGTGCTATATTAAAGAAGTCATATCCCTTGTGTATATATATGTATTTATATATATATATATATATATATATATATATACATATCACTCTTTTAATGTCAAACCTTTGCAGATTTTAGTCGCAGATTTAAAACTATATCCATGAATGTAAAGTTAGTTAACACCTTTTGTTTTTTAAACCTACTGTGAGATCTGTTTTATCAAACAGTGATTTAGCGTATATCATATTGTATAAAGATCTGAGACATTTGTACACATGTAATTTATGACTAAAAAGCAGTGGGCCCATGAGCCTTGGGGTTTTCCCATTCTGTTGCTTAAAGTATACTAGAATATGTTATAATGTAACACATTAAATACATTGTGAAAGTGAGGACAGTGTGAAAAGTCTGAGTCTGTTTCATGAACTCTGTTCCCCTTAAGGTCTTACAGTTTTGTTTGTTTCTACTTCCTTTCACTTTATTTTTCTTACTGGCTTCATGAACTCAGGAGATCCCAGTGGACCCTAAAGTGGCCCTAAACTGAGCCACTCAGATATATAAACACAGACATTCCTCAACAGGGGCCGGATGACAGTGACAGCTGCACATAGTTTTACTTCTGAGAGAGTCCTCCTGTCATCGCCTCTGGCTCTGGACATTTCAGGGATTGCTGCAAAAACTTTTCCCACTTACAGTATTTGGAGTGGGGGAATGACTAAATGTGTAAACAGGTGAAACCAGAGGAGGACCAGATCAATACTGGCTCCAATACTGAGCTCTATATCCAGTGTATTAATAGTTTGTTATGTGAGAGCTACAAAGACTAAAGGAAACAGAGCCTGGGCGTGTACATTTATTTTTAGCTGAAGCCCCAGGTCCATAGGTGGTACACAGTAAAGCACTGCCTCCATCTAGATAACTGACATATAGAGGGAAGTGGGTCAGCACAGATTTTCTTTGAGGGTTACATCTCATTTGGCCAGAGCTAGCACACTTCCTTTAGGATTTGGCAGCGTCAAAAAAAAAAAAAAAAAAGAAAAGCGAAATCTCCAGCACTGCATTTTGCACTTTATAGCATTCAAATTATTACAGTTAATATAACTAATTGCTAACTAAAAAACGCCTGGAATTAATCCAAAATATGAAGTCATAATATGGATACTGAATGTTCAAGACTAAACATAGTTAAAAGTTTTTGGTTTTTTTTTAATCTCAAAAACTTTTGGCAACGCACAAAAAAAAAGAACTGTTTTTTTTATGCATTAATTATTTATAATAATGACAATTAATGGCCAGATATTGAAAGTTAAATTGCAAAGGTGCAAAATCATTTTTATTTGCAAATAATAATAATACAGTGCTGTCATGTTCCGTGACGCTATAATTTTGGGCTACTACGCTAATCTTCTCCCGCTACGTAAAATTTTCAATACAGTGTAACGGCATTTTGACTGGATTTATTTGAAAACTACATCATGATCAGTCATGTAGATTCACCCTTTGGTAGCGAACGTAGAAATTCAGATGAGAAAACGTGTAGCGAGTGAGTTTTCAACAACTCTGAGCAGACGACATGGAAATAACGCACCACACTCCTAGTTGGAGCCCTGTAATAATAATAATAATTAATGGCCAGATTTTTTAAGTTAAGCTCTTCCTGAAAACAAAGGTGTAAAAGAATTGGCAAAAAATTACATTTCTGACCCTTTTATTGTAAAGAAAACACAAAAACACCTGAGCGTCCTGTTATAATGACAGTCTTAAAAGGGACAATCCTCTTATTAGAAAAAACATTTCCATCAAGTGCAGGTCTTTTGCATGTATTTGATTCCATTCTCTGCTCTCTAAAAAGCTATTTTGCCAGGTTTCTTTCCTCATACCCCTCCCTTTCACCTATTTCTTCATCTGTGCTCTCACTCTGTCTTGGGTCTCCCTTCCCTCTGCTTCCTGCATCAGGCTAACAGCAGTGACACAGTGTCTAAGCTATCTCTCTCTGGCAGACCTCGGCACTGTGGAATCACTTTGTCTGGCCAAGCCCCGTGTCATCTGCATGTCCTGAGAAAGAGGCAGATAGAGAGGGGGGAGACAGGGGAAGAAAAACAACAAGGAAAACTGGGTAGACATGAAGAGACACACAGAGACAGAAATCTAAAAGGAATGTGCACAGAGTGAATCAGAGAAGTGAAGATAAAAGAAAGGTACATGGCCGTTAAAGATTTTTTGGACATTTGGTTTTTTGGTTAATGTCATTTGCTGCCCTTGAAGCTGAGCTGCAACACTAATCTATTTGGTCCATCATCAGGCTGAAATCTCATGGTCGTCCCATTTCAGACAAATTGGCAGCTTTTGCTTCTGTGCTCGGGCTTTTAACCCAGGCCTTAGCTGGATTCACGGGGGTTTCATTGTGAATCCCATCAACGAAATCTTTTTCTGGTTCCCACTTTGGACTCAACTCAGATCTCTGAAAGCCAGACTTCAGTTCTGTAGTCTGACAGCGGAGTCAGAGTCAGAACAGAAAGACTACGATGCTACTTTCATGTTCTTTTTTGATTACTTTTTGTTTTAATTCTTGAACAGTTCTATTCCGTCTGGCTTTGCTGCTCCAGGCATCGTGTCTCTAGGTACTCGCCTTGCGAGGCAGTCATGATTTGCTCTCATCCCCATCTCTGTTATCAGTTTTATCATGTTCTGATGTTGATTCTGTGTTTGATTCTGTTATCGTTGCCTGTGCATGCTTTAGTCATAATGCTGACAGAAAGACTAGAACCAAAGACAGAGGAAATTGAGGAGGAGTTGAATTGAAGATGAGAAGAAATGGAAAAAAAATATATACAGTTTTCCCTCTGGCTGCGTATCTAAGAGAAAACAAGATTTTAAATCTATCTACTTGCTTTTTTTTCTTTCTTTGCTTTATTTCTTCTTTACAGCTTCACTTGGAAGTGGAGTTACTCGTTCAAGGCTCCGAATGGTTGTTAGCAAACTTCACGAAAGGGTTTGAACAGAATTGTGTCATGTAATTTTGCTGTGCGGCTGACCCAGGCGAACAAATCAATAAAGTTGTCTGTGGCACTCCAAGCACCAGAATGCAATGAACCAATGGTCCGGACCATCACAAAGGATCTCTGGGTTCTTTGTGGTCCAGTCAAACCTGTAATTGTTAAAGGAAAATGGCAGTGATAGTCTGAATTCTAAATAAGGCATCACTTTAGCTGAAAAAGCTTGTGGTAAGCAAAGGAATATCCTGTTTAACCTGGCTATGATCTAACCTCTTTTTTCCATTTGATGGGATCATCCTTGACTGTTGAGAGAGTCGTCAAAGCGAACAATGTAGCTAGATTAACCTGACAAAGCCTTAAAGCTGTGTTCAGTTGTGTATTCTCCACAGTGCATTGTTTTGCTGGTTTAGTTCCCTCTTCTTTCAGATTCTGACTATGCACCATCTTTTAAACAAGTAGTGAAATCTGAGTGAAATAGACACAATGGAATACAGAGGCAGTGGTTATAGAGATGAGTAGCATTTTTATTTTTTATTTTTTATTTTTTTAGCAGATTTTTAGTTTAAGTATAAAGCTACTAATGGAACTGGAATGCTTTATGTTATCTGTTATGGTACTCCCACTGAGTTGTGGCTTTCAAAGAGAGAGCAAAACAGCCGAAGGCACAGCAACGAAAGGGTACAGTACAGCCTTTTATGGGAAGAGTTGAGTTTTTAGAGCGAAAATAAAGTCACAACATGTAGAGAGGGAGATGCGCTGATTTAAGTAAGCTTTAAAATTCTCCAAACTCAGAGGATGATATCCCACTAGTATCTTACAGTAATGATGCCAACCAGACTTTTTAAGGTTTGCGGTCTAATGTAACATTTTTTCATATTCCTGTTCACTTCTAAAAATCATTAAAAAGCTAATTTCAGACGGGACTAGTGTTACCTAAAGTAATTTCTACCCTCAACCCCTAAAGACCCAATGCAATGTATGTGTCACTTCCAAAAAAATTTTTTTTTTTTACTATTTTTGTCACCATTTACTGTAATATTAATCTTTGTATTTTGTATTTCTAGGTGAAAATCATGTATTTTCTTTTATTTAATTTGCTTATTATGTAGATGTTCATTAAAGCTTAGATTAAAGTTGAGGGTTATTATATCAAAAACAGAGAAAACTGAAGAAAATGATGATATTTTCTGCAAAACATATCATTGGCTAAATATAAACCTGGTTTCTTTTTTTTCTTTTTCTTTATTGTCTGCATTTTTTCTCAATTCTTTATGAGATTGATGCATATTTTGTTCTTGCAGCCAAATATTTTACTATTTAGTGCATGAAGAAAAGAAGAAGAAAAAATAAAAACAATCCCAGGGTCTCCATCCACTGTCATTGATCCAACTCCATGGGTTTTACTGGTGAATCAATTTTGTAGAAGATGACGGTGTTTCCATGGTAACTACAGAGCCTCTGAACGTCCAAATGGGTCATATCTGATGACCATGAAAAGATGAATAACTGTATTTTACATCAATTATTTACATGTATTGATATGATTAATGGATCAACAGGTATTAAACAGTTTAAATCAATAGATGCTTCGGTCGCCAATGGCTGTTTGGGTCTTTATGGGTTAATAAAATACCATCCGCTGCAAAATTATTTCCCATTTTTCAGAGAACACACAATGTTCTTCTGATAATATGTCCCAAATCAGTATACCTGTGATATGGTGGGATTTGCAAAATGCTTTGTGTCCTCTGAGCATGTATTCTGCCTAGTTCCTGGGCGACGTTTATGGAGTTTGGCTAGTGATGATTAATGTAAGTTCTAACTGTTCTCAATGGATGAGGCTCATGTCCCAATATGCTATGGACATTTACTGGAATAGATGTATTAGATCTTTTGAAAAAGTGACACCTCAAAAGATGATTAGATGAATGACATGTAACAGGCTAAAGTGAGGATGATTTTTCTGTCTTTTAACAGTTATTTGTCAGTGGTCACCCTGTTCCTTACACCAGAACAGGGGAAGAAAAAACACACTTTGGTTATCTCTATTAAAACTAATGTAGGTTACATCTCCAGTCAGTGTCCCCGAACATGGTACTAATGAAGGTTGCCAGACATTTCTCACCCAGGTGGTTCGCCTCCTCTGGTTCACACCTGAAGTCTGGATGGTTTGCCTTCCTTGTCAAGTCGTTGCACCTCACAAGCCTACGAGGCATAATTAGCACGGTTTCTTATCATCCGGTGCAATGTAGCAAGGGGTAGACTCTGTAAGCCCTCCCTCCAAACCTCTGTCCCTCAGCTATACAATTTTACAGTGATTTGGATGCTTCATTCTTGGCGTAGTACATTTTTAACTCCTCCCCCCGGTACATTAATTCACATTAATTAGGTTAGAAGAAGATACTCTGAATGTGAAGAAGATTAATTATATTCATTTCAAGATCATGAGCTTGTTGGTTCAGACAAAACACTTTTTAAGTTTTGTAATTGTCAAGTATCTTAACTGTAATCTAAGGGTAAAAAAAATTCATTATTGGTTCAGAAAAAAAATACTTTAATTTTATTTTGAAATGAATAAATGATCTAGAGACTGACACATGAAATCCACCTCGGACTGATAATGACAAACGATCGCTCTGTTGTACGCGTCTACATATTTATTTTATTTTTACATGTATGTCAGTGCGCTACGTCTGGTCCAAAACATCTTTATCCCAGGGTTCAAAAACATTCCTCATGGCTGTGTATGTGCGGATGCTAATCGCTTATCCTAATCTAAGTGCTGCTAAGTCTGGCGGAAACGTCTTAACCCCAGGTTTGGTGTGAACCATCTCATGCTCCAAATATTCAGGGTCCGAAAAGACTTGCTCCCCTGATGAAGATCTGGTCTTGCTCCTGTTTGGGCTATGCGATGATGCTAATTGCTTATGCTAATGCTAGGTACTGTAGACAAGTTTTAGGATGGGTCAAATGCATAGACTAAATTTTCCTACAGGGATAATAAAGTGAGTTAACCCTGCAAATGCCACACATGAGGTAAAGACAAAAGGTTAAAATCACTTTAGGTTCGCAGGTCATACTAGTCTAATGTGAACTAGGTTAAAATTGCATCAGTACAACATGATTGTTGTGTTTAGATGGTGATAAAGCCACGGCTAATTTTACCTCAGGTATAGGAACAACAACTATTTATAAGACAAGAAAATGGCTAAAATAAGAAATTGTTGTCACGGTTGCATTCAGGGACAAAAGCAGTGTGGTTAGGGTTTGGAAAAATGGTCAAGAAAGGGCTAATGTAAGGAATATACATGAATACAGCATGTGTGTGTCGGTCCACATATTTAGATTCTTTCTAAAGATGGAATACCTGCAGGCGTATGTCACCTTGTCTTTCTTTCTGTAGTTATTCGTATGACCACAAGCCAAATAAACATCTGGCATTTCAAGCCCTTCTACACATTGACCCATACTATTGATTTGTGTTGAGGTCAGGCTTTTTAATGACATTTTTTTCCAGCCTGCCCTTCATATGTAAAGCATGACATATGAAAAGCATAATGGCGTGAATGCAAATTGTTGGATGCATCTTCAGAAAGCTTCCATCACATTTTGATATATTTCTTTGAGTTAATATTCGGATCCAGTATTACACCCTCATATTTCAATTCAATCACTATATCAACCTTTTCACCCGTAATGAAAATGTCAACGCTTATTAAACCCACACGTGTTGAAAATCTGTGCATGTACATCTGTTTTTCTCAACCCAGCAATTATGGGTTTCAGTATTTCTTACCAACACCACCTCTTTTCCCTCCTATTCCTGCTTGATGCAATGGGTTTTATTGAAGATCTGTCTTCCCATCCTGTGAGAAGAACAATGGATTAATGCCTACACTCTTAATTAGGAGTTTAATAAAGCACATATAGAGGACATAAGCAGAAAATAACCATTATTAAATTCCTCTAACACCAATAAAGCTCCTGATTACACACATTAGAGTAAATACATATTTCACTTAGCCTTACATTTGTATTGAGACTCATGGGATCCTAATCTCCCTGCAGCCTTTAATTTACACTCCGATAATTACACTTTAACTTCAACGTTATCGCGTAGATGAAGAGAAAGTATCCAACAAAACAACCCTCTAACTTATGCACAAACTTATTTCAGTCTAAGGAATACAGAGGATGTTGTACAGTTGTAACTTTAAGACTGCTACTGACTAGTGCTGAGAGTTTTCCTTCAGCATGTTTTTTTTTTTTTTTTAGGAAAAAACACTTAAATACAGCTAATATGTGAATGTGCGAATTGCTAAATTAGCACATCATTTAGTTTAAGTAGTGAAATCTTATAGAAAGAGATTGATTTTCAAACGCTCTTAAAGATGCATGTGTTTTGCAGTTCAGCACCATGGACAGCGCCTGTGAAAGTCTATGTAGAAGGCTGATACGTTCCCTCTTTCCCTGTAAAACATCACAAAACTCCCTTTTACACTATTTTTAAAGCCCTTTAAATGAACTGAACTAATTGGCCATGATCACACCTGTTGAAATTTCATCCTTTCATGATGTGATCTAATCATGCTTGTGTTTTTGTCAAGGTCTGAACAACCACAGCTGTATAGAACTACTATAACTACAACTATAACTATAGTACTACTTTCTTCTTCTAAACTTTAGATCAGGCTCATTTGGATAGTTTATGTTGCTGGTATGATTTAAAATGAGCAAACACAATTGTATTACTCAGTATTTGGGTGACTGATGGAGGAATAGGGTCTATTATAAGATTATGTCTCTCTCTATCTGCTGTAATTGTCCTTGGTACACACAAATATATATTTTTCATGTCATTTATCTTTATGGTGTTTCTTTTGTATTCCATTTACTTGTGTTTTTAATTCATAAGGTTTCTTTGAAAAATTAAAATATCTAAATAAAAAGTAAAAAATAAAACCAGCAAAATACATTTGTTCGATAATAAATGGCTTCACCCAACCACTAACCACAAGTTAAAGAAAAGTGGGGTTTTTTTTGTATTATCATTTATATTCTCTGAAAAATGGAAGAAGAATCATATATTCTACTCAGGTATGTAAACTTATGAACGCAACTGTACTGTGCACACTGAAAAGAGATTTGGTTAAATTGGGAGTAATATATCTGATGAAACCTCTTGAATTGGTCTTTTTACTGTTACAAGGACACAGCTCTTTAAATCCATTTATATTTATTTATTTATTCATATTTTAATATACATCATTTACTGAGAATAAGACCTGAATAAGTCCTATTTTGGATGAAATGAAGATATCCATATCAAATGACAGGCACTCATTTGCTCTTTCTCTGGAGCAAATTAATTAATATCTTTATTTGTCGGTGTATTTTACATGTGGACATGCGTCACAACATGTATTGAACCCATCACTAGATGCAGGAACACACCACGCACTGCAGACTGGGAGCAGCGGTTGCTATTTCTGAGAATAGGAAGAGTAAATAACAGGTTAAGTGCCTTGCTCAGGGGTACATCAGCCAACACAGTCTCTGCTGTGCTGAGAAATTGAACTAATGACCCTTCAATCATACGATGGTTCTCCAAATTTCTGCCTAGAAGGTAACGTTATCCGTTTAGAATTATTAACGAATAAACTAATCACTTGCTGAAAAAATAAAACTAGTTGGTGCCTGAAGTGGACTTCGTTATTGTCCAATGATTATTGATTGTCATGAGTTATTCAATTAATGATATTTGACACTGTATTCAACCATCTGGCCAAATAGTCAGGATTCATAACAGTCACAGAAGTTTAATACAGAATTTATATATAAATAAATAAAGACATTATTTTATTTGTGTGATATTTTACAACAAAGCATTGCTGTTTTATTTTAAACACATTAAGGCCATACTGTTAATAATAGAGTAGAGAAGAATAGAGTAGAGTAAAATAGAGTAGAATAGAGTGGAATAGAATAGAATAGAATAGAGTAGAATAGAGTGGAATAGAATAGAGTAAAATAGAGTGGAATAGAGTAGAATAAAGTAGAATAGAGTAGAGTAGAATAGAATAGAATAGAATAGAGTGGAATAGAATATAGTAGAGTAGAGTAAAGTACAGTAGAATAGAGTAGAACAGTTGGTTTAATTGTCATTAGATTAGTATATCAATACAGTGTGTGATGATATATTAAAAAAACAAAAAAAAAAATGTAAATACAAATGCATGGTATAAACACAGTTGTAAAAGAAAGAGAAAACTATAAATACACAAATGCAGTAAATAAAAAAAAACAAAAAACACCAGCATCCATTTTCATTTCCAACTACATTTAAAATTATTAATTGAAATGCACTTCCAATTATGATTATGAGTCATTCTGTTTGTGGAGTTACAAAACACACATACATTTTATTTCCGTCTGAGCCCTTGACATGTGCAATTAAATAATTCTCCTAACACACGTTCTCAAGTAACAAAACTTCCCGGTTCTTTCTAGGAAAAAGCAACAAATAAAAAGAACCCGCTGTGGGTTTACGCAGGTGCTTGCACAAACTAGGTCCCAGTTAATTATTTTTAAACCCTTGCTCTCTTTTGACCCACATTTGGCACTATCCAAAGTGAGCGAAGTGCCGAAAATAAATACTCCTGAATCACATTATCCCCAAACCCGTTTCTCTCATCTTCTCCATTCACGTGCTTGGTTTTGATGCAGCCCCGCTTTAAAGCTTTTGAAGTTATGATTGTGTCGTACTTTCGCTGCCCCCTCCCATTCATTCTCTTCCCTTTATTGTCTCTTTTGATTGATTTATTTTTTTTTTATATTCTACACTCTCTGGTGCTGTCATGCACTTATATCTTCACTATTGCCCCTTCCTGCAGCATGGTCGCTAGCAGCAGCAGTTAGATTGATCTGAACTTCCACGGCTATCCCTATAGCGGCGTATCGATCAGCTGAGAGGTTGGAATCGGTGGAGGGGGGGCGGGCTGCTGGTAGGAAGGACACAGCTAGAAGGGGTTACGCTGTGTTCTCTCCCTACTTTTCTTCTCGTTTTTACCCTCCAGATAACAACAGGGGAGATGGAATGAGACAGATGAGGGAACTTTAAAGTCAGTCTGTGTGACAGGGCTGTTCAGGAAGGCACAGGTACCAAGACAAGCAGGAAGGAAGAGTACATCCGTCAAACATTCTGGTTGAAGTGATTCTCCGGTAGGTGTGACGAAGATTAATATCAGAAAAGGCAATCTGGTTCCAGCTTGATTGAAGGGAATTTCCATTTTTTACTCACTAAACCGATAAAGCAGATAAAGGTCAGGTAGGATAAGACAAATAGGCAAGTAATGACCCCTGTGTTTTAACTTCTAAACATCCATCACATCAGCTGAGGCTTATTTATAAGGATAAAGGTTGTGTTTGAGACTTGATGGAGCTGTAAAAGCAAAAAAAAAACCCAAAAAAAACAACATAGAGAATACTCCCATATTAACCCATAAGGGCCCGTTGTTACCTTTGTAGCAGTTCAGAGTAATTTATCACCATTTATTGTCATATTATCTTCTGTATTTTATGTTTTTTCAGTATAAATCATACATTTTCCTATATTTAATTCACTGATCGTATTGATATTCATAAAAGCTCAGATTAAAGTTGAGGAAAGAAGAAGAAAAAGTGGCTTTTATAGCTAAATCTATCATTAACTGAACATAAACTGAGTGTGTCCATCCATTGTCATTGATCCAACTCCATGGCTTTTACTGGTGAGTCAATGCTGTAGAAGATGACAGTGTTTCCGTGGTAACTAACCTCTGAATGTCTAAATGGGTCATATCTGAGAACCATGAAAAAAATGAAAAACTGTATTTTACACCAATTATTGATAGGATTAGTGGATCAACATGTATTAAACAGTTTAGATCCGTAGATGGTTTTGGTGGACAGTGGATTTTTTGGGGGTTTTTATGGATGAAATTGAAGTCTTGAGCTTGTATTTTCACTTCACATTCATCCGAAACATGAGCTTCCACTAAAATTTCATGGTAATAGTTAATTTGTAATTCAGAGCATTTGCAGTTCTGGCAGGTCAGCGGGGAGAAAGAGTCATGGAATATATCAAAGAATCCACAAAGCTGTCATCACAAACAAACATTATTATTTACATTTCTAATTGAGCTACCTGCTGTTCTGCTGCTATGAAACCACCCCGCTGCTTTACTGAAATGACTACGACCTGATCCAGGGTCCAGTAATTTGAAGAAACTCAACAAATTTAATTGTTTTTGTCTTTTTTTTATTGTCATTCCACCAGGTCCCTTCTCTTTTTTGTTTTATTTACTTGACCTTTATCTAACCAGGAAGTCCTTTGACAATAAGATCTGCGGTCTACAGAGGCAAAACAGTACATACGCAATTAAAATCAAACATGTCAAAGATGTGAAAAACAAGAAGAAAAGGGGGGAAAGGAGACAAAATCATTAAGTTGCAGCATATTCCGAAGGTTGTTACAAGACCGGAGAGCAGAATAAGGAAGTGCATTTCTACCTAATTATGTGAAGAAGCTTTTGTGTAGAGGAGCAAGAGTTATAACAACTGAAAACAAGTGGTTCCTGGCACAACAAAGCCCCGCCCCTCACATGTATTGTTGCTTATTTTGGCATCAATCCACCTGATGTTAGCATGTCTATGAGTTATCATATCGATTGCCTCTATATATATGTGAAGTTTGTAGTAAATCGGAACAAAATTGATGTTTCTATAGATGTGAAATTTTGCCATTCTAAGTAAAAGTGGGGAGGGGGTGTAAAAATTCCTAAAAAAAAAAAAAAAAGTAAACTTTGACCTACTCTTCCCAAAACATGATTATATTCATTCTGGGGTACTGGCAATCTATTAACCCAAACTGGTGTGAATTCAGCCAATAGTTTTGCTGTTACAGATACTTTTGGAATTTCACCCTTTATAAGTAAATGGGGGGGAAATTTTTTTTAAAAAATTCATGAAAATTTTAAACTTTGACCTACTGTTCCCAAAACACAATGATATCTAGTGTGGGTCATGGGAAATCTATAAACCCAATTTGGTATGAATTCAACCAAGAGTTTTCATGCTACACACTATTGCGGTTTTACCCATTATAAGTTTATGGAGAAAAATACATTCTAAAAAGGTATTAAAAATGTTAACTGACCTGCTGTTTCTAGAACGTAATCACTGGTAATCTATAAACCCAATTTGATAGAGTTTTGCTGCTACAGTGTTAATAATCAAACAAACCAAACCAAAAACAACACCTCTTGCCTCCCCTTTGGGGTAAAAATAATGCATATAGGCTGGTTTTGTTGTAAAGAAAAAGTGTTATGTCTCCTCAAGCTTAATGAAGTCCAGGAAATTATACCAATTATATTATTCCAAGTACATAGATTTGTACTAGACAGTGCAATTGGTGAGGTTTTAAAATTGGGAGGCTGTGGCTCAGTTGGTAGAGCAGGTTGTCCAATGACCAAAGGGTTGGCGGTTCAAATCCTGGCTCCCACTG
>JAPSES010000109.1:4682193-4696312 GCA_029822895.1 Maxillicosta whitleyi | reverse complement strand
GACAAGATAGTGAATTTATGTAAGGTCCACAACAATAATGCTTTCACAGGGCCCATAATTAGTAGCAGTGCCCATGATAAACACTATTAATGTCCAAAAAAAACAACAGAAGAGGAGCTCCGAACAACTCCGACAGCGCCAACTTCAGGATTTCTGTGGATAAAAACAAAAATCCTCTTTGTATAATTCAGAATACAGGTTGTTATATTTGCAAGCAACTGTTATGTTCATCCATGATTGGATGAATGAATGAAACACGACTAGATCCCAGCACAAAACAGACTCCCTCACATCCTACATATTGAGTATTTTGCTCTGGCTGTTTTCTTTTTACTCTTGTATTTTTTCGGACTTTGTGCAGTCGAAATGATGAAATCTTAGAACTACTGTATGTTGGTGATTTTTTTTCCAGTCAGACCTACCTGAGCTAAAACAATCATTCTCCAGATGGTCCACCACCAGGGGCTTGAGTCAAAGGAAGGAAAGGATTTCCACTTTATCTCTAACATGTTTTCTCTGCTGATGGATGACACAGTCTTCCGGTGCATGCTTTCAGCTGTCCAAATCTTCAGGCTGCTAGTCATAAATTGTTCAGTATAGTCCTTATACAGATCCCTTACCACCTTTTCCAAAGACCAAACATCCCCAAATTTAGTTTCAAAGTGTTGTCTCTGAATATAACACATACGAGGCTGTCAGCGAAGGTGGAAACGATGAAATCTGCAGCAACACAACAAATATTAGATGTCTTACACATATCCTACTAAATGTGCTCTATATTGTGTGGTTGGTTTCGTTTGTTCTCACAATCATACAGGTGCTTAGCTTTTTAAGAACTTAAAAGTAAACTCTTTTTTTTATCAAACCTCCTGCTTCTCTTTCATTCCATTTCCAGACCCCTCTTGTTATAAACAAGATTACATTTTCTACCTGCCCTTTCGACATTTTTTCTGTTCATATTTTTTCACAGTCATTATTCTGCGTGTGGGCTCTCCATACTAACCATCACCATATTAACTGAAAATTATATGCAGCAGTTCAGCTTCAAATATGGAAGAAAATCAATACTGGATCATAATTTTGACATGTTTATACGGACTTGAAAAAGGATTGCCTTGCTAAGCTTTGAAAAAGTCCTTGTGATTGAACTTTTAACTTAAGAAAGAAAAAAAAAAAAACCTCTGTAAATGCTATACACATTCAGTAGAGTTTCAGGTAGTCTTCTACAAAGCTGTGTATGGCGAAGCTTTGGATTCATTGCATCACCTGACACCTCCTGGCCTTAAAAATCTCATACACACTTACATTGGTCTCTGCTTTTAAGTCGAATATTGAATTTATTCAGAATGTATTCAGCCCCCAAATGACAGAGTTCTTAGAAGTTGGTCCTGTCTACAGATGAAATCAAATGTCTGAGAATCTCCTAAAATTTTCTTCAGTCCAGATTGCTTGAGTGGATTTCACTCTATGCACCGTGATGCTTCTGCAGTAGAATGTGATGGATTTTGATAGAAACTGTAGTCTGACTAAGCACCTGCCATTTTGATTCTTTCAACTCAAAGCTTTGCTCTTCAAAAAGACAAAAAGTTGAAAGTGTTTCTCATTCTGACTTTTATATATTCTGCCTTGGCTCTTGTAGCCCACTTCCCTGTCTCCTGGCACTGCTAAAAAGACTTTTTTCCCCCCTGATTCCAGCTTGTCCAAAATACTTCACACCCAATTCTAAGATGTCACCAATTACTTTTCAAGCACAGATTGGGACAGTGCGCTTCGACTGTGGCCACATTTTTATTGTGCACACGCATAACACAGCTTTCTTTTAGCCCTTTCAATATTTGGCCACAACAAATGGTAATTATTATTCCCAGTTCTGCCTTGAAGTGCCATGACAGAATGTCTCAGTGAATATAGAGTGCGTGCAGTCTGACACTAAGCTGGCACTCGCCAAAGAAACCCTGATCACTGACCGCTGCTTCCAAGCCCCCGTGCACCCAAATATCCAGTCCTAATGCCCATCCAATAAGGCTTCTGGCTTAACAGTTTTTGTGAGCAACGATGCAAATAAAACTCTTGTTTCCCCCATAACCTAATCCATAGACTCTATTATGCTGTACAGAAACTGTTTTTCTACCCCTGGCTCTATAATCGCTCAACCCTTTTTTTCCCCCTCCTTTTCATTTCTTCTCCTTTGTGTGTTTTTTTTTTTTATCCACTTTTCCTTATTCTTTCTGCAACCTGGGTATACTCACAGCGTACGCTTGAGCATGATCACATATAATACCGGGATTACGAGCTCATTAACGAAAGATTATGGTCTTTCTGTATAGCCACAGTGGGCTTTTATTCTGTGGCCATATATAGTACAAAGAATCACACACAAAAGAAACCAACATTGACCCCTGCAGGAGAATAAAAGACCCTGGCAAGTGTTTTGTGTTCATACTCGAACACATGACCTTGACCAGAAGTCACAACCTTTTTACTTTGATAACGAAGCCACAAACAAACAAGAAAGGAGGGAGAGACTTTAGTATCGTAAATTTCACCTCATCTAGTCGCTGATCTTGTGTTCTCCAAATGCTTGTTAATAGTAATCAGGGGAGGGGTGGGGGGAAGGGGGAGCCAGAACTAAAACAACTATGATTACTGTAAAAGAAAACCACAGGAGGGGAAAGAAAAATGTATGGCAGAAGGTAAGAAGGAGCTAATTGGCTTGCTGGGTTTGCAAAAGCAGCCCCATCTATTCCTGTGGCTTTATTTAGACATGCCCTTCATTAGGTGAGTACAAAGGGGACAGAGCAATGATCACATTTATACTGGAGAGGCTGGCGGTAGGAGGGGGATGTGGGGGGTCCAGGAGGAGGTCTGGAGTGTGTGTCTGCATGTGTGTATGAGACACAAGGGGAAACATGTGAGGGGGGTCTCCTTGTTTGTATGTACACGTCTTTGTCTCAATGTGAGCATCACACTAAGAACGGTATGCCACTGATCCAGACAAGGATGTGAAGGATGAGGGGGGGTAGGGGGGTTCATCCTGTTCTGTTTGTATGGAGACTTTAAGCTCCCATGATGAGTGTATGTGTGTGTGTGTGTGTGTGGGGGGGGTTACAAATAAAAAAAAAAGGTATTCAATCATAACTGTCTATGGTATAAATACGCATGGCAATGCATAGATACACAAGCGTATGTACACATGCACTAATTCATACTGTTTATATACAAACACAACTATAAAATGCATATCATTAAACATGCAATCAGTCATATAAACCAAGCAAACTCAGAAATATCGATGTGTAAAAGCTCATATCATCCATATTTCCACAACATAGAGTTTATGGCTTTTGCTTGGGTTGTTTTTGCTTTTTTCAGAAAAGAGTTATTGTGCTTGATGGAAGATGGAAAGACTTTTTCCTAACGACTTCTGAAGTAAAGACTCAACAGCCAGACCAATTTCCACGCTTTGTTTTGTCACTTCATTAGCACTTTAGAAAGATCTGAGTAAAGCTATTATCTTCATAGATCGAGGACTAGAGACCTTGGCTCCAAAATGAAGCCGGTGCTGAACTGTCATTAAGTTGTAATACCAATAACAGCCACTGGGCTCGGCCCGACCCAGCCCAGCTCCCTTAGACTTATATTGGACTTAACTGTAGTGCCTTTTACACAGCATTTCTGTTACAGGAATATTTTCCCTTTATTCCAGAATGAAATGGTGGAATCATTATTTCCCACTTTTATCATGACTCTGTGACACCTTCGGAGCCAAGACGATTTCTCTAAGACTGCAAGGGAAGCTCAGTTTCCCATAAAATATCAGAAATTAAATGGTAAAATATGTAGTTGTGTTAACATTTGATTGACTACAAAAATGTGAGAACACATTTATTTTGAAGACAAGTTTGTTCACAATCAGCTACTTATCACAAATCGATTGAGTCCATGTCGTCAACCTTTCATACATTTCCATAGCGCCGTTTTCACTGTCAATGCATTTTCCCGTAGAACTTCTTCTTCTTTGTGTAATTTAATGGCAGGTGGTTCTCAGCAGCTTAGGCATGTCTACCCTTCAATGGGACAGTTTATTTCATGCCCTCAAAACTCAACTGTCATTGGATAAATGCCACAATTTTGTCCCGCCCCCAGATGCTCAGCGTCTCTGGGGGTGAATGACTTCAGCTGGCCTGGATGCTGAGCTTCCACATGATGATTGAAGAATCAGTCAAAAGGTTGAATTAAACTAAGCCAAGTTTTCGTTGGTGTTTTTGATAAAAGTGGTAGAATACAAATTTAGTTGAAGATGGATGGAGATTTTTAGAGATGGGAGGGTGAGCTCTGGCACTAAAATAGATAAATCTCCCCAAAGGAAACAGCACAAAATATCAAGCAGAGTTTCTCCAAAGCTTCATCAATACTTGATATTTTGAAATTGTAGCTGCTAGCTTGAAGGTTGATGATATTTCATATAATGAGAGAGACTTTGAAAATACTATCAAGTGAAAGTTTACCTGAAATATTTGCCCAAAATTAGGATTATCTCGGCAGACTGCCTCCTGGGAGTTTATAGCTTTACCTGATCTAATGAATGAGCTGATTATGTTCTCAAAAAATGGAGAAAAAAGCTATTTCAAACATATGTAGACATACATTTATTTCCATGGTAGTAAAAAAAATCTGTGTCTGAGTGAAATTTTGACCTTGAAAACAATTATCACAATTGTAGCCAAACAGTTTGCGATATAATACTTTAATCAGGCATGATGTTTGCATAATCATGAGATATTGTTTCTTATGTGTATATGTGTTTATTCTGTTTAATCTGAAGTCTTTGTTGGAGCCTAGACTGTGATTATGATTTACAACATATGTTCATTCATGTGATTAGCTTTATATCTGAGTATTACAGTCTATACTTTTACTACTTCCACTTTCTGTTGACACTACACAACCTACAAACCATTTGATTGAAACATGACTAGTTTCATTTATTTTCCTTCTCCCTTTCACTGCATTTGAAAGTTTATTTCACAATTGCTTGATAATTATATAGAATCGTAGCTATTTTTAGAAGCATATAAGCTACAGCCATACGTACCATCTAATTTACGTTGCAGGTGTGCGTATGCATAAAGAAGCAACGGAAATCTGAGTGAAGCAAAATTAAAACGATAAAATAAGAAGATCACGAGAAGGGAATGTGTATGGATGGGAATTGATAAGAATTTAATGATTCCAGTATTGATTTTGCTTATCAGTCTGATTCCTTGTTGATTCTTTTATCAATTCTCATTAGGTGAGAGAATTAAATACTTTTATATTTCCATCTCTGCACATGCACTATGCATAAATAATAATCACAGATAATGTTGGGCCCGGTTCTGGGGGGTCAGACTATACGACCGTACAAAATGAAAGTGAACCTTAATACTTTTATTTGAGGGGGCAGAACATTGATCTTGATTCACATCCCTAGGAGTGCATGTAGTGAGGGTTGTCTTTTAGCCAATAATTAGCTGCTTATAGTATTAACAAAGACTGACCACAAAGCTGACTGTCGTACATTAAACGCCATCTAACATGGCCATGGAATGAAATCGTTTCCTGTTACACTCCATAATGTTGAATCAGGAGAGAGGCTGGATAATGGCCTCTCCTTCAAATCACCTCAGCAATCAACTGCTCCACGTATTGACCTGCACTAATCATCTTCACTAAGTGGCAATTTAGACAATTATCCCCCAAATTCCTCTTTTAAAGTAAGTACTCTTTTGAATGAATTCATATTATCTTGCACAAAGGAAACATGCACCCACGCTCATTTGGAGAAATTAAAAAGCTTCAAGGCATGAACTGTTACTTGAACAAAATAATAGGTTTGAAGGCAATCTGACATGTGATTATGGCTAAAAAGAAAAGTGATGCTTACAAACATAGGTAAGTATTCGGTTGTTAACAATAACTGAAGAGCAGTTTCACATCTATAGTTCATTAGCTCTGGTCTGAATAAGTTACGGTTCCTAAACTTTTCGTGCATTTTCTTGTTTGTTTGGCTACATTTTCACAAAAATGGAAGCAAACCAAAATGCATCACAAATGTGTCAAGAAAGTAAATAGAAAAGGAAGAATGCCCTGCATCTGAGACTAGGTAGACTAGATATCTACTACTATGCAATCTACTACAGTGTATATGCTCTGCTACATCCCAGAATGCAAAGCACATCTTTCTACAGAGCCTATTTAGCCCAAAACTGCAGAGTTCACCCAGTAGTAGAGTTGGATCAAGGTCGGACTGGATTCCCACCGCTAAGGTTTGGATAGTGTTAAGCCCTTACAAGCAGGATGAGAACCAGCAGTGGTGAAGTGTAAAGCATGCTGAACAATGAGCAACAGCAAGGCACGACTTTTTCTGGAGTTGAGATTCTTTTTTTTTCCAATACGTAAAGATGCAAACATCTAACCCAACCTAGCTACCTCATGGGTTTAACAGATTTCAGCATCAGCAAAACAGCTGGATACTTTACCGTTACTTTCTGCCTGGCTTATAAACCTCTGATCCATACCATGCCCCGATCAGCGAGGCATAAAATATCCACATTCCTAATGCAGATCAAATCAAATGCACATTAAACTAATATAAAATATATAGAAATGAATAGAGAAATGAAAAGAGACCATAAACCATTTACCCACTCACCATTCTCCTCAAAACCAGCTACTATCATTGGATTCAAGGCTGATTGACAACTACTCGAGTCCTGCTGCTGCATTCACATGTCAACACTCCATAAAAATACACCCCCGGAGACCTCAGACAAACAAGATTAGGTGGTTTCTCAAATAAAAGCACAAAAACACACTTCCTGTATGTGTTATTTTTCTCGTACATTGTCAGGAAACGTGTGTTTTTAGCGTGGTGAGGATGGGATCATAAAATCTCCACTCTCCAATAATGCAACAAGCAAAACACTATGTACAAATTCGCATTTAGCCCTCGTGCCTTGGATTCGGTCCACGCCAAATGAACCAAATGCAGGAAAGGGACTCCAACACAGCTTGTTTTTATGCAGTGGAAACAGAAGTTGTCCTACATTAATCAAAAGAGTGGGGAGGTTTATTGTTCATTGTTTGTCTTGCCTTTTCCTTCAGTAATTCTTAATGCAGTGCCACTGCAGGAGGGGAATATGTTATTCAGTAGGTTCGGCTCTTTTGACAAAGTGCAGTATGAAATGTTGCAGCCCCTTTCGAATCGAGTCAACTCTAATAATTAGCTCTTTCACTGGTGATTTTTTCCACTCCTCTGCATCACTAATGCTGATTGCAACACATTACATCATTTAACATCCACCTGAAGATGATGGATCTCATTAAAATTCTGTGACAGTGATCTAAATTAATGTAACTGCATGGCATATTCACTAATAATACTGCATCAACATGATCATATTTTCCATTCCACTTGATTTGGTTGGCTAAAATAAAAATCATTGCAGCCAAAAAGAGTGTGAAATGTGTTGTCTTTTGGCTGACATTTCATCCTCACATGAGTAACGCTGTTGCAAGTTCATCCTCACATTGAACCATAATCTTGGTTCTCATTACAAACAGTTTCACAGTTAAATTTCCATTTGCAACACCTGTTTGCATGTCTGACTGTATTTTACTGAGTGTAGACAGGAGCGGAAATCGGTAGGAGAGAAAGAGTATCCTCCCGTTTCCTTTCCCTCCGTCTGTGACTCCCCCAGTGTAACCTGCCCATACATTATTGAGCACCGAAGAACATTGTTTCAAGACGTTAATTTTTCATCAGACCAGGGGCGGACTACAGACACACCCCATACCGAAGCCAAAGGGTTAGTCAGGTCACAGATGCGCATGGCCGTTGTATAGTTGTGTATATGTGTGTGTAGACTGTGTGGTGTTTCATTTTTTTTTCTTTTTTCTGACTGCACTTGTTTCTTCTTACAGAGCTGGTGATGTGTCTGAACCAAAGCCTAAGAGTCTGTCATGTCATATAGTGATCTGTTACATTTCTGTTGTATTTTTGCCACTTCAGAATTACTGCTCTATATTGTACCTGATGTAGCTGACACATCTGTACTGAGCTTGCCTTTTTTTTTTTTTTTAATCTATAGTAGGTTTGCATTGTAGGATAGTTGGTTTGCATGTGTTAAAGAGGGATTATATGAGGTACTTATCTAGACTCAGCGCATTTTCAATGTTAGAAGGTTGCACCATTTTGGAGAAGCAGACCGAAGCGAAACAATAACTCACTGTCGACAGGGCAGGATCGAAAATATCTGTTTGATCTACCGAAGAAAAAGGCCAGTATCGGTCTAAGACCAGACTATATTTAGAACATTTGCACTACTTTATTCTGCTGTCAGACAACCCTTTCAGATCCAATGAAAACCATTATATCGAAGCCACCAGTCTCATTGACCAGCAGTGGAGCTGCTCTTGCTCTGTTTCAATCAGTTTGTTTTTGTTATTGGGTGACATTGGCGATTTAACATGTTAGCCTAGAACAGAGGTCGCCCAGGGTATAAGTCAACTGGGTTCCTAGTTAAAGCTCTCGTGGCCACCAAATGGCTCCCAATTGCCCTTTAAGTGTCCCAAAAGAGAGCTGTAGCATTTTAGTGTGATATGATTTGTGATCATACAAAACAGATCATGTTGAGGTTTGCTTAGCTAGCATGTATGGACAACATATAGTGATTGGGTTTTTATTGTAAAATAACGTGCAGAACAGGATCCTAATGGACATAATTTCCTAGTGATTGGCAACAAAAATAACACTATTTGAGCAAATATTTATGACCCCACCCCCTGAAGGGGTGTTGTTTTTGGATTGTTCGATTCTTTATTTATTATTTTTAACAGTCTGGAAGCAAAACCATTGGTTAAATTCACACCAGATTGGGTTTATAGATTGCCATTTTGGGAAAAGTTAAAAAAAAAAAAAATTATGAATTTGTAAGATATTTTTTCTTCTCTCATTTACTTATAATTGGCAAAATTTCAAATATCTATAAAAAAACATTGATATTGTTTATAATTTACTTCAAACTTGGCACATATAGAGGTGATTGATATGTTGACATCAGCATGTGCGTAGACATGATAACGTCAGCTGGGTCGATGTCAAAATATGCGGCAATACATGCGAGGGGCGGGGCTTGTTGTGCCTGGAACCACTTCTTGAAAATTAATTTGAAAAATGATTTGACTTGTTCCAGTTCTTTGTTGGTTTCATTATAGTTAGTTAGACTCAGCCCAGGTCCAGATCCAAACTGTGAACTAACCAATCAATGCAACAGTAGACCAGCAGCTCCTGAATTCTTGGAAGTGAAATAACTGTTTTTGCAAAATGAGTTTAAGAAGAGCTTCAGTTCCCCCTCAGAAACAGCTGTCTAATGACAACATAAAGAACTAAAAAAAGAAATATTTAAAAAAAAAAAATAGATTTTTGACACACTTAAACTGAAATTTTTTTCAACTGCTGAAGCATATTTTTGTGCTGCTGGCGCATTGCTTTGCTTTGGTGTTGGTGCTCTTGTTTGCTTCCGAACTGGGGCACGCACACCGGCGTCTACTGTGGTTTGAAATACACTGACTTTTGTTAAAAACCTCATAAAACCCCTTTTCAAAAAAAAAAAAAAAAAAAACCTAACCCTTTAACTACTGGGTTGTTGTCAAGCATAGTGAGGGCTATGTGCAGAGTTGTTTTCTTGCATGATTTTTAGCCATACCTTGATCCTGCCTTCTCAGCTTTATTGTGTCCCATATTACAAGAATTGATTTGCTTCCATAAACATAATAGCGTAATATGCTCAGCGTACTGTGCTGCACACTCCACCACTAAGGAGATTTTTCTTTCTGGATCTTTTGGGAAATTAAACCAGCTTGCTCCTTAGCAAGCAATGCAAATACACAAACCCTACACAGATCTGCAGGTGGAGGAAACGGACAATTACACCAAACTAAAAGAAGTGGAGACGCATACATTGGCATATATTAAATGATATTTCCTTTTCATTTTTATGTACGTAATCTTTCCCATGTCTGCCTATTAAAACTTTTTCTCATGTATTCCTGTTTCATGGCATTAGCTGCTTAGTCTAGCTTTGCAAGTCATTATTGGAAGTCGGGGAAAGATTGCTGTGGGGTAAATGATAAAGGCAAGCATGCAAGCTGAGAGCTTAGCCTGTCGCGGCTAAAGGTTAGCGTATAGATTTACGACTGCCGTCCCTCTTTGCTCGGGCTGTTTAAAGAGGTAGACACTTTTAATGTTTCATCTGCTTTGATTGATTGCAGCCAGACATTGCCGTCTTATCCCCAGACCAGAGAAGAACAAAGGGCCGATGTAAGACAAGAGACGTGTTTGAGTGATATCCGTTTATGAAAGTTTTGTAGTTAGTTTAGTCTGGGAGCTTCTAGGCAGTGTTCCCTCTTAGGCTTTTTTCTTTTGTATATGTGTATTCTCTGATTTTTGGCAGCCAAAGTAATCTGATAAAAGTAAAATGATCCCAAAAGGAAAAACTAAACCTTTCATTGTTAGTGTGAAGATGATTACATTTATTCTTCTAAGGATTTGTAGGTTTTGTAGTTCACTTTTATATGTTAAAGGTTCAGCTATTATTGTTTCCTGCGTAGTTTGAGGAACTCTGTTGGAAATGTTTCTTCCATGTAATTTGTTGACTATTTACACTGATGGAGTTGTAGGTGTAAAGTGTATGAATGTTTAAGTGTTCAGACAGAGGTTCAAAAAAAGGACACTAGTGAATGTATCTGTGAGAACCAGGGAAAACTCTAATATAAACCTGCAATTACTTTGGTTACCACAAAGGTAAAGGTTAATTTGTTATTCCTGTTCTGAAATTAGGTCTATATTTTACACAATCCAGTATATGTGGAACCTAGCAATAACAATAGCGCTAGCATGTAACTAATTAAGAAGCAGTTATTGTTATTCAAGGGCGTTGATGCAAGCATTAAAGTGCATATACTTGTTTCTGATGGTGGAACTTTGAAAATAGAAGCACTAAGTACTATACCACTGCACTGTGTGGAGTTCATATTTGCATTTTGACTGAGCAAATACTTGGGGGGGGGGGGGTATTTGCACAGACAGACTTGGCGAAAAGTTGCGTTTACATGAACTGGATGTATAGAAGAGAAACTGTAACAAAAGTACCGATTTCATCACTCTAGTATTGATCCGATCTGATACTCGCCTTGGTGTATACAGTTGTGTATATTTATTTATTTATTTTATTTTTGTTTTGTTTTTTTACTGAAACTGGATGCAGGTACAAAACACATTTTACTGTGCATTGCACTGAGCACAAAATTGGATCGACTATACTGACCCCATGATGATCAACTTGAAGGAAGATTGGCGCTGGTAAATACTGATTGTTGATGACACAAGAATTGTATGTTAAATCTGGAGGAGTTGGAATAAGTAAAAGTAAACAAATAAAGTAATAAAATGAATATGTAAAAATCAACAGTGGGGGTCGCCATATGAGAATGAGTCTCCGGGACAGTGCAGGGGTCCTGCAGCGCTGGAAGCCAGCCAGAAGAAGTCAACTCATGAGCAGACAGGCAAGGCTAAAGATTAGTGGCTGGCAGCACGGCCTCATGGGAAATGCAGTGCTGCAGGCTAGCGAAAGGAGGAGGCGTCACTGAGGCATGAATGAAACAAAAAGGGCCGGCAGTAATAAGCTGGAGATCTGCCAGGAGTTGTGTTGGGATAAGATGCCTGTTGTGCACATGTACTGTATGTGGACGTATAGTTTGTGCGTCGAGTGTGGGTTTGTGCTACTCTAATTTGTGTGCTATGTATAAGTGTCTGGACAGTGCAGAAAATCAGCAGCTGGCCTTGGTTTGAGTGTCTCTCAGGGATAAGTAAAATATCAGCCAGTGCACATACACACACACACATACATGCACACACACATACACATACATACGATTCTGCCAAAGTGTTTAAAGACACACATACAACAGACACACACAGAAAATGTACGACACTGTGCTGACATAGATACACTGGAACATTTTGGAGATTCTCCATTGCCCTTTCTACACACACACACACACACACACAGCGAGAGGGCCAGAGCTGTGCGCTAAATAAAGACAGACAGTAGAACAGGTTTTCACACCCAGCGGGGCCATTAGCAGCTCAGTTAGACCACCAGCAAACTTCCATCCTCATCAGCATTACAAACACACACATCCAGACACCTGCCATCAAACAACCACACACACACACACACACATATATATATATATAGAGAGAGAGAGAGAGAGACACACTATCAAACTGTGAAGCTTTGTATATACAGACATAAATCATTACTTAATCAAACTTTAATTGCACATTTTTGACTCATGTCAGTTTGGCAGTGTCTATCAAGATTTTTTTTTTTTTTTTTAAGTGAAAAAGTTAGAAGCATTCCCCGGTGCGTGTCCTGAGTGTGAGTGTGAGTGTGTGTGTGTGTGTGTATGTGTGGGCCCTTCAGGCTGCAGCTGAAATATGTATGTTGTGTCCAGGAGCACTGGGCCCCTGAGGATTGAGCTAGAAGGGGGAGTTGGTGCCCACGGCCGCCACTGCAGCACCACAGCCTTCTGGGAACAGGAAAGCAGCCCATGTGTGCGTCAGCTACCTGGCTTATCTGTACGAAAAAGAAAAAAAAAAAAAAAAATCAGCACCGTGCCGTGCACCAGACTCACTAAAGCCAAGAAACATGTCATCCGTTAAGCTGTCTACGGCTTAGAAAAGAACACAGATGAGTTTACTGAAAAGACTTGATGCGTTTTAGTAGAAATAATAGGGAGGTTTCTCCGGAAAATCGATGACATACACAGGTGATTAAAGCGGGGGAGATTAATTCCACACCTCTGGCCACTGTTCATCCTTAATCACCTTTTATTCCACTGGGTTTTTGTTTGTCATTATAAAAATGCAAAGACAATCTTGAGTACAGCCCGAGGTTATGCATTCAGAAGTGGTGTAAATCAGTCATCTGAAATGATGCATCTGAACCAATCAATGTAAATGCAAACGGTTCACTGGAAACAGCAATTATGGCAACATTTAGCAGAATGTCAAAGAATGTGATCGAATTTCATGGAGTGTGTAAGCTTTATTATGTCATTGAAATGTGCTTTAAACCTTGGTTTGTTTTTTAATGTTTTTTTTTTCCATTATAATTTCCATCAGTGCTATACGTCCAAAGAATGATGTTGATAAGGAATATTTAAAGGGTTGTTTTGACCTTTTTAAGTAGAATATTTGAAAGAAAATATGAGGGAGAAAAAAATGTCCCTGACTATGGCACTTGTTATTGTAGAAATTAATTCTCTGAGTTCTTCTCAATTATGAATTCTCACCCCGGGGCAGACATTTGTACCTGGCACTGTTCTCATTAATGAGAGAGCTGATTTAATTGACTGTGTGCTGCAGACTGGGTTATGAGTGTCCGTCTGACACACATGCACACACGCACTCGCGCTCTTAGAAACCGCAGCTTCGAGTCGACCTGGGCCGTTGCCCCAGGGAGCATCCTCTGGCGTGAGTTGTGCTATATGCAGATGAGGTGCCTCTATCACACAGTAATTGCTTTGTATTGCACAGGAAGCACACGGCCAAACCGTGCATGCTCAGATGGGGTTGAGGCCGGTTTGTTTACCCTGTGCATTTGAAGAACTCTTCATATTGAGTAGCAGCGTAGGAAAAGTCATTTATATTTGGGCGGCGTTGATTGAGAATTTCATATTGTTCAATTTTTATATGACATTAGAAAAGTCGGATGTTCCTGAATCATAATCTAAATCTCATTAATTTAAGGCACTCATTTTAGTTCAGGGGCCACATCTTCCCAGTATGACCTGAGGTGGGCTGGACTGGACCAGTAAAGTAATAAAACATAAACTAGAAAAACACTCAGAGAGCGCAAACCTCCGCCAAGCAGCACAGTTCCCCCACATATTGTGGCTGACACCCCATAATATTACTCCCACATTTGTTTTTAATCTATTTTATTAGATCATTGACACTGGAAACATACCCACAGAAATGTGAATTACATGCTGCTAACAAAGAAATGAA
>JAPSES010000109.1:4669270-4682119 GCA_029822895.1 Maxillicosta whitleyi | reverse complement strand
CCCCCCCTCCATCCACCTATGGGTGTATTTTCGCTCAGCTACTGCTGATTCCACAGTTAGATACCACTGATGAGCTCTCATGCACTTCCTAATGAGAGCAACTACTGGAGATACTCATCAGTGATCAATGTTGTCTTTGGCCTCACACCCTCCTGTGGGTGAGTATCAGTGTGTAGGAGACGCACCATGCATACGCTGTTGTGTTGTGTTGTGGTGCGTTTGCATACTCCTTCCCACTCTCTCTCTCTCTCTCTCTCTTTCACCCTCCATCCTCTCCTGCCTGCCTCCCCTCCTTCTCCTTTATCTCCCTATCGCAGATAAAAGCACAGCGCACATCACCACCAGGGAACAATTAGTCTCGGTCATCTCAAATCACAACTGCACATCTGAATCTCCCACATTTTTGCAGCCGATCTTGCCGTTTGCGGCGCAGACACACTGTAGCATTAACCCGTACTGCTTTGGGAGATGCCCGGGTACTTTTGTACTAAATGCACCTCAGAAAACTGTTCCACATTTTATCTGTGTTTTGGATCTGTTTAGCGCTCCGTCTGCCACGCCGCTCTCTCATCTATCATTTTTAGTCTTTTTACAGTTACATTACTTAACCTAAGATTCCACATTTTTCTGCTTCATTGTGTATTCTTCGCGCTGACAGAGGCTTCACTTCACAGTGTGACTTTCTGATTAAGGGTGTCTGTGCTTGGCTCTGCTTTTTATGCTTCTGCTGTGTGGAGGCTTTATTCGTGTTCGACTAGCTCTAGGGAGTGGATTTGAGCAGAAAACAGTGCAGATAGAATGGAAAGGGGCATGCTTTCCAACTTAAAAAAAACCTAGGTAGTAATGGAAGTTGATTCTGACAGGTCAACACTGCGCTTTGCTTTATTATATCTCTTTTACCTTTGCTATTTGTTATCGAATTTAATTCATGCTGGCCAGCCAAAGGCAAGGTCCATGCCTGGAGTTTATTATAAATATGCATCAAGTCATGAATATGTATTGGTGACTTATTATGATATGTCATGCACTTTTCAAACATAGTCATTTATTTCTTTTGTATATTTTTCTTCATTATGTTGCTTTACGCAGCATGGCACATAACCTTGAATTTCTTCTTTATACATGCAGCAGTAGTCATTTATTTGGATATACTCTATTTTTTTGGAGTATAACAGTTGAAATTCCTTGTTTTTCAGTTCGCATTGACCTCATGTATGCACACAGTGTTCAGCTCATCAGTCATTATTACACAACAATGCAGGATTAAAAACTTAATTAAAACGTACCGATCCTGACACACGGTGGAAACGGAGGCGGAGTTCCGGTTCACTTCGACCCCTCCCTGAGCACCCAGACACATCATCCACCAGCTCCTTTTTCATTAGGAGACCCTGTATTTAAGGGTCTGGTCTGGTCTATATTCAGACCCAATAAAATAATTGGTCAGGTTTTTATCAGAACATTGAGTTTAAAACTCTTTGCACAAGATAGAAGGAGTGTGTTATTCTGTATATTGTAGTTGATTGTTAAGCACTGAAGCGTGATCCAAATTGTTTAGAAGATCACTTGTTTTTGACTTTTTGACTTCCTTGACATCAAAAGATATATATTCACTTTCAAATTTTTTTTTTTTTTTTCAGCATTTTTACAAATATACAATATATGCAACAGTTATTCAATGCTATTCTGGGTCAATCTATAAACTAATACCAATTTGTATGAATTGACACAATACTTTCACTGCTAAAACAAACAGTACCCCTTACTTCTCTTTGGTAATAAAGTACAAATCAACATCCAAACCACAACATGACACATTCTGATGATGAGCACCACAGCTACAACTAATAAAACTGAGGTTTTCCATGTTAGATTTACACCGACAGTATGTGGAGGCTTTGGGGGACCTCAAATTAAAATCTGCTTAGTGACCTATAAAGACTTTTAGCGCCCTGGACTTACATAACAACACATTTATACGCTGTCCCTTGTGTTGTAGCTGCAGTTTAATTTCCTAAGTCATCTGCGTGTATCATAAGCCTTATTATTATGAATGTGACTTTAACCCATAAGGACCCAGTGTGATGTTTGTGTTTGTGTTCCAAAAGATTTTTTTCTCTATATTTAAGTGTCCTCAAGTGGTTCATTACTATTTATTGCAATATTATCCTCTGTATTTTGTTTTTTTCCCAATGAAAATCAAGTATTTTTCAACATTTAATATATTAATCATGTACATATTCAAATTAACGTTGATCGTCATAATATCAAAAGCAAAATTTATCATTATCTGAACATAAAACCAATGTCTCCATTCACTGTTATTGATCCAACTCCATGGGTTTTACTGGTTAATTAATGTTGTAGAAGATGACACTGATTCCACGGTAACTAGGGAGCCTCTGGACGTCCAAATATGGTCACATATGATGACCATGAAAAGATGAAGAACTGTATTTTGCGCCAACTATTGACATGTATTGATAGGATTAAAGGTTCAGAAATTATTAAATATTTTGATGTTCGTAGCTGTCTGCCTTTATGGTTTAAGACCAAAAGCTTCTCTTTACTTTTACTTTCATCCCGTACCTTGTTTCACACACTTTAACTCATATCCGTCTACCTCCAGTGGGTTTTGCGAAGCTGAAGGAGAAGAACAAAATATCAGCGCTATAGATCATTTTGACAGTTTAATTTCAATGGCTGATTATCAGTCAATTTGATAATTATATTATCCAACCATCCAATTAATGTGTTCTATATTTACAATGATCATCAAGTAAGCTCTCCATCTTTGCATCATTTATCAAGGCTGAGATATTAGAACCTCCAGAGACCTTGACAGTTCGCGCGCGAGGCTTTTTTTTTTTTTCGATTGAGATGTAACACGTTTTGCACGCGCGTCACCCTGTGGAAGAGGTCCTCGCCGGCGTTCCTCGAACCTGCCCCCTTTCACACTCGACTGTGCGTGTTGGGAGAAACACACGGAAAAGCGCGAGCGGATGATGAAAAGGATTTCATGCCTCCTCCTCCTCGGCTTTACTTCTTTCCCGTCTCCTCTGTCTTGCTCTGGGAAAGTGCTGTGCAGTGCCAATGAGTTACTGACACAGAAATACACAGAGCGGGAGATGCAGGACCAATCCTTCATGATTTGATGCCTCCGCTCCTTCCTCCCCCCCGTTAGCCCGGCATTTCCGACTCTACCAGAACAAGTCGAGATTACCGAACACGAGCAACAGAGTCTTACGTACGATTAGGTGCAACACATGTAGGTTTTCCATCTGGAGTGCAGCAGCTTGGTATTTACTCACTGGCAATATCCAAATACAGAAGGGTTTGCTTTGTCTTAAATGAGATCCTTGCATCTGGCCATCTACAATCTGTTACATTCCAATAAATGTTAGAATCACCGTTTCCCTTCTGTTCAAGTATTCCCGTTAAGTAGTTCGACACCCCCAGGTTTGCTCTTCGTCTATGCCAATCTTACAGGGATAAAAGTTGGATATTTGGTACACTCGTGCTGTTTTCCGATCATTCTTTCTTTGAGCGTTTGGGCCTCGGGGTTTGTAGATGTGCCTGGATTTCAGTCAGGATGTTCTTTTTCAGAAAAGCTTTGAAGTGTTTTTTTTAAAGTTTGGCTTTACTAGCAAGAGTGTCCTGTCAGAAAATAAAAATAAATAAATAAATAAAAGGGAAAGTTCTGTTTATTTATTTATTTTGGTTTCCTTTATTGTTTATAGCTCTGACTTTATTATATGTTTTAATCCATAAAGACCCAGTGCTACTTTTTCCTCTGTGTTTAACATTTCTTTTATGATATATCAGTGTTTATTATAATATTATCCTCTGTATTTTTCATATTTCAGTATCATGTATTTTCCTGTATTTTTTTTTAAACTTTTCTCAAGAGATTTATCACAGTTATTCCAATAATATGGTCAGTATTTTTTTTTTAAGTGAAAATCAAGTATTTTTCTTCATTTATTTTAACAATGATTGAAATGTCCATAAAAGTTCAAATTAAAGTTGAGGGTTATTATCATAAACAAAAACAGAAAATGGAGAAAAAAAATGATTTTGTGTCCATCCACTGTCATTGATCCAACTCCATTTGTTTTACTGGTGTAGAAGATGACAGTGTTTCCATGGTAACTACAGAGCCTCTGAATGTCCAAATGGGTCATATCTGATGACCATGAAAAGATGAAAACCTGCATTTTACATCAATTATTTACATGTATTGATAGGATTATTGGCTCACCAGGTTTTAAACAGTTTAGATCAGTAGATGCTTTTGATCGGTGGTGGTTCTTTGGGTCTTTATGGATTAATTTTTTATACTTGCACTCAGACCTTTACATAATAGTTCCTGTGTACCTGAATGTGTACAAACGGTAAATAAAACTAGCTTTATTTTTTATCTTTAACAGATGACGTGCCTCCCTACTTTAAGACAGAGCCGGTTCGTAGCCAGCTACACCTGGAACGTAACAGGCTGGTGTTGACCTGCATGGCCGAGGGGAGCTGGCCTTTGGAGTTCAAATGGATCCACAACACCACAGAACTGACCCGCTTTTCTCTGGAGTACAGGTGAGACCACGCTAAAGATGACAGGCTGCATCATCAGAACTATACATGACCCCACCAGCTTCCAAACACAGCTCAGGAAACTGGAATGGAACAGATTGAAAATGATCCGTTAAAGCAAATGAACTGAACTGAAACCTTAAAATGAACAAGCAACAGGAAGAAAACACAGAAAAGGAAGAGTCAGATGCAAAATTAAATGAAATCTCATTTGTTTGGCTTGTTAATTTAGTAACTTAGGCCAAATTAAGTCAATTACAACCTGAAAATGAACATAGAATGTGAGAAAAAGGCATAAAAAGAAAAGTCGTTTCCACAGCGACGTACAACCTAAATTCCTAGTGAAAAATCCTGTTCTCCAAAAATGATAAACATTCACTTCTTTATGTGACCGTAACTATATTTCATAATAACATGCCGCAGTTTGCACAAGTAAACAGAGCTCCGTGTTGAATTTTGTGCAGTTGTGTATTTGTGTATTTCAGATAAACTGAAGCCGACTGATTCTGAATTTATCTGCATTTATAAGATAATTCTGGATTCATAGTCATTTTATAATTTCTATCTATCTATCTATCTATCTATCTATCTATCTATCTATCTATCTATCTATCTATCTATCTAGATGGATAGATAGATATAGCTGAGGATAAACAATCAAATAATTCATTGTTGCAACTATTTCTTTATTTTATTTGATATGGACATCACACCTACATTGACACTGTGTAAAAGGACAGAGCAGATGCTTTGCTTGGGTGTATATAGCACAAATGCTAGGTTTCAACACTAGTCCATAGGTGACATTTGTAAAATGCAGAGCATATAATGAACAATGCTGCGGAATTTGTTACATCTTTCATTATTACATAAGGAAGTGGAAATTTCAACAATGTAATACTTTTTATCATAATTATTATTATTTTACATAGTGCGTTCTTGCAGTATTTTAACCCATAAAAACCCAAACAGCCACCGGGGACCAAAATCATCCATCGATCTAAAATTTGTAATAACTGTTGATCCACTAATCATATCAATAAATGTAAATAATTGGTGTAAAATAAAGTTTGTCATCTTTTCATGGGCATCCTATATGACCCATTTGGATGTTCAGAGGCTCTTTACTCACTATGGAAACACTGTGATCTTCTACAGCATTGATTCACCAGTAAAACCAATGCAGTTGGATCAATGACAGTGGATGGACACACTTTATGTTCAGTTAATGAAAGATTTATTGATAAAGTCACTTATTCTTCACTTTTCTCCATTTCTAACCTAATAAGTGTCAACTTTAATCTGATTTTTTTATGAACATCTACACGATTAATACATTTACCATAGGAAAATACCTGATTTTGAGGATAATATTACAATACATGTTGATAAAACACTTTAAAAAAAGGCCAAAATAAAGACAAAAATTCATTTTTTTTTAAAAAAACTGCCACAAAGGTAGCACTGGGTCTTTATGGGTTAAGAAAATAACTGTAAAGCTTTTCAGTGAAGAATGCATTGACATATTTTTCCCTCATAACAACTCCTCCAACCTTCGAATACGTCACTTTTAACAATAGAGTTTAGAGGCTGAATTAACCGTGAAGTCGAGCCAAATGGAATAGCAGGAATGCAAAGGATTTATGTGAATATAAATTTTGAAGCAAAAAAGAAAGATCCATTTTGAGTTGACTTTTTTTTTACACTTCAGCCTTATTTTTTTTTTCCCCAGCAAAATGAATGCCGGAATCATGGAATAACAAATGAAGAAATATCTGTGCGTCTCTTTCTCTTTCTCTTTGCTTTTCCTCTGTCTCTCTTCTTTCCCCTCGTGGCTCTGTGACCTCCATCACTCTCTCAGGGGAGGCAGTGAACAAGCAAAGGCGTGAATGAGGGTTAGGGCAGCAGATAAACCGTCTTTAATGGTAACTGGAAGATCCTAATCATGTGGCAAACATTGCTCTTATCTCGGAGAGCAGTGTCTGCACCAAATGTGTGTGTATGTGTGTGTGTGTGTGTGTACAGGCAGCAGTATAAATGAAGCTCTAGAGGATTGAAAGAAAGCTTGTTGACACACACTTTGCTGATCTTTGCTGAACTGTTGTGTTTGTACGTGAGAGAGAAAGAGCGTGTGCGACAAGAGCCGAGGGTGAACGAACAACCGTCATCAGCCTTGTTGATGGAGTTTGGGGGTTTTCTTGACAACCTCCAGAGACAGATAACCCCGGAGTCGGAACAGCGGGAAGGGAAGGGCAGACGGGACACACGGATACTCAAACAACGGCGTAGAAGTGGACCATACGTTTGGATGTGAGAGCCTCGGGGCGTCTCGGGCGGCGTTACCGTTCAAATGATCCAACGATGGAACGGGTGATTAAACAAGTAGTCAGGCACAAAGCAGCCTGAGCTCTGGCATGTGGAGAAATCTGTGTGTGTGTGTGTCTGCTTTTATGTGCACGCTTGGAAGACCCAGAGAAGCAAACACCTTGACTTACTAGAAAACACACATCCGTGAAAACAGATGGCGCTCGGTCTCGACAAGGCAACGTCGGCGCTAAAAGAAAGTAACCAAGGTTCTTTGTGGCAAATTATTTCATCGGCAGCATATGGTGACAAAAAAAAAAAAAATATATATATATATATATATCAGAACTCGCGTATCGCAAAGCAGCCAATTGTTTTTTGGGTTTTTTTTGCCGCAAACATTAACCTGCACAAGAAGTCTTTGTGTTTTTATACGAAGGTTCGTGTAGTGACACGTTCGCTAACATTATTTTAGCATGACTACAGAAATGTGAAGCGTAGCATTACAAACGCACTTATTGTATACGCGCTTGGAAGAGATTTGATTAAATACCCTTTGAGTCTATTGTAATTGTTAAAATCTCATCACATAAACACAAAACCCACCCGACATTCTGCAGCTTTCTCCTCTCAGTCCAAATCAAAACATTAAATATAGAAAATTTATTTCATGCAGTTACTGGAAAGTGAATCCACTACAGATGTAATGATTACTGTATTATATAATGACAGTATTACTGTTTCACATTGTATTATTACAGTTTGAAACCATAAAATCCAAATGGCGTCGGGAAGCTGAGGCACAAAGGAATTGGCAAAAAAAGACATTTCCTCAAAGAAAACATGAAGACGCCAAGGCAGCCTGTTATAATGGCAGTGTTAAGGGTTAAAGTTCACCCTGAAAGAGCTACAACAGTTTTTTGACACCTTCCAAATATTTTTCTCTCGCTACATTTATGTGATTCATCAACAATAACAGCAATATGATCCTTTGAATTTTTAATTTTTCAGTGTAAATCTGACTGATCATGCAGATGTCTTTAAAGTTTGTAGTAATTCCACATATTAGTATATCAAAAGTGAGGGAAAAAAGTGACTATTTCAGCAAAGTATGGCATTAATAGAATAGAATAGAATAGAATAGAATGCTTTTATTGTCATTGTGTGATACAACGAAATTGTGGTGCAGCTCCAGTTCCACAGTGAAACAAGTTATAAATACACATAAAAAAAAATTAGACTTTAAGGGTTAAACCTGCAGTGCTTGATATTTTTTTTTGTGCAAAAAATACCTTAATTACCTTTCAGCTTACTGTAGTTCAAGTGTTCTGACAGGAAACAGAATTCTGTCCACTTCTGTTTACTGTGTTTTCGAACTGTAGAAAATCCACTAGCTGACGGATGTGTGTACGTGTTTGTTTGTGTGTGCGTGCGTGCGTGCGTGCGTGCGTGCACATGTGTGTGTGTGTGTGTGTGTGTGTAAGGGGGTGGGGGTTATAAATGCGGAATTGACAGCTGTAGGTACTGATTGCTGTTAAGATTCAGTCAGACATCACTCTACTGCCTGACAGAGAGGCTGAGAAAACTGGTTAGTGTTTTCCGTAGTGGAGCAATTCAGTGTAATGTGGTCTATATTTATCTTTTAATTTAGACTGAGCTGAGACGGGTGCTTTTTACTCCTGATTTCATCTCAGCTTTAATGAGTAATTTATTAAATGGACATATGCCTTAAGAACAAAATTGAGAAATAGGAGTAGAATAAAATAGAAAAGACAGACAGACATATATACACACATACATACATGTATAGATGTACTTAATTCATCCCAAACTGTGAAAGAATAGAATAGAATAGAATAGAATAAAATAGAATAGAATAGAATAGAATAGAATAGAATAGAATAGAATACTTTGTTGTCATTCTGTGTCATCTTGTATAAAAACTATTCCGTACACATCAACACACACACTTTCTAAACTGTAAGATGTTTTACAAATGTCACAAGCAGATAGATACAATTTATAGATGAATAAATACATGAATAAAGTCTAGAAGTTCAGTTAAACATCGTTGGGATGGTAAAGGGTGGAAGGATGGAGGATGACCGTAGGGTAGAAGCCATCCCTCAGATTGGAGGTTTGGCATTTCAGAGCCTTATGGGGTCTACCAGAGGGAAGCAGTGTGACCAGAAGACACCAACCCTGCTGAGTCATACCACGCACGAAGCACCCTAACATTACACGTTATGTAACCAGACAGAATTCCTTCACACTTGGGCTCTCATTCGCTCACACATACACTTTCACACCCAGAGAAGCACAAAACTACACTAACTCTGGTCCTAATCTTCATGTACAGCGTCCTTCTTTCAACTCTTTCATTTGGCACTTGTGTTAAATTACATTTTGTGCCTAAATATGTTCTATTTTTGATCCATTATGCACCCATTCACAACCCATGTACCATGTTTTCATTCAATTTACCTTGTAAATATCTTAAACTGCCCATATATAGCCATATATGTGACTATATATTTATTTTATCTGTAGTGGTGTAATGGTTTGCTTTTGTAGAATAGAATAGAATACAATACAATACAATACAGTACAATACAATGCAATGCAATGCAATGCAATACAACACAACACAATACAATACAATAGAAGGTGTGATGGTATAGAATGGGATATTTTAGTATTTCTTGTAGTTTTATGGTATTTTTTTCCTATATTGTCAATACTTTTCAGTATATATTTTGAGCAGAATTTTCTGTGACATTTTTTTATAATCTCTTTTTCTTGTAACAATGACAATTCTATTTTAATCTGTTCTATTCAGTTCAATTCTACTCTGCTCTGTTCTATTCTGTCATATTCTATTCTGTTCTGTTCTATTCTGTTCTGTTCTGTTCTATTTTATTCGATTCTATTCTGTTCTGTTCTATTCTATTCTGTTCTGTTTTATTCTATTCTGTTCTATTCTATTCTGTTCTGTTCTATTCTGTTGTATTTGTGAAAGTCCATGTAGTTGTGTTAATGTGTGACCATCGCTGTGTATTTTCTCACGTGTATTTCTGCAGTGTCTACATGTGAGACCCCACATATTTATGTGTGAATATACTGTCCTCCCGGTTCCTTAAATCAGCCTTTTCTCATTGCCAGGAGTGTATTTGTGCAGTGTAGTCTCCCATATTAATGAGGTTATGGTAGAGGTCCCTAGTGCTGAGCGCTGCTTTAAATATTGACACCGTGCGACTTGACCTTGTGTCCTCTGGCAACCGATCGATACTGGAAGTTGTGTGTGTGGGCATTACTATTCAACATGTAGCTGTGGGGTTGTGAGACACAGAAAGTGATGGAGAGTGAGAGGGTGGGACACTAATCTGCTGGGGAGAGAGAGATCGGTGCCACGTTTCAGCATCAGTGCATAATGTTCACATAAACAGGTACTCGAACATATCTTTAGTCATATATATGTATGTACGGCGCACACTTCACCCTGCGATTTTACTACCAAATATTCACTTAAAAGATTTATCTCCAAATTAACTTCAAGTTAATTGAGATTGAAGATTATGTCTAATACAATTAAGGATTTTTGCACTCATCAGGGAGTGAATTATCCCACACACAAAGCATTTAGTCAGTGGGTGTATAAATACACAGCATAGCACCAGTGCTTTGGATCACATGACCAAAACCTCAGGGGTAAGTACCTGGCACACCACCAGGCTTTACACTGCCAATTAACTTAGAAAGTTAATTAAGAGAGTTAATTATTAACCAATCCTCTGGAGTCATTTTTGCTTGTCACTTGGTTGGTTGATTGACTGGTTGGTTGGTTGTTGGGTTGTTTGGTTGGTTGGTTGGTTGTTGGGTTGTTTGGTTGGTTGGTTGGTTGGTTGTTGGGTTGTTTGGTTGGTTGGTTGTTGGGTTGTTTGGTTGGTTGGTTGGTTGGTTGGTTGGTTGGTTGGTTGGCTGGCTGGCTGGCTGGTTGGTTGGTTGGTTGAGTATGGGTCGTTTCGTTAAGAATAATAACAGGGTTCCCACTCTTTCACTGAAAATATTTTCCAGGACATTTTCAGCCCCTACAAAGACGAGTTCTCGCATCATACACTAATCCATTCTCTTTAATTCATTGGAACCATTCTTTTTCTACAGTTGTAACTTGCATTTAGATTATTTCTATGTTTATTACTCAAACATTTGATGTTCAGTCTGTGGGTATAATTACCCCACCCCCTGAACGGGAAGGGGTAGCAGAGGGTATTGTTTCTGGTTCGGTTTGGTTCTTTGTTTGTTAACACTTTAGCAGCAACTATTGGTTGAATTCATAACAAATTGGGTTTATAGACTGACCGTGACTCAGAAGAGATGCGATTACATTTTGGGAAAAGTAGGTCAAAGTTCAGAATTTTAATGATTTTTTTTTGCACCTTGTTTTTCTCCTTGCATTTATGTATAATGGGCAAAATTTCATGTGTCGATAAAAACATCAATTTCGCTTCAGTTTACTTCAGACTTGGCACATGTATAGAGGCAGTTGATATGTTGACATCTGCTGGATTGATGCCAAAATAAGATACAATACGCGTGAGGCACCACCTTTTTGTCGTCTGTGAAAAATAATTATGACAAATGTATCATAGAATAATGCAAACACACCCACAGATTACAGTGTAGCACTTCCTTAGCCTGACAGACTGGAGTTATAATGTTCAACTGGACATTTCCCAACTCAAATTTGTCTTTTCTTACTTTCTCTCCTGCACTTCCACTAAAATATTTTTTCATATTTTCAATGAATCACTGAAAAACTATTCCCTTTGATTCATTTCAGTTTAGACACACGGTCATAAGGCAGGGAGAGAATAAATAATTTTCTGAAACTTAAACATTTCCAGGATATTTGACATTTTTGACCTCAATTTCCACGTGCTTTTCATGACTGAATAATTGGTCCATCATTTCACGTGACTCTACTTGCGGAAAACCGTCTTTCCATTGCAGTTTTGCACAATATACCAAATGTGCGACATCCAAAAAAAAACACCTCTTTCCAGCACATAAATGTTTAATTTTAAAACGAGAGTGTTGGCGAAATTGTCATTTTCCCATTAGGTACATTTTTATGCATAACTTATATTGACACAATTTGAGGGTCAGTGGAAAAGTGATGATTGTAGTGTAATGTTTTTCTTGTAATATATGTGAAAATGACCAAAAATAGACACTTGCCCAATAAAGGGATTAGATGGACAGAAAGCAATGAAAATACATGAATGAGTTTTATAAGGATTCCGCAAAGACAGGAGGTAAAAAAAACGAGTATCTGAATCGAACTCATCTCAGTGTACTTACTGTCCCTTGTTGTCAAGTCTTGACGAGTGAAAATGAGTTATTTCTCCCCCCAATACAATCACAGTAAAAAAAAAAAA
Organism: Maxillicosta whitleyi; assembly: GCA_029822895.1. Classification (NCBI taxonomy): domain Eukaryota; kingdom Metazoa; phylum Chordata; class Actinopteri; order Perciformes; family Neosebastidae; genus Maxillicosta; species Maxillicosta whitleyi. The sequence goes on along the minus strand of JAPSES010000109.1, from coordinate 4,669,790 downwards.
AAAAAAAAAAAAAAAGAGTGCTTTTTTATGACCCTTGCTTTTCACAATCAAGACAGAAAAGAAAATATAGAAAATGATATTAAAATTTTGACAGTGAGCATAATAGGATGTCACTTTTGTCTCTTGGTAATGATTGGTCTCTGCAGAATCTGTGAGTGTACGCACAAATAACCCCAGTGTACCATGCTGTATTTGTTTTAAAGCTTCTGTTGTTTTAAGGAGGTTATCGTGTCAAAAGACAGAATGGCAGACACTTCAGTTCACACTTAAGCTCCGGCATCAAAACAGTAAAATCTCAACTCCATCTAAATCTCTTTCATGCATCCACACCGCTGTTTAATTTGTCTGTTTTTGTTCGTGAACTGCCACCGAGCAATAGGCCTATTATTTTTGAACATAACATAATTTCATGGTGGCTCTGAGCAAATTAAAGTGACACATAGGGTAGTAAATTCAAAATATCATAAATTTAAAAGCCTTCGTATCAATTCCTATAGAAAGACTATTATCAATCTGATCA
>JAPSES010000109.1:4644087-4669170 GCA_029822895.1 Maxillicosta whitleyi | reverse complement strand
TAAAAACAAACATATATATATATATGTATATATATATATATATACACACACACACACACACACATGAAAACAATGTATGACTTCATTTGCATATTCAAAAAGTATTACAAGACAAACATCACAACAAGATACAAGACTTTAATACATCTGTGCAATTTTTCAAAATCTTTTGTTGTTGTATAAAAAAAAAACAAGGTCATTGAAGTTACCATTTTTGGTTCCTTGCTTTTAAGTGGCCAAAACAAAAAACAAGAAGTACATAAATCCAAGAAAAACCTGTGTAATATGAAAATAATATGTATTTTAGAACATTAGGTAACCACTTTTAGAACTTATAATATGTGTAAAAATGACTAAAAATTGTCACTTGTCTGATAAATGTTTATGAGAGTGATGACCTGTCCAAAATTCAGAACAATGATAATAGATCAACACTGAAGCAGGGATGGATTTTGTTTATCTGAGCTACCAGATTTTTTTTTTATTATTAAATGTTTTTAAATATTATTATTGTTTTTTTTTTTTTTATTACAGTACAAACATTGCTCTTTTACTGCATTGGTTTTTATATGTTCAAGCTTTTTTTTTTTTTTTAGAATAATATTAATAAACGTAATACAAACCTGTGTACCCAAATGTGTTTTAACATACATTTTCAGTTTCTTGAACTGTGTTTAAACATAAATCAATTCATCATATCTTGAAAATTTCCGTTAAATCTGTAGCTGTATCTGATATGGATAAAACTTCCATAATAACCTAAGAATATATTATAATTCTATTGCAAATACCATACTTTCCCTTCGTTTACAGATTCCACCCTTTGACATCCAAATCATTCCTAATCACAGGTGTTTGCAGAGAAGTGGGCGGACTCAAATGCATGATTGACAGCTGTAACAACCATTTGTGCTGCTCTACTGAATATAAATGTATATGGAATGTGTCATTTTTTTCCCTATTGATTGCAGCTCCTGCAGCTATAGCCTCACAATAAATAGATATTACATGTATGGAGGCCATGCATATAAACAGCATTGCTTCATATTGTGAATAGGAGCCACCTGAACCTCCTTCCTTCATCTGTACACACTGACATTAATGCACCATGTGTGTCAGTATTAATGTGGCTGGTCTTACTAGTTTATTGAAGTCCATGTATTATAATTCTATCGAATCTGTCTGTATTAAAAATGTTCAGTTAGTCCACTTTAAGCAGCTGGAGTTGCTTATCTGACATTAAGGGAATAAAGTCATTACAACTAGAAATCAAATTCCCATGTTGTATTCCTCATTTTAGATACTTTGCTGAAGCAGTGGCATAAAGCACATTATTAAACATGTTTTATGTTAATGTGAGATGTGTATTTTCCATCATTATGAAACAGTAGAGGGACAAATTTATTTTTTCTATCTGTGTAATTAATGAGAAATGAATTAACTTTATGTTAGACAGCCAAATAATCACCAGTATTAAAAGATATGCTACAAACATGCTCTGTTCCCATTGACTCACAATTACGCCCACGGCATTGAAATTTAATATTGAATAGCAGGGCGTTTTTTTGTTTTTTTTTTCAACACCCGGTAATAAGCAAAACATGTCGGTGACATAGAAGGATCGAAGATGAGTATATCTAAACAAACCTTTGTCTGGGGTGTTCACGTGAGAAAGGGCTTATGTTTATTTAAACCTACTTATATTAGTCTGTGGTTCATTAATGTGTGTATTTGGACCCTAATAGTTCATAAAGTTGCTTAAAGGTGCTGCAAAGTAATCTTTTTATTCATTTTAGCAAAAATCAAGTGGATTTCTACAACCTGTTTTAATTCCTGCTTAATTTGTTACATTTTATAACTAGTTGCGTTACGATATTTGCACAAAAAAAAAGCTCAAGAGTTCTTATAAACATTTCTCAGCGTATGAGATAATGGTTTATCAGCAGCAGTAGTTGTAGTGAAAACTGAAAATATACCCAAACTTCGAGCTGATTACCTAAAATATTTGGTTAAACACACCCAACAACTGGGAGGGGGCGGGGCATGAAGTGGCTTGTGTGCATTTAAAGGGCCAGTGCTCTAAATGACCTTTCTGGTGTCATTACTCAGAAATAGTGTTGAAGATGAACCTGTGGAGTTGAATTAATGAAGAATTCAGACCCAAGCAGAGCATTTATTTATGTATGTTGTGTACGTTTGTACATTTATGTATGTGTAGACCACAGAGAAATGTCTGAAAAAGCACAATATCCCTCCTTTAAATGACTCCAAGAAAAAAACTAACGAAACGAACTATGTTACTAGCACAGCTTTCCGATGCGTTATACAGTCTGTGTGTTACGATGTTCTTAAATATGTAATTGCTATGCCCTTGCGCTACAGCCAGTAAATTAGTTAAATATTATTCGAGCTAACCTTGGATCCACGTTCGGTTTTATTATCGCCGTACTCACTGTAACCCACACTTTAGCCGTGTCAAATCGAGGATTATAGTGTTGCCAATCATCGCCTATCCACTCATCTTTCTCTTCCCCTTTTCTCCTTCAATTACACCTTTTCCTCTGCGCCCCTTCTTTCCTCCTTCTCCGTCCCATTCACACCCCGTCCTCCCTCTTTCATCTGTCCCTCTCGCCGTCTCCCTGCCACTCCTCCATCTAATCATTTCTCCTGAGTGGGGCTAATTAAAGGGGATCTGACGGAGTGCGCTGACCACAGGAACATCAATCAATCTCTGTCCAACACCGCGAGCCCCCGCTGACTCCCCCAACCTGCTGCCAACACACGCAGCTCCGCAAAGGTTAATTGTATTCATTATATAAGGGACAGAGCAAGAGAGAGAGAGGGACAGATAGAGAGAGAATGTGCTGTAAAGTCACCCTGAAGCCTGAACCTTCAGGGTGAATTCTCTGTAGGCTTCGGAGAGGTTAAACTTAGAGCGTCAACACCACCTGTCAGCTATTTCTCTATTAATGTCTACTTCTTCTCCACCCGAACATTTTTACTTTAAGACTACCTTTTTTTTTTTTTTTACTTTTCACTACTATTCCATCTTCTACCCACCTCATATCCTTTCCATCCCTGCATAACACTTCTACATAATTGTTTTAATTTAGTTGATGGAACATACGAAGGGAGTCACACATCATTAATGGAGCCTCCTGATTAGTTGATTAAGCCTTAACAGACTTTGGGCTAAAACTCATTTAGTCCTCCGAGTCCGACCGACGTGGCCGCTAATGAGGTTTGATACTGCGTCATTTTTTTTGTTACAGATATTAACAGCTTTCCAGCACACACACACACACACACTCACACACACACACACACTCTCTCACACACACACACATATTTGGTAATGCGACACCACTTTTTTTTTTTTTGCATGCATGAATGCACAAGACGCTTTGTAGATATTTTGGCATTTATTGTTCTTAACATGATATCGAGCCTCTGGAAATATAACTTGAAATAGTTAAAAAATGCGCATGAGATGAAAGTGGAGTGTCTTATTAAGCATCTGATTGAACATAAATGTCTGTAATTTTTTCGAAATATTTGCTCTGAACGGCTCATTTTGCCATTTAGATAATTTTCAGGGCTGTTTGTATTAAAGGCCTGCACTGAATGGAAGGAAAAGTGTTTACATTGTCTGACTTCTTTCTTTCTAAGCGATTCTAAAATGATCTGATGCTTAACCCTGTAAATTCTGACGCGTTAAATCATTGACAGAAAATTCCAGTTCTTTGAAACTGGAGCCTTTATTGGCCCTTCTGAACAACCAAAAAAAAAATAATAATAATTTTTTCAAATATCAGTTTCAATTCTGTATCATATTTGATACATCAGGTCTCAATGGTTCTATATTATTATTTTTTAAACACAAACATGGGTAACAAATTGGTAATTCCCTTTCAGAATTGTCAAAGTTTTACCTCCTTCCTCATTGATGACCATCTTGTAAAAATTCCTCGATTAGTCATGTACTATATGTATCTAATTGTATACATCAGGTTTTTCAAGACAACAAATATCACACTGATCATGTAGAGGGCTTCAAACCTCATGTATCAAATATGATATGTTTGGCATTATAGGGTTAAGGAGTTGATCTCATTAGATTCATTAAAATTACTTTAAATGACTTGTAAAACTCACCTTCAGACTTATGGCATATTCACCAATGACACAATTCTAGGTCATAGTAATAAGTGCCTGCTGTTTCTAAGTGTAAAGCAGGATAGTGATAGCTTATTAAGTTGAAGTGAAATATACCCAGAAATTGAGCTTTCTAACCTTTGCAGAACTACAGAACGTCAACACATGAGATGCAACTTTGCACTAGCAAACCTGAAAGTATATAGATTTACCTTGTTTTAAAACAAGTTTTGTCATAATAACTTGAAAGAATATTTATGAAAGTATTTGTTCCACTTTACAATAATGTACTGATGTAATGAATTCACAAGGTGTTATCGTATTATTGAAATTAAATGGAACCATTGGTGTCAGGCACAACAAACCCCGCCCCTTGTACGTATTGCAGCTTATTTTGGCATCGATCAACTCTTTCATCTGCATTCAATATTTGTTAAATATAAAAATTATACACATGCCAAGTTTGAAGTAAATTGAAACCAAATCGATGGGTTTTTTTTTAATAGACATTTGAAATTTCAGCCATTATTAGGAAAAGAAAACTTTTAAAAATGTGACAAAAAAATGCATAAACAAGCTATCACTTAGATATTTTTGCAGTGGTGTCTAAAATTAGTCTCTATATCTCTGCAACGTTTTAAGTAAATTGAGTTAAAATTGATGTTTTTATAGGAATTTGAAATTTCGCCCATTATAAGTATATTGGGGGGATTCATTCATTTATTTATTTATTACTTTTACTGCTACCAATATGTAATCACATGTGTTCTGGATCACTGGTAATCTATAAACCCAATTTGTTATAAATTCAACCAATAGTTAAACAAAGAAATCGAACCAGAAACAATACCCCTTGCCTCCCCGTTTTGGAGAGGGGGGGTGTAATAATGCCATCAGATGCTTGGCGTACAGTACCACTGACTCAATCATTTAAAATCCAATAGGTAATAATGGCTTTGGTGTCTTTGGTGCCCCCACAACATTTAATTTATTAAAGTATCAAAGACAGAAATCTCCGATGTTTAGTGAATTCTGAAAAGGCCAGGGGTTTCATTCAGATGAAAATTCATTTATCATTAATTTATTGATGTTTTCAGACTTGTGCTAGAGAACCTTAAACTCATAGTAAATAAGCTTTATTGGACATGTCTTTCTGAAGACTTTGATAAATTGGATGTTTTAGTGGTCGGAGTGGAGCTGTTTTTTTTTTTTAAACACCCAAATTAATTCTAATGAGTGGCTTTTAAATGAAAAATGATTACAAAATATATTATTAATGGCAATGAGTTTATAAACCTTTTTATAATTGTCGTGCTATTATAGAGTTGTAGCATGTTTACTGAAAGCTTCCATCAGAACAATAAAAAGCAGGTTCGTCAGGTTAACTTTAAACAGCCTCCTCAACAGCGGGACTTTGCATCGACCAATTTATATTTTGCCTTTGGCAATCTGTCGGGGGGGAAAAAAACTTCCTGATTCTGTATTCAAGTACTCGATGAAAGAGCTTGTTGAAAACACTTGTGAACTTCTGAAATGCTCTCTTTTACTTTAGTTTCATTCAAATGCATCGCTCCCCGAAACATTTATGCACGAAATAAAGTCTATAAACAAAAGGTTAAATCGCATAAGCTTTTTTTTTTTTTTTTTTTGGCAAATTGCTTGTGGTTGCCGTGGTAACAGTACATGTTGTTGCTGGAGGTTAGACGGACATTCTCCTAGGCAGCTGTTAAACGTGCAACATGTGGGGATTTGACAGAAAAGATGGCAAACGCACTCCTAGCGGCAACTGTTTCACCTCCCACAAGAAGTATTTTAGTTCATTTTGACAGGTATATACTAAGGCGGCTTCTGTGAAGTATGTGGAACTTGTGCATGTGGGTTTAACTCACAAATTCTACATATTGCACGGCCGTCTAACAGACCATTAGAGGCTGTTTGTGGACCCGGTCGTCCGTTTCATACATCTCCCAGTGCACCGGCCATTTATTACTTATTGAATGACTGTAAGTTAGTTGATCGCTGGCCTTCTGAGCAGCCTGTATGCCTGTTCTCAGAAATGAATTACCTTTTGATTCAAGCAGACAAAATCAATTTTACATCCTGCACTTATTGAGTTTATTTCTCGCTGATATTCCCTGCTGTGTTGCAGATATCGAAAACACTCGTACAAAGTTAAAGGCATTGATCTCTGATGAGCAGTCGCTTTTAACAGAACAAAAAAGACTGTGAGTTTACTTGTCAGGCTATTTAACTTCACAATGAATAAGCTGTCACACACACACAGGAGTGTTATAATTCATTGTATTATTATTATTACAGCGCTGGCAGTGTTCCTAATAAGAGCTACCTGATTTATTCAGATTTACTCGCCCCTTTATGCTCTTGGCGTCAGCTGTGGAGCCAGATGTGGTTCAAGATACACCATACAGCACATGAGTGATCAGCCCACAGCCTATACCACGGTCACACACACACACACACACACACAGCAGATGTATAAATTATAGCACACGCTGCCTCCACATGGTAAGAAGACAGTACTACCGCCACAGCTGGACAGTGAAGTCAAGGTCATGGGGGACAGTGTCAACTCCTGGAGACGTACGACATCAGTCTTTGTCCCTGGGGATTACTTATATATATGTGTGTGTGTGTGTGTGTGTGTGCCTGCATATAAGAGCCTTGAGTGCAGCTGCAGGTGTGTGTGTGTGTCTGTGTCTGTTTATGTGTGTGTGTATTTGTCTTGGGTGAGGTAGAGCTTCACGGTTGTAGCTGCTTCAGCCTCTTGAGCATCATTATCATTGGAATAAACAACAGCTAAGCTCCGATGTCCTCTGTGCCCTTGTTCGTCTATTAGATGGTCTTAAGTGTGTGTGTGTGTGTGTGTGTGTGCACGTGGAATTTAATGTGTATTTATGCCTTTTTAGCACATTTGTAACACAAATACCATGCTAATGTCTTTACATAATTACTCTGTTTGATTCCTGCTTTTGTCTTAATTAGTTTATTTTGTTTAAAGACGATCCTTAACCATATCGTGTGTGTGTGTGTGTGTGTGTGTGTGCTTATTAAAGGTACCTAATCCCTTCTTTGGACCGCTCCCATGCTGGCTTCTACCGCTGCATCGTCAGGAATCGTGTGGGAGCCCTACTACAGCGGCGCACAGAAGTACAAGTGGCCTGTAAGTACAAAACCAAAAAAAAAAATCATATAGGCTGAACGTAGCCACCATCTGTGGAAGCTTCGAGGTTGCATTTCATTTTGGCCCTTGCCCGTTTTGTTTTTTTGCAGTCGCAAAGGCCTGGATTTGGACTGAATTTCAGTGAGGGGTTAATGCTGCTGCTAATGCACTGTTTTAAACATCACCAAGTTCAGTACTATTTCAGCTGCACATACATTATGCTTAATATTCTGACTGATTCACTCATTGATTTCATTGACTAATTGCACGTGAAAGCACACAATTAAAAATATATAATGTATAGTCACATCATGCATCACCTCTGTGTACATACTGTGTATATGGTGCAAAAGTCTTAAGCCACAACATGTAAATATTAACTTGATAACAACAACCCCATCTTTGTTTTCACCAAAAATGTGAATAATCTGAACAAATATGAACAACCTTAAATGTATTATAAGAAATCAGTGTGATTTTACCAATATTCTAGCTGTTATTATATATTTTGTGTGTTTGTAGATCCACTGTGGTTTGTAAGTTATGATATAATGAGACAGAATGTTTTTAACCCATAAAACCACCCACTGATCTAAACTGTTTAATACCAGTTAACCCATAAATCCAATCAATCCATGTAAATAATTGGTGTAAAATATAATTATTCATCTTCTCATGGTTATCAGATATGACCCATTTGGACGTTCAGAGGCTCCGTAGTTACCATGGAAACACCATCATCTTCTACAACATTGATTCACCAGTAAAACCTATGGAGACACTAGATTTATGTTCAGTTAATGATAGGTTTTGCTGAAAAAGTTACTTTTTCTTAATTTAAAAAAAATGATATAATAATCTTTCACTTTACTCAGAGCTTTTATGAACATATACAGGATTAGTACATTGAATATAGGAAAATACCTGATTTGACTGGGGGAAAAAAGCAAAATACAGGAGATAATAACACAATAAATGGTGATAAATCTCTTAAGAATTGTTAAATATAGAAGAAAAATTCATTTGGGAATTGCTACAAATGTCACACTGGGTCTTCATGGGTTAAAACTGCATTTATTTGTCTTAAGAAATTTGAGGTTGTTCATGTTATTCACATTTTTAAGGGAACTTTGTAGATGTAAACACTTTCCTAATGTGATTTTACTCGTTCATTGTTATTACTGGACTGCTCTGGCTCATTTGAGATCATATTAGGCTGAATGTGACCCCTGAACTACAGTGAGTTTGACCCCCTCCCCCGCTATAGAAGATTAGTTGAACAGGAGCCAGACTTTTTCACTTCTACATTTCCTGTTCTGAAACAAAAAAAAACTAAAACATGCTAAATGGATAATAGATGATTTGATGCATTAGAGGAAGTATGAAGAGCACAAACAATGCCAACACTCTGTTTGACTGCCTTTGTATCAAGGACTGACTAGGGAGGGACAGATGCTGGCAGGGTGAAAGAGCTACCTGCATCTCATTCTGGGTGTTATCAACCCGGACAGCTGTTCCACTCGGCGTTCTCATTAGATTGATATTGTTGCCGTGGTTGTTTTTAACTTTGCTTCATTTAAATATGACCGCTGCTTATTGCGTTTTCTCTCTTTTGTCAACAACATCTGTCGTTTCTTGGTGAAAATGGGACTCGGATGCGCTGCGCTTCCACAAGTTTCCGGGCTCCGATTCCAGGGCCCTCGGCTCCCTTGTCTTGTTAACGAGCTATTACAGACGCACCGCCGCGGTGTCTGGAGTGTTGTCACGTCAAATCCGACTCCGCCGCTGCCGCCGCCGCCCAATGCCCATTATCCCGCCCTCCCAGGGTATGCCGGGTTCATTGGCTTCCCCTTGTTCCAGCGACATTTGAGTGGATGTGACATGCCGATGTACCTGACTGAACAATGCAGCCAACCAGGCGGAAGAGACACGGAAGGAGACGAGAGGAGGGCAAACAGGCCTAACAGTCCCACCAGTCCACTTCTTCAGTTTTGGGGAAACATATTGCACTGCTGTAGCCAACTGATTCCTCGTGCATCTCTTCACTCCATCTCCATTTTCGCCTTCATCACCATGTTTGCTTTTCTTTTCTTGTTTTCCTTCCTCTCTATAGACTGTGTCTGTTGTCTGGCCGCCACTGCTTTCTATTTATTTTCTGGCTTCTACCCCACTGTTATTCTGTTTCTTTTTTATTCCCACCTCTTCCCATTTCCATAATTCTCCCCCCTCCCCCATCATCAGCTCGTGAAGGGGCGCAAACCAAGATGTGGAGCGAAAGGAGAATTAAGGACACCTGCAGAAAAGATGGATGCAGTGGAGAGGGAAAAGGAAAAAAAAAGATGAGGAAAGAGAGGAAGAGATGGCGAGATCTCCTTTGCAAGCTGTTCCATTGAGGCGGCACAATTAGGATTGCAGAGACACACCTCGGAGAAAGGGAAACATGCCGAGGCATTAGAGATTAGGCAAGGGGAGGAGGACATCACATTGCCGAAACTGCAGATCAAAGTCAGGGGATTTGCACACTTCCCAGATTTTCATTTAAACTAAGCACCACAGCTGCACTGCAAAGCCAGATTACCTTTTTTATTCTCTTTGAAAGAGAGCAAGAGAGAGAAAAACTAAGATTGCCATCGATGCACAGCCACTCCAACATCCCTAGTTCAAAGCGCTGTACCTTGATCCCGACATATTCAAGGATATTATTATTTCTAAACTGCGTTAGGACTTAATTGAGTGTTTGATATAGCGGTCAGATCATTTCAGCAGAATCTTCCTCATTGTTTCCGACGACTTTTTATTTAATTTTTTTTTTTTTTTTTTGAAGATACAGATATATGAAGAATGAAGCTTTATGTATTCATCCGTCTCTCCATCAGAACAGAAGGCTGCACTTTTTCTCCCAGACAGCAGGAGAAGAAGAATGTGCTTGTTACGGCAGCCCTTTAGAGGATTACAGCGAGCCGATGTGATTGCATCAGAGAATTGCATGGCCGAAATCGAAACAACAATCAAAGTTTGATGTGAAATTTATTGAAAATTCTTTAGCCACCCATAGATCTCACTTAAAAACAGACTGGGTATAGAGCAGAAATATTAGCGCAGTGTTTTTGTCAGCTCTTAAGATATAATGAGGCAGGGGAATAAATAACCTTTATAACAAATGAAATGTATTCAGAGATAATAGAATAGCGGCAGCACTGGCCATCCACCATACTGAGTAATGCACACATTTAGAGTGTGATCAAGATTGATTATCCTGGATGCATCCACACAGGAGGATACAGAATATGAATATGAGTCAATTTCGCGTCCCTTCTGTGTCCCTCTGTGAGTCATTACATCTTGGTTCCCTCTAGCCTTTCTTGATGTACTATTGAAACCATGGCAACAACAATGCGCTGTCCATCAATGTGACTCAATATAACATTTTAGAACACAAAGCAGATGGCAAAAGCACTGTGGGCACAAAAAGTCAAACGATAGAAAGAAAGGGATAATATGTGCCTCTGGCTTAACGTACCCCCTTTTTCTGTCTGGTTTGTTTTCTTATTTTTGTTTTTTTCATCTGTGATGTTTGTCCTACTTTTCCACAGTCATGGGCAGTTTTGAAGAGGGCGAACGCATCCAGTCAGTCTCTCAGGGTGAAGGTGCAGTTATCCCAGCGCCGCGCATTCGAAGCTTCCCACAGCCGCAAGTCACTTGGTTTCGAGATGGACGCAAGATTCCGCCCAGCAGTCGAATGTAAGTGGCCTCTGGTCTTCGTGTTAATTGCTTGTTTTGGTTCCCGCAGAGTCTTTCTTGGTCTTGTGTTTTGTGTTTGATGTTGTGAATACTTTTTTTTGGCTCCTTGTATGTAGTTGGGGATGTTTCAGGTCCCATTCGGAGCTTGTATTACCATCCATCCTGACAAATCTGGTCGCATATGAATAGCATTGCTGCAAAACCTGAACACTCAGGATGCATTTCTTGACACATTCCTGGTAGTCTGGGAAACATTTGTAATTGGTTAATGGTCTGTACTTGTATTTTTTTCCCACATTTTAAGTACTTTGCAAAGGCTCACATTCACCCATTCATGCGCTGGACCTTAAAGGGCTAGTTGTGTATTTTTGACATGAATCTGTATTTCATCCCCGTCATCAGTGTAGTACATCCTAAAAATCCTACACCATGGCTGTATACCTGTGTAAGATCAGACAACCACCCACTGAATTTAAGCATATTACTAAACGGAGGAAAAGAAACTAGCCAGGATTCCCTCATTAGCAGCGAGCAAAGAAGGAAGAGTCCAGTACAGAATCCCCATCTGAGAGAAGGGTGTGGGAAATGTGACGAACAGGAGACCATTTGACCGGCGTCACTTGGGGGGGCTGAGTCATCGTTCTTTTTGGTGCGACTGGAGTTATTTTGCTCTTTTGGAAGTGACTTATGGGGGAGAATTGGACTTACAAACCTGTGCGGTGTGTTTTGGTGTTATTCCATATGCTAATGAACGTAAGTGCTAGGGTCGTAAAAGGGGGAGTGGCCCCGGGGTGTCAGGATCCTCGGTGGATATTGCCTGTTTATGGGTTTATAAGCCCAATTTCTCCCACTAGCCACTTCAAGTGAAGAAGTCTCTTGGATGAGAGATGAAACATTTTCAAAAGAGTGAAACAAGTGCAATTGAACTCAGATGAACTACCAAGAAGGACATCTCTTGCTACTTTTTGTGTCTCTGAGGAAATAAAGTATCTACAGTTCACATAAGTCACTAGAAATCCAATCATTTCTCAAGCTTATCTCTTGCAAACAAGCCAGTTAAAACAAACAGAATGATCAAAGTTGTCATATTAGTACATTAAATATATTGACTGATTTTCAGTGTCGCCTTGATGAGGTAAAGAGTGAAATCAGGCAGAAAACATGACTGTATTTCACCTTTGAGCAGATATTTAATAAAAAAAATAGCAAACAAACATTAAAACCCAGCCTCTTCCACTTGAAATGAACATGTGTATTATGTTGTGGGTGATAGATGAACATCCTTATTTGCGCATCGAGAGGGATTTTCAGCTCTGATTGGAGGTAATCACTCAGTTTACATCTGGTGTTGCCTTTTAATTCCAGGTGTGAACAGGTTTACTTCCAGCTGAACACGTGTTCGTGTATCTCACGTGTGAACAAGCCCTCGGTGCATTGAGCGTTTTTTTCTATATCTGTCACTTGTAATTCATCTTCTGCTACTTTTGTGCAGAGGAGGAGTTCGAAGAGTTGCAGTAGAAGGAATAGGACCAAAAGTAGCTTTATGAAATGATTGTTTTAAAGAAACACCTTAACCAGCCATTTTTATACCAGCATACCTGTGTCCCTTTCTCTTTTTTCCTCACCCCCATCTCTTTCAATTTTGGTCCCATAATGAGAGATGGTGTGTTTTCTCAGGCCAGCTAGATATATGTGTTTGTCAGTCACCAACAGTATTCACACAGCACAGTAGAGAATCCGAAAGCCTCAAATAGAACTGTGTTTTGTGTTGTCACTTTCTTCATTTAACCCATAAAGACCCAGTACGACTTTTGCGTCAGTTCGCAAATGGATTTTTCTCTCTATTTAACCTTTCTTAAGTGATTTAGTACCATCTATTCCAACATTGTCCCCTGTATTTACCATTTTCAGTGTAAATCAGGTATTTTTTTCCTATATTTAATTCACTGTTTATGTAGATGTGCACAAAACCTCAGGGAAGTTGAGGGTCATTATATCAGAAATATAGAAAACTGGAGGAAAAGTGACGTTTTTTTGGTAAAATGTGTCATCAACTAAACATAAAGCAGTGTCGTCTATCCACTGTCATTGATCCAACACCATGGCTTTTACTAGTGAATTAATGTTGTAGAAGATTACAGTGTTTCCACGGTAACTGGGGAGCTTCTTAATCTCCAAATGGGTCATATCTGATGACCGTGAAAAGATGAATAATTATATTTTACATCAATTATTTACATGGATTGATAGGATTAGAGGATCAACAGATATTAAACATTGTATGTGAGACAATGCTTTTGGTCACCAGTGAGTCTTTGGGTCTTTAGGGGTTAGAACTGGTCTACTGGGAAGAGGGACTGTCTATTGGCTTTATTCTATAACCCAACCAGTCAGTAATGGTCACTGTGTTGCTTTAGTATGTTTAGCAAGCAATTATACAATCTGGAAATAAACTTTTTTTCACAAAACTTGTTAATACATTTTATTGTTTATCATGTGATATCATCCAATTAAAAGTGATGTGTTATCGGTACATATTATAAGCTTTCCATGTGTATGTTCAGGCCACGTTAAATACCACATGATTAGCAGATAGGAGTTAGGGTTAGCCATTGAATAACACGCGAAAGGATGAAAATACATACAGTATGTATAATATGCCAAATGCCATAAGAACTGGTGTGACACAAAACAGGATTTCAGGAGATTAGTCTGAGCTTCTTAAACCATGTTTGATGGATTTTTGCTTAGGGTTATGATTGGGGCTAAGGTTAGTGTATAATAAGAGAAGTAGGGCAAGAACAAGGCTTTGTGATAAGTTATTAATTAAGTTTCAACTAAAAGGTCATCAGTGTAGCCTCTTAAGCCCGGTTGCCCCCAGCACTAGAGGCAGCCACAGTTCTGTCTTTGTTACCATGGTAATGCTGCACGACATTCTATACATCTATGTAACTTCAAAAACATCAGCTATAAGCTCACCAAAGCCAGTTTCTAGACAACAGAAGACAATCCAAACAATAAATGCTTAAACGGGCAGATATTGAAAACAAGCTAACATTCTGAGAGCAGCATATGTCATGAAGAATGTCATAAAACCCCAGACCAGTGTGACAACCTTTGCACCGCTAAGCTAACACTAAGCACATCCAACAGTGTAATAATTATTTCTGTACCACTAAAACTCTCTGAATGAACCAAAGAAGAGCAAAAACAAGGGTGACATTATTTTGCCTTACTTTTGGAGTTTTCTGATTATAACTTGGTTTTAATAAAACCCGGGCAGTTAGCCTTTGTTATGTGTTCCATCAAAAATAAAAACAGCCTAGGGCTCCTCTGTTCTAAATATAGCTGAAATATTAGCCTATGGGCTTACTCACACTGGGGCCTAAATCCGGATCTAGGCCCACTTGGCTTCAAAATCTGGACTTTGTGCCTAGTCTGAGTGCAAAAATAACCCAGAAAAGGCATGGAATGATTACGGCCTCGATCAGGTTGGAAGAGGTTCGCCAGTACGTTTCCCCAAAGTCCAGTTGCTGAAGTCCAGTTGCGTGAACATGCACGTAGAGGTAAACAATGGCGTATGCAATCGTGGATGTATATAGAATGAGTCCGCCACATACTCAACTAGACTTCAGCAACAACAACAACAGTTGGAGGAGGACGGGTCCCACAGATCTGTTGGACAGTATCACGACAAAGTAAAGAAGCTGAATTTCCAGTATCTGCGAGTGAAAGCATTGATTGGGTGTTCTGGTTCCTCGGCTGAAGAAGTAGATCGCTGGTATGAGGAGCTCAACTGCATCCTCCAGGACAAGCCGACCACATTCCCCAAATTTTTCATTGAATCGATTACGTCGCACTATGCAAATTTGGTCACACACACAGTCATTAAACGTGATGACATATTGACAGTGTGGAACCAGGCTGGCTTTTTGCTAATGTGAGTGGAAATTCATTGGCCCGGGAATAGACCCCTGCTGTTAAGTCCAGATGGCTCCAACTAGGACACCCTGGCCAACTTAAGTGTGAGTGCCCCTAAGAATTAGATGGGTCGCCTAAAATGTAAAAAGCGTTGGAAAGTGGAACTGTTGGATGAAAACCAATAAGAAACCATTTTTAGGGTCAAAGTGACAAAGTAATAAAAGCTTGAATCACTGTTTGTAGTTTTCACCGTTTTCACTGGACCTAGCTCTAAATAAAAAGAATGTACTTGAGTGTTGAAATCGGAGCATCTGATGGATTGATAATAAATCAATCCATCAGTATTTATTTGTAGAGCCCTTTAGAACACTTAAAGTAACCAAAGAGCTTTCCAATAAAATCAAAACATATAAAAAATCAATAATAAAGCAATATAAGAACAATAAAAACTACAAAAAACTACAATAAAAACAGATGCAAGTAATGTGTCACAACATCACTGAATGTTAAACGTCACTTTGAATAAAGTAGTTATGTGGATTATAAAGTTATTATGTTGCAATATTAGTTTACCATTTGTTGATCAATGGTTCAGGGTAAATTGTAACACACAGGTGTCAAAATCCAGTCCTCAGGGGCCGGTAACCTACCTGTTTTAGATATTTCCCTTTTCCAAGCACACCTGTTTCAATTAATGTTCACCTCATCATCATGCTCTGCAGAGGGAAATATCTAAGACATGCAGAATATTGGCCCTCTAGAACCGGAGTTTGACAGCCTTGCTCGTAACGTTTAAGAAAACAAACCGGTGTGGTGATGTCGTCGCCTCATGGCAAGAAGGTCCTGAGTTCGATTCCAACACCAGGAACCTTTCTGCGTGTAGTTTACATGTTCTCCCCATGTTTTGAGTGGGTTCTCTCTGGGTAGTCCGGCTTCCTCCCACCATCCAAAACACACACTAATTGGTTAATCTAAATTGCCCATAGTTGTGAATGTGAAAGTGATTCGTTGTTCATCTCCATATCCAGGTTGTTATTGAAAATGAGAGTTAAATAAATAAAATTTTAAAAATGCTCTAATGATTATATGCAGTTGAAGTGGAATATGCCCCAAGTGAAAGCACATTTATTTATTTATTGCAACCAAATTTATGCACTTAAGATATAATGTCATATTAGAGATATCAAAGTGCAAATATTTAATGAGGCTTCAGATGTCATTTATTGCTTATTAGAAACCCTTAATTGATTGTTTGAACAATTTAAGTAGAGCTAGGAGTTTGTAATTCCCTGAAAGCTATATACTCTCTACCTCCTGCCAAGGTGACACCGGTTTTGGTACAACTGTTTGATTTTAAGTGCATTGGTTAGTGCGCACATGTCTTAGTGTGTGTGTGTGTGTGTGTGTGTGTGTGTGTGTGTGTGTGTGTGTGTGTGTGTGTGTGTGTGTGTGTGTGTGTGCGTGTTTAAAGGCACTTATCCCCATCTCATCACATCTGCATTTCTTCGCAGTGGGATATGACCTTGCCCTCGGTTAGAGTGAATCTTTCTTATCAGCTCCTCATCATCAGTAATCATACCCTGACCTAGAATGACAATGAGACAAGGGCCCAGACTGATTGAGAATCTGAAGGCCGTGGTTTGCTGTGGGTTGGAATGACACTTGATTTGCTCTGTCTTGATGTGGATATTTGGTTTTCTTTTGGGAAGCAGATAGGCCAGACGAAAATCAAACACAATAGAAAGGTGTGTAATGGTAATACTCGCCGTTTCCACTGCTACCCAACAACCTGTTGGTTTACCAAAGTAATCCAAAGCCAGTTTCATACCTGAGTTGTTTAGTTGGGACAAAAAGAAAGCGAAAATCTTTCTTCTAAAGTAAAATTGTAGTTGTGAAACCCCATTGAGACCTGGCAATTGATTCTCGATTTGGACAAAAAAGAGGGGTCTTGGTTTAGATTAAATGAAACCCTGAACCACTGATTTCTAGTGTAAAACTTTTTTTTTTTTTTTTTGTGAAGTCCAGACTTTTGCACAGTCACAGGAAGTTATGGCAGGAAAGTCTCATTGATTAAAGAGAGGAAGGAGAGGAAGAAAAATAACTCAAAAATGGAAAAATGAGCCACCGTAACTCAAGGGGAAAAGAAAGGAAAAAATATGGTCGAAGAAGTAATGGATATTAAACTGGAAAAAACCTATAAATGTGCCTAAACTTTAAATGTACCTTCTGAAAGGATGAAAGCACAAGGACTTGAGAGAACAATCGAGCAATGCCACCTCGACTTGAGAATTGCACTTGAAGTTGATGTTGCTGATAATGATGCTGTAGAAGTATAATAGACCTTCCACTGCAGACACTGTGACTTATAAAAGCAGGTAAGGCAGAGCTGTTAGTGATCACATAACTTTGACCTTTCTCCATCAATGTATTGACGTCATGAGGACATTCCATTGAACTAGCAGGGAGAATTTCAAGGCCTGGTCCTGATGCATAGGGGACAATTTTAATGATGCCTTAAATGATCTATATGTATAATTTTAATTTCAAAATTGCCATTGTTGAACATAAAGAGTCATGAGTTTATTTCAAGATGCCAGTCTGTTGGATTGTATAGAAATAAACTGAAGCTATTCATTCCATCAGTCAGTCACCCTTTGCCAATGGCAATGAAAAATAGTGCCGCAAAGCCAAAGCGTCAGAAAGTGACAAGATGGAATGAGAACCACTAAGAATCAACTTTAAGAATTAAACTAAATGACAAAGTGATAAAACCTAGAAGCACTGGTGTTGTTTTCACCACTGGACACAGCTTATCCCATACTGACAACACTATACAGAAAACAGAGGTGATTTGTGTTTTTATTGTAGCCATCTGCGGAACAATGCTAAGCTAATAAAGCAATAATGTAAACTATCAGCTAATGTAGCATGTGACGATTACAAGGTGCAATGTTAGTTAGAAGAAGAAAGAAGAAGAAAACCTGATGACACCATAATACAGATGCGTATGAATAACACACTTTTTATTTTTTAAGTAAGTGATAGTCTATGGATACTTAACAATGATTTGTTGTGGTTTTGGTAGTTGTAAGTTTGTTCTGGTATGCTTTTGAACGATTGGAACATAAATTTTTATTTTAAATGAAAATTTATTTCTTTTCTATTAAAAGGTCATTATGTTCATTTTCTTAATTGACACCAAAACTGAGAAAAAGCATCTGTCTACAAACCAATCAGTATCGAGTATAAGGAAATACAGCCCAAGTATATAATGACGACCAGGCCATAGGTTTGTCTCTAGAACACTCCAAAAACTGCAATGTGAAACACAAACTACCTGGATCAAATGGAGCGGTTTAGCTCTATTGAAAACATTTCATCTCACATGTATGACAGACAAAAAGAGCTAAACCAATCTAGTTGAACCGAGAAGAACTACCAAGAAGAATGATGACCTGGAAAAATGACAACTTGCACCGATACCTGGATCAAACTACCCCTGGTTTGACTCTCAGTTGTGAAAAGGTTAGCATTAATTAAATTTGCACACATTATTTATCAAGTGGGTTCTATTTTATGGAACTGTTATCCTTTTAAAAAATACCACTTGTAGAAAAAAAGTAACAAGTGATTATATTGATTGCACTTTTTACACCATAGCCATGCCTCAGGTGTAACAATATAGCTTGATTTTGTGAAAAATGTGAAAAACTATATCTTAAAAAACAGAAAGTTTATTCAATCTGTCACATTTTAAAAAAGACTATCTGTGAAATGTTACTGAGAAATTACTCTTTATATCATTTATTCTTATATCAGTATGGACCAGCACATACATTACATAAAGCATTGTGATTATATCTGGCTTGTTATTTTAAAAAAAAAAAAAATTAAATCAACAGTTTGGGTGACAAGAGTCAATCACGTGTTACTATAGCAACCTGTTCAGATGTTACCACTTCATCATGTCAATAAAACAGAGACTTTTAAATATTTTACTCTGCAATTTATTTGAAGCATAGTTGAAATAATATCTAAATGGTTTTGATCGACTTTATATCAATTTCTGTCGAGAACCGCAAAAAAAAATTATGTCCATTTCAAATCCACTTGTTACTGAGCAGCAATTTTGATGTTTTTCACCTAAAAATTGTATCTCCCCAAATTTTTCTACACGTAATGTTAAAGTGCTTATAAATACCTACTGAAATATGTAGAATACACGCAAAAAGTTATTCTGCTTATATGATAGTAACTGTTGAACATAAAATGTGTCCCGTGTTAGCGCTTGATCTGACCCATTAGTTGTTGTATTCTGTTGCAGCACCTCAGCTGTTGGCTGACCTTAGTCTGATGACCTCAGTTTTGATGGGTGGATTACATTTTATAATATTTGTAGAGTTTATTCTCATTAAAAAATGCATTGGAAAGTTGGGTGACCACACATGGAAGATTTCACACACTTTGACGTTTCAGCTTTAGCTTAACATCTCTCCTTCAGCACTCACAGAGTTTTGTCCTATTCATCTCTTGTGTCGATGCCCTCTCTTTTACCTCTCTGTCTCTCATTGTTGTCTCAATTACAGGGAACCCACAGCCTGTATTTTGCTTCTCTTCATTCTCATTTACTTGCCTCCAGCTCAGAGAATGCTAATTTTCACACACCACCAAGGTCACTGTGTGCAAATGAGTACCAATGATAGCAGACGGCCTCTTTTTTTATTGAAAATCATTTAATTGAATTTGATTAATGCCACTAGCGTTGACTCAGTAGAGGCATCAAAGTCTTACTAGTGGGCAGTCTATGGTGTCTTTTGAGCCTCTTTTGGTGGGTTGGGTGCTCTCTAGAGCCAGTACCAGCTGTGTGGTCTCTAACACACAAGACTTACTGTATATGTGAGTTATTTTTGTAGCTTTGGGACCAGTTGTTCCTTTGGTAAGATCTTGTAAGAGACAAATTATATATAAAAAACCGAGTCACAGACCTTTCTTTAATGTACAAATTCCCTGTTACTCATCTGCGCTTTGCTTGACAGTCCCTTCTTTCTGTCTCCTGTCTCGTCTTATGGACCCCTGCTTCTACTCTCCCTCCTCAGGTGTCATAACTTTAATTTTCAGGCTCTCCGGGGGTCTGTCTTGCTGCTTCACTCTACGCTCCTTTTAATCACACACAAGAGAAGGACATGGCTGCTGTACTGTAGACCGAGAATGACTGTTATGTAGTAATCACCTTCAACCAATCTAACAGCAAATAAAATTCACATGTTTACTGCTTCTCTGACATCTATTCTCACGTTTTCTTTGCATTGTCATTGTGAGCGATTGACCCGCAACGTGCCTCGAAACTGTGGGGGTTTAGCATGTTCAGATTGCGTGACAGCCATGGGTGTTTTTGTCTTGTCTTATTCTTGTGTAAATTTCCCAGCAGTGGTTGGATGGTAGCAGCTTGAAAATCACTCCAGGGAGACGATGGTTGATTGCTAGGGCTTTTTTTTTTTTTTTTTTTTCATAGACGACCTGTGATTCAGGCCTTGTTCGCACATATATGCATCTTGGATGATTTGATGACGAGATGGGGGGCTTAAAATATGCAGCAAGGTGCGATTACAGTAACAATCATGTGACACATTGCGGCTCAGTTGTTCCACACTGAGAAATGGTCAGGAATATGTGTAAACCAGAGCTCGGAATGTGTAAAGATGAACATAAACTTTGTGAAATCTCCATTTTTACATCCCCGCTGCCAGTTTTCCCTGGCAAGGCTGTGTCTCGCTGCGCTCTGTCACTGCTCTGTTTTTGCCATGTGGCCTGTGCAGCTGTTGTTCTTGGCGTAGACAAAGACTCCTGCACTGTCTTTCACAGTAAAACCACAAATGTGAGGATTCACTTTTTGCAGTCTTTCCCTTTATAGTCTTTGCTGTGCCGTTCTTGTTGATTCTCAAGAGGCCCACGTTTGGATCAACGTATAGGCACTGGTCCAGTTGCTTCCCAATGGATCGAGGGCCTTACCCCTTTGTTGTGCTGTGATATAAAGCACAATGCAAGGAGGAAAAGAACTTATTTAGCACTAACAGTCATTATTCTTCCTTTATTGAACGGAAATGCATTTGGCAGAGTCGTTTCCATTCAGCTGATGTGATTTGTTGTGTTATTTTGGAGACTTAATGTGGTGTATAATAAGAGGCTCCTTCGGTAAACACATTTGCCAGGTCTTGTAGGGCTCCGGGCTAGAAGGTAAGGCTGCCGCTGGATATACCACTGGTGCCTGACCTCACACTATTTCAACCTCGACAATAACTTACTAGCCAGGACCTGATTTTTTTCTCCCAGAAACTTTCCATTGATGTATGGGCATGGATTTATCCGCCTCACACTGAAAACAACCTTGTAGAAGTGTTGGTTAAGACAGAACACAGAGAAGTCTGACCTGGAGGAATCAGTGGGAGGACATCCCTGACACACACATTGCAATTCCCATGAGTAATTCTGCTGTAGCTACTGATCAATTAATGGCCCCTGCCTGTGATGCTGGGTCTTGTCAGTCTGTTATAGATTCCCCATTAGTCAAGAGGCCAAGGGAATAGCCAAGTCCTTCTTTTGCATTTCCCTAAGACCACCTAACAACATCGTTAATGAACGTAACAACCTGTAGATCAGAAAAAGTAAATGGAAGCAACTAAACTAACTCCCATTATCCATTAACATGTTCATTATTTCCCAAGTTAATCATATGAAGTCATAATTGTACTGATACTTTCTGGTGAAGATATACGAGATCGGTTGAGTGTTAGCAATGAAGTTCTAATGACAGTGGCATTGTGGGACATGCCAACTGAAGGACTGTGTATCTTAGGGTGTTTTCTCACTAGGTATCCGGATCCGTGCCATACATAGATACATTCACACCTTTCCTGCAGATGTTGCGTTCACAAGCACGTACCATGGCCCTGTGAATGAGTGGGTGTTAAAGGGCCGAAACAGTAGGTGGTGGTGTGGGAGGAATTCTGTCACTATCCTACAAATGTGGAAGTCAGAAGAAGACAAACCCTTACATCATCGAACAAGCGACTGTTCTGTTAATTTGTCGTGTAAAAGAGAAAAAGCGTGACCTTCGTTGTCTATGATATATCACAGAGTGGTTCGGTTGATAAGGCGAGCGCGTGCCATGTGAATCCAAGGGTTTTTCAGGAAACAACAGGAGAGTATGTCTGTGGGTTTGTGGTGGTTAAGTCACTTACAGTCTCGAGCATGGATTGCTTTAACACTGCAACATACCGTACCCAGGATGACCTTCTCAGCTGGATTCTAGTACAGTTAGCATTCACATTCATAAAATTATTCAGAGTTTGGGGTACGGACTCCGGTATGCAGTGTGAAAATGCCCTCAGCGCTTAAGGTGTAGCATGATTGGAAAGTGCACATTGCATAAAAAAGTGCATTACAGATACAAGTAAAAAGGGCACAACAGCAGGAAACAACATGTAAACAAAGATATTAAAACAGAAATGACACATTAAAGAGATACATAACATGTAACAAATGAAAAAAGGATGTGAAGGTACTGATGAGACACTGTCTGTATCTTCCTTCCCTCAATTATTGTATTGGTGTAGTAGTGTATCCTATAGGTGTAAGCTATTAAAGCCATATTTATATATTATTTGCATTATTTCCCTAGGTAAAAAAAATAAATAAAAAAGTACTGGTAATGTGGTGGTTTGTGTTTCAACTACAAAGTTTCCTGAAATGTATTCAAAATTTTCCTGATTTTCTTTTTTTATTTTTGTATTTGTCAAATACATTCAATAAGATGCAGGCTTTTTGGAACATTTTTACAGACAGATGATCACAGCATACGAATATACCCAAAAGGGCGATTTTAAACTCATCGTTTTCAACCTCATCGTCTGAATAGTATTAGTAGTTTCTCTTCTTTTGTTCAATTTTCCAAATGAAGTGAAACTTGTAGAAAAGGAATAAACAAGTCTGCAGCCGTATACAGGCTCAGTGACTTCCATCCACTTTCATTGATCCAACTCCACTGGTTGTAGAAGATGACGGTGTTTCCATGGTAACTGCAGAGCCTCTGAACATCTAAATGACAAGATGACAAACCACATTTTACACCAATTATTTACGTGAATTGATAGAATCCGTGGATCAACAGGTAGCTGGTGGCTGTTTGGGTCTTAATGGGTTAAATTAGTGTCTCAAGTAGCATTCACAACAAAACACCAACTTCTGCAGCTGTTTTTACTGGCAACACCTCTAAAAATAACTGAATATCTCAGCCTCTCATGCATCATCTCTAAGCATTCTATTCTGAATCTCTTGCAAACCTGCCATCATTATAAAAGTGGAATATTTGATGCTGACTAATAAATGAATTTTTCCCCTTTTTTTTTAATTTTTATTTTATTTTAGCACATGTACTGACAGGGGTGCCAGATCAGTAGGGTGCATGTAGGGATATCTTGTTATCGTAGCAGTGTGTGTATTTTTTTGTTGCTCAGAACATCAAAGATGATCTTTAACAGCCTTCAGATGTCTGTATTTGACATTTTGGGGTGGAAGAAAAGATTATCTTTCGCTTTTCTTCAGCGAGGATGGTTTTCTGAACACTCAACCAACCCTGAGCGCTGGGGAAGCAGAATGTGAACAGTGAGCCGCAAATCTGTAGTTCAAGCCCCTGGTGAGAAAACAAGTGGCTGTTTTCATGAGCAACACTCCCTTACCTCTTTCTCATCTCTCCCAGTCCTCCATCTCTCTTTCTATCCCCAGGAGCTGTGGTGTTTTTTTATTTATTTATTTTTTATTTTTTTTCTTTCTTTTTTTTTTTTTTTATCACAGGTCTATTGAGCAGTAGCGCATGCAGCTTAGTGCTTTCTTTCACCTTTATTCCTCTCTGGCTTCCTTCCTTTCTTTCTGGCTTCGCCTTCATCTGCTGCTGGCTGTGGTTTGACTCATACCGTTGCCAGCCATGTGAGCCGCTTGATCCTGCCGACCTCTCTCTCTCTCACGGGGGAGGCCATCACCAGACTGGGGCCATTTGTCTGCATGTAATGGAGGTCTGAGGCTGTAGAGCGAGGTTAGGCCCCTCACGGCCCAGTGGAGGGGGACAGCCACGACAGATGCCAAAACAGTCCCCATTGTGTGTGTACGCATGTTTGTGTGTGTGTGTGTGTGTGTGTGTGTGTGTGTGCGCGTGCATTAGAACAGGCTCAGCTCTGTCACACCGTGTCAGCACTGCATTAACATGACGAGATATGCACAGACCTGCAACCCCAACACACACACACACACACACACACACACACACACACACACACACACACAGCCATCCCCTTATGCAGATGTGGGCAGTAGCACCTCTACTTCATTTAAGCATCTATTTTTGTGACAAATGTTTACTTTCATTCATTTTAAATCTTAAAAACCTGCCGCCGACTGATCTAAAATGTGGAATAACTTCTAAACTTTTACACATATAGACCCAGTGCTACTTTTGTTGGGCTTCTGAAATGATTTTTAACCTATACTGCATTAGATTTAGATTAGATAGAACGTTATTGATCTAAATCTAATGAAGTAAAGGTTAAAAACTGAGAAAAATACTAAGGGATTTACCACCGTTTATTTATATTATCCTCTGTGTTTTGCATTTGTCGGTGAATATAAGGTATTTTCTTGTATTTAATTTACTGATTATGTAGATCACAGGTGTCAAACATGCAGCCCGGGGGCCAAAAGCGGCCCCACAAAGGGTCAAATCTGGCCCATGGGATGAATTTGTGAAGTGTAGACATTATACTGATGATATTAATAGTCAAGACTGTCACATTCATTGAAGTTCAGGTTCCACAGAAGACAAAGAAGAAGACAAACTAGAAAAGTTCCTATTTGTAAGAGATTACACGGTTAACAAAGACCCAGGGTAGCTACCACTGTTAAAGCCTGATGAGCAAAGGGACGCTATAATAATATGTCACATTACATTATATATTACATTATTACATTACATGATATAATATAATAAAATAATGCTAACAGGCTATGAAGTTCTAGAGTTTTTCCATGTTCAGCAC
>JAPSES010000109.1:4601338-4631475 GCA_029822895.1 Maxillicosta whitleyi | reverse complement strand
ATGTATATATACACAGGTTAATCTGATTTATTTTGTACTTTTATATGCATGTGTAAACACAATTAAAATCAAACAACAAGAAGTTTAAATCTACCATCACAACATATTTGCATAGTTACAGAAACAGTTAGACCGTCAAAAACAATGGTTGTGCAATCAAGTACTAACTGTGTGTATCATGTGACTAAAACAGAAAAGAAAAGAAAACATGAAATGTCTAAAAGCACTGTTTTTGGCAGTACAATGACATGGTTATTATCAAGAAAACATAGAAAATGGATAGATTTGAGCTCTGAAATTAAACTAGACCTATTTTTGTTGTTATCATTATATTTGTCCAAGTAAATGCACTCTTAGTTGTACCAGGCATTAAAATGAACAAGAAAATGAAGAAAACAAGGGTGGGATGGTCTAATCCTTTTTTTCTTTAGCTGTATTTCTATACTTTTTTTTTTGTTTTATTGGTAATTCTTTCTTGCTGCTTTTTATTCTACTTGAATGTAGTGATTGAAACAGCCAGTAATTTCCCTGAGATTAATACAGTGTTGTGATTCTGATTCTGCATTACAATGAACAAGAAATTGACAAAAACAAGGGTGGTGTAATAATTTTTTCTGCAACTGTATGTACTCTAAAAGAAATCCAATAATAAACTGGAGTATCTAAACCAGGGTTTTTCAATTATCACATTTCTTAAGTGCATGTAAGTGCGTTCAATCTGATTTCTATCTAATTATCCGATTACTCCCAGTCATCTGTTTTTTATGGGCATGTAAATGGATTTGTCGTGTCACAGTGTACGCTTTTTAAGACACCACTTGTTTTGGCACTTTCTGATGACGTCTCACCCCATTTTGCTTTAAGTGTACCCAATCAGTACCGAGTAAACATCAAGCCCCCCTCAGTAGTTTGCCTTGCCACTCAGAATACTTAGGAACTCATTTAGCTCCTGTCAATGTTCCGAGGGGGGGGGTTTCCTGCTGTGGATACACGCACCAACAGCCCCGGTCCCGTAAAATTACCCTAAGGTTCCTGCAGTGGCTAATGATAAGTGCAAAACACATCAAATGCAATCAAAAATATGCCTGAAATATGTAGACAGACTAAAAACAAAGGCAGAGACTGAGAAATAGTACGTAATGGTTCTGCACTGAAATAGGGTGTATGTCCTTTGAACTAAGACAGTTCACCCACAATGCATTGTTTTCCTTTTTAATCTACTGCATACTATTTTACGGCACACTAATCTATCAAAGAAGTCATTTATTGATGTATTTCCTTGTGGATCTAAATGACTACAATGTACACCCAGTAGTTTATGAAAGGTGCCGAATTTATACGTAGGTTCACGGTACTATTGCACAGACAGAAGTACACACATCAAAGACAGAAGACAACATAAGTCATACACTAGTCATAAACCTGATAGCAGCAGGAATAAAAGAGTTCTTCTGTATACAGTAATGAAATGATACACGCTAGTTTATCATTCAGTCTTTAATATTGCATTAGCTATCACCACATGTGGCTTTTTGCATTAGAATGGAACGGTGTAACTTAAAACAGGACCATCTGTAATTATTCTCATAGGTGGTCATGACAATAGCAGTGACAGTTATTGTCAGTGGGAACATTCTGAGATCTCACTCTCCAGACATCATCACACCATGTCTTTTCTTGTTGTTTTGATGGGGGGAGGGGGGGGACGCTTGTGGCAGAAGTTCCATACTGCGTATTTACGTTTAACCCTTTATCGGGGAAGTGACTTTTATGGTAATTTCTGCACACATTATAAGACAGTGACAGTAATGGTACTAATGTAATAAGGTAATGGTACTAATGTGAGGAATAATGGAGTAATGGTACTAATGTAGGGAATGATTTTCAAAGAGATCATGTGGATCAGCACTTATGTTGGTCTAATGTTCTAAAATATATGTTCTTTTCACCTCACGCGTGTTTTTCTTGTGTGTGTGTGTGTGTGTATATACTTCTTCTCTGATTTGTTTTTGGCCATTTATTGGTAAGGAATGAAATATGATAACTTCACTGACCTTGATTTTCTACATAAGAATAGAAAAAATTATACATTCTTATGTCCTTCACAACACACTAAGGTTGAAAATTTGAATTTCAGAGTATATAGGTGCTTCCTAATGTGTCCGGGGGAAGGAGACCCACATTTTCCCATCAATAAGAAGGTTCTTAATGTGGATTTCATATTTTGGGAGTGGGACCTTTCTGTGTGGAGTTTGCATGTTCTCCCCGTGTCTGCGTGGGTTCTCTCGGGGTACTCCAGCTTCTTCCCACCATCCAAAGACATGCACTGATAGGTTAATGGGTAAAAATCTAAATTGCCTGTAATGTGTGGTGTGAACGTGAGAGTGAATGTTTGTTTCTATATGTTCAACCCTGTGATGAACTGGTGACATGTTCAGAGTGTACCCCGCTTTCGCCCTGAAGTAGCTGGGACAGGCTCCAAGCGACCCCCGTGACTCAAAAAAAATGATACTCTTGCTCTGACTCACCCTAAAATCAATGAATTTTTAATAAAATATTGGGACCAAAAATAGGACCAAAATTTGGGCAGGGAAAGTTACTGAAGTGTCAGTGCATTTGACCTGAAAACATGGCTGTAAATAGCCTTATATACTGCTATAAATAAAGACAATGTGTTAAATTTGATGATCCCAGTGTTTTTTCTAATCCACACATGCAAGTTTTTCATGAATCAGCAGTCTCATTCAAGGTTTCGCACATAACCCATCTTTTTCTCAGGTTTTACATGCAGAACTTGCAAGTGATTTTATACAAAAGCTGGAATTTTTGTGAAATACTCTGCCTTGCATAATTACTTCAATTCCCCAAATGTATCTGTGAGAGAATAAAAAGATATTTTGAAAAAAAAAAAAAAAAAATAGTAGTGCATAATTTTCCTGTCCTTTTTACTGTGTTACATGCACATTTAAAAAAAAATAATAATAATAATAATACAAAATGTGTTTTATCTGAAAAATAGTGTCTCTTTTATGTGTCCTGCTTTTAGGGACCAGTTACATAGACTTCTTCTATGAGCGCCCAATAAAGGGTTAAAGACCGCAGACATCCGACCACTCAATCTGTCTGAAATGTTTACAACCGTCTCGTTTGGATTCTGAGTTTGAAGGGAAGCCACTGTATAGAAATGATGATAGATGCCACATCAGATGATCCACAGACTTAACATCTGAATCCTGCACCGCTTTATTGTAATCCAGGGATGTCTTAGGAATATATTGACAACAAAATTACATGCGTGTCATCTTTGGAGCTCTGAGCCATGTCCTTTTATTCCTTCAGAAAATGTATTTGCTCTGATCGCAGCTGTACAGCAACTTCCTCATTGCTTTGGAATCATTACTTGCCGGTGTTTTTGCTTCCTGAATATTTTTATTTATTTTTTTTTACTAATTTGAATAGTATTTTATTATTTTCAGCAAATTGCACCGTTGAACACTGCACAAAACTAAACGTCTATAGGTGTTTTAATATGCGACTCCCACGTCTAGTCATTTCCCACACACACCTCCATCTTCCAGCTGCAGTCCAAACCAGCGTGACACAGTCATCACAACAAACGTTTCGCTGAACTCCAAGCTCATATCAAACATCCGCAGTGATCAATAGAGCATTCTGTCCCTTTCTACTCACATCTGACGCCGCGTCGGAGTTGTGCAGTTTTGATGAATGAGAATCCGGTGTTTGATATGCAGACATCAGCTGCTATGGCTTGGTGTAGGCCAGCTCTGATGGTGGGTTTGAAAAGACTGAGGGGAAGGAGATGAAAAACCTCACTAATAGTTGATCCTCACAGAATCTGTTTGGGGGAAGAAAACAACGAAAACCTTAGCTCACTTATTATTACATGCCAAAACTAGTTAACCTCTAATTTTAAGCTAACGATTCATGTGAACAGCATTGATCATGTGCCAGCAGGTGGTTACTAGAACGTGTAATTTAGATTTGAAAGGTTTGGGACCGACAAGATACTTAACACTTTACCATTTAATCCTTTTAAGATTCCCGCCTCGTTGTCTTCATGCTTTCTTTGCTATAACGGTGTCATAAAATGTATTTTCGGTCACCTTTGTTTTCAGAAATAACTTAACTTACAATATCTGGCCATTAATTATCATTATTTTGAATAATACATGTTTAAAACAGTGTGTTTTATTTTTTAAAAAAAAGAGGGGGGGAAATATTATTTAGCATATTATCAAAAACAATTGTAAATGTCTTTAAGGAAACTTTTTGAGATTGCACAAATTCAATTTTAGTTTTATATTTCTAGAAAGTGAAGTATACATTTTAACTTGCTTTTTTGTATTTTTTTCGTTTTATGTTCTTATGTGGCTGCAATGGGGCACAAGCCAGTGTCTTATTCTGCCGGTCCCAAGCCCGGATAAATACAGAGGGTTGTGTCAGGAAGGGCATCCGACGTAAAACTTATGCCAAATAAATATGCGCGGGTTAACATCGGTGCTGTTCACCTTCAGGGTGCTGGTGGAAATTGGATTAACACAGAGTTAGATGGAGGCAAATGATTCGCTGTGGTGACCCCTGAAGGGAAAAGCCGCGAGGAAAAGAAGATTTAAACTTTATTTAAAGGAGTAATATTTTTCTTTTTTTTTTAAAATAGAATTATACATTTTCAAACATTTTCCTGTGGTCTACATAAACTGTAAATGTTCTGCTTGGGTCTGAATTCTTCATTGATTCAACTCCACAGTTTCCATCTTCAACACTTATTTCTGAGTAATGACACTAGAAAGAAGGTTTTGGCGCTTTAAATGCAAATGAGCCACTTCACACCCCACCCCCTCCAGGTTGTCAACCATCAACTGAACATTTTAGGTAATGGGCTCAAAGTTTGGACATATTTTCAGTTTTTACTACAACCACTGCTGACGACAAACAATTATGGCGTACTGTGAGGAATGTTCGTCCGAACCTTGTTGTGACGTAACTAGTTATGGACGTAACAAATGAAGAAGAAATTAAAACAGGTTGTAAAAATCCACTTTCAATATCAGTCAAAAGAATCTGTTGATCTATAGCTTTAGATTTTTTTCATATTTTACACTACTTATGTGAATAAAATAAATGTCTAAATCAATCTGTCACCTCCAAACTTACCTTTACACACAGTTAAGGTGTGTTTTCACAAGTTATTTAACTTTTTCTCAAAATCTGAATTCATTTTTCAGCTTTAGGGCCCAACATCTTCATCAACCCATGTACTGTACTCCTGTACAGATGAGTCTTTATTCTACTAATAGCTCAAATGCTCTGCATATTTTTGCTATTGTAACAGTCTGCCTCAGAATCTTCATGCTTTCTTTGCTATAACAGTGTCAGAAAATGTGTTTTTCGTCTGTTCTTTTGTACTTTTGTTTTCAGGAAGAACTTAACTTTCTATATCGAGCATTAATTATCATGATTAGAAATAATGCATGCCTAAAACAGTGTGTTTTAGTAAAAGAAAGACTTAATATTATTTATTATTATTATCAGAAACTACTATAAATGTCTAAAATGAAACTTTATGAGTCAGAAAAATAAACTATTTTACATCTGCTTAAACATATTTTTTGGTCTTGAACATTCAGTGTCTATTTTTTAGTCTGTATGGAAGGTCCTCTCATGTTATATACCGTCGGAAGGCTCAGGTTCTCAGTTTTCTGATGCCATTCAGATACTGTAAAGTGCAAAATGCAGCACAGTAGAGATTGCAGTTGTTAAAGGGTTAATCAGTAATAGCATACACAGCCACTGGACCATTTTATGTGTATTCAGGTTTTCCTGTCATTAAATACTGTGCAATTTAGTCGTCCTTTAAAGAAGAATAAAGCTGAATATTCATATCCTGCTGCTTTTGCACTGCAGAGATTATGCAACATTCAAGGTATTTACTTTTTGTTACCTTTTTGATAAAAACAGTTTTTACATTCAGCTGTGGTAAGTTGAGTGTTGCATTCACCGAAGTGAAAAAGTACAAGTGGATGATGTATTTAAATGCCGCAATGACCTGGTTAATGTGTTATAATTTGATGGTTGCATTTACTGACCCAAAATTGGAGGACTTGAATTTCAATTTGACATCTAATGTCAGTGCCTTGAGCAAATCTGCATCTGCTCATGTCCACTGGCATCTGTCTTCCGATGCACTCGGCTGATCTATGTTAAGTCTGAAGGAACTTTAAAAATGACTACACAGTGCAAATAAATACTGTCTGTGTGTTTGATTTACTACCATCGAAGGGTCACTAATGCAGCTTTGGAAATGGGTGCTTATTATGATGATTGTGTTAATGCTTATGATGAGGATGACTTGTGTTTTTTTTTTTTGATACTCCAGGCACGTCTGGGAAAAGGAAGGCACAATGATAAACGTCCAGTCAATCCCTCGCATGCGACTGGATGCAGATGGCACCCTTCACATCTCCCAGACCTGGTCAGGTGACATAGGCACGTACACGTGCAGAGTCACCTCCGTCGGCGGCAACGACTCCCGAAGTGCACACCTTCGAGTCAGGTAACCTCCCACCCCTCCTCACATCACATTATGCATAGTTAGATGTAAATACTGTTAATGGGATTAAATTGTGCTGAAGGAAAAGGTTGTACTGGTGCAAAGCAGTACCTGTTTGAAGGCTTCTGTAAAACTAGGTTCATTTTGGTACCAGGTACTTTATCAGCTTTTTAGATGAAAAATAATAAAAGAGGAAGATACCACGATAAATGAAGACACTATGTTAAATTTGTCAATCCTATTGTTTTTTCTAATCCAGACGTGGGTTTTTCATGAATCTCAGTTTCATTCCAGGTTTTGCATGTAACCTACCGTGTCCACTCTTGTTACATGTAGAACACGGCCATTTAAACACAAATAAATCGTGAGTGATTTTGCAACAGCGGACATTTCGGACTCCAACATTCAGAATATATAAAGCAATGAACCAAGGCCAAACAAAAATGCTATGCAAGTGTACAGTTACCTAATAAAACACATTAATAGTGCGTTAACATGGACTAATCAATATGTGAATTCAGCACACAAACCCAGGTCAATGTTTCTAAAATCTAATAAAGAAAACAAAGCAAAGCAGATTTATAAGGCCTACGCTCTTATTCGGTGTTACTATACCTCTGAAAAATAAAATTTTTTTTGTTTCTTAAATCGATATTTCTGTTTTATATTTTCCACAAAACCAGTAGCCCATATGGTTTACATAAAACTGATGATTGGCTACTAATATACTGGAAACTATACATGTATCCCTATGTACTGTATGTGTATTCAAATGGGTCAAATACAGAGAATGAATCTTCCTACAGGTATAATTAAGCAGGTTAACATTTAACCTTTATTGTTTTCTATTCTGTACAAACTACTGACAGTGCTACAGGCTAAATCTGGAGTTAGCACAGAGAGGTTGGATCCAGAACTGTGGTGAGGGAATGTGTGTACATATTTGGTCAAACTAAGCTTACAGTGCAGACTGAAGCTGTTTCCTTCTTGGACTTGAATTGGTTCATGTGGCCAACACTCATCCCCATGTTTAATTTCAGTCTTGGCTGAACATAATTAGAATTCAGATTAATTTAGAGCTGCATCTAAATTTTGTGTGGTCATTATTTTTATGCATTTATCTTCTCATTTTCTTAGTGGCGTTTTTTTCCTTCATGACAAAGGTAATTGGAATACCTGTTATCAAGTTATGGTTCTATTGGTTACCTGGATCCAGAATAAACAGTCTGTGCCTTCATTTCTATATAGGGTCAGTTCAAGATAGTTTAATGTTATACTGTACATGAATATCCCAAACAATTCCGAGGGCAGGCATCCAAAACTCCTGTCCTAAGAACAACGCTGCCATTAGGTTAGAAATAGAGCTAGAATACAATACAATAATAATAATAACTTTATTTATGTAGCACCTTTAAAAACTGGGTTTACAAAGTGCTTTACAGACATAGTAAAAGGTTACAACAGCAGGATTTAAAACACAATAAAAGAGATACATAAAACATATATAATAATATTAATGAATAGCTAAAACAGGGTAAAATTAAATATTCAACATTTAACAGGGTCAACATTACATAAAAGGAAGTCTATAAAATTGTGTTTTCAGAAGTGATTTAAAAGATGTCACTGATTCCGCAAACCTTAGGCTATATCCTTGGGCAGGCTTTTCCAAAGTCGAGGGGCCCTGATGGAGAAGGACCGGTCACCTTTTGATTTAAGCCTCGACTTTGGAACAGCCAGGAGCCCCCTGCCCGAGGATCTAAGGCTGCGTACTCACAGCTCACAGTTGACTGTCATATCTTTTATATAACTAGGGGCCAGGCCCATTCTAGCTTTAAAATGATCAGGAAAATTTTAATGTGGTGTCGTCTGTTAAAGAGAAGTCGAAGCTTTATTATCATTGCAACATACTTTGTACAGTGCAATGAAAGTTGGTCTGACATCCTGTAAGATGCACACATCAAGGCCCAATCACAATTCCCCCCTTACTCAATTGTCCCAATTCGTAGTCAGAGGGGGAGGGCAGTTTGGGTTCTTTCAGGACCTCACTACAAACAAAAGGGGTGTAAGAAATCTCTGATAATTCTGTCCGAATCATTGGCAAGATGGAGGTAAACACAGCTAAATAGTGCAGCAATGATGAAAGAAACATAAATGTATGCATTCTATTTGTAAATCATCATCAAATCTTAATCATTTGATTGACTGGTTAATACCGTTTCAGTATATTATAGATCGCATTTCTGCAGTTTATAGTTGATAGCCATAAAAAGATGCCCAAAGCCCATGTAACAGAGACGGTTACAGCAGCTGACGTCATGTGGAATACTTTAGCAAACAAGGTTTTGTACCGGTATCGGTGACCGCTGATGATTGCACAGGTCTCAAAGGGTTGTCCCATTTCATAGGGGACTGTTTCAACCCCTACTCCTTACAACACAATTTAAAGGAGTAGTACCAAGGGTTGAATTTGGATTGGGCCTGATTATACATCCAAGAATGTAATAGAATAAAGTAAAAAAAGACAATGCAAATATAAAAAAAATGTTGATTAAAAATTTAACCAGCTAAAATCAGCAAAACTAGCAGCACACAGTTGAAATAATCCCTGTGACAGTAGGACAGCGCAAAAACAGGAAACATTATAGTCGGCTGCTTCCATCCCTATCTTATTCTTTTTTCTTCATACACATTTTCTCTCACTCTTCTCTTGTACCACGAAACGCTCTGTGAAGTTACACCATACCAACATACACCTACACCTACCTGTACACACTTGCAGACCTGCAAGAGGCTGTCACACCTCTCGGTACCACAAACCCGCTCCAGCCGTTCCATCTTTTCTTATCGACGCCTCTGATTCATTTCCACTTAAATGTCGCCTGTTCTTCTTCACCTTCTCTGTCCTCATTCTCACCTATCCTAACACTCTTCTGACCACAAGGGAGCCCTCCATCTGTGACGCTAGACCTACAGACACACACACACTCAAACACACACTAGCCTCCTTTTTTTCCGCTCACAACTCAAGTCTTTTTGCTAAATCTTTTCCTTTTTTTGGCACACAGTGACATAACACATCAAGGCTAAATTGAGTATGACTGAGATGTGTAACTTCCCCTTCGCCAAACCGAACGGCGTCTTTTTTATCGTCAGCCTATCGGATGTCTCATTGACTGCCTGCTTTTTTGACTGAGTTGCTCTCTGCATCCGTTTTCCGCTTTAGACTTTATCTGTCAATCTGTCTCTGCTTATCTGAAGTTATGGTACAATGAATTAATGATCCCAGCTTTGATCTTGTTCATTCATGTATTTTTCCTGGCTTCTGTTTCTTTATTCCTCGCTATCCGTTTCCCCCTCCGGTGATATCTATCTCATTTTGCCCACTTGCGACCATCTCGACAAGGTCTTCGCTGTCTTGTCTCGCTGTATTTCATCGCCTGTCGAACCAATGTCTCTTCTGTTGAAAGGTTCGGTTTGACCATAACCCAGGGGTGTCAAACTCATTTCAGTTCACAGGACACATTCAGCGACTTATGAAAATGTTGATATCTACAAACTATCCATTAAAAATGGGAATAACATGAACAACCATGAACCTGACATTTAGTAATAATAAAATTAGTGTAATTTTAATAATATTATGCCTCAGTTCATCATTTACATATTATTATGGATCAACAAATACACAAAACATTCTGTCACAGGCAAAATATTGTTAATATTATACTTGTAAAAAGTTTCAGAACCATTTATCTACAGCAGGGTTTTGAAACATGTAGCATGGCGTGCCAAAGGGTCCAGTCCGGCCTGCAGGATGAATTCGTGAAATACAAAAATTACACATTACAAAAAAATGTGAATAACCTAAACAAATATGAACAACTTGAAATATCTTAAGAGAATTAAATGCAATATTAAAAATATTCTCCCTGTTATTAAATGTTTTGTGTATTTCTAGATCCACTGTGATCTGCAAGTGGTAATGAACATGTGCAAATGAGAAACTGAGGCAAAATAATGGCATAAATTAGATTAGATTAGAAGTTACCATAAATTTGTGATGTTAAAATGGGGTCAGGAGCCTAATAAGTTTGGGAACCACTGGAATAATCTGAGCTTTTATGAACACGTATATGATCACTAAATTAAATCTGGGAAGAAACTTAATAAGGATATAAGGATATAGGATAATATTGCAATAAATGGTGATAAATCACTTATAAAAGGTCAAATAGAAAGAAAACTTCTTCATTTGGGAACTGCCACAGACGTATCGCTGTGTCTTTATGGGCTCAACTTGGACCAGAGACTCCTCAGACTCCTCGGACCCTGCAGATGATTGACCATGATGGCAGAGATGCTTTATTTATCAAAAATGTCCCGCTGTTCCCTGCAGGCAACTGCCCCACGCCCCAGAGAACCCAACAGCCATACTGAGCACATCTGAAAAAAGAGCCATCGACCTGGCCTGGGCCAAGCCTTTCGACGGCAACAGCCCCCTCATACGATACATCCTGGAGGTTTCTGAGAACAGTAAGTCCCATATTAGCTCGTCTTTTCTAGTCACGCAACCATCTATCGCATCTTTTGCTATGCTTTCTGTCAGTGGACACTACTCTGTACTCAGTGTGCTCTTCATAATTTATACTTAGATTTAATCCTGATATAACAGGAAGATCTTTGTGGTGTTTAAGTCTAAAAATGTTAAATGTGGATTGTTCAGATGTTTTTTTTTTTTTTCCCCTTTTCAATATCTGAATTTCTGTGATGTCCAAAGTAAATAGAGCCGAGAACTTGAAAATGAATTGATCGTCATTAATTAATAATCAAAAAGACTAAATAAGAATGTGCATCAAATGTGAAACAACTCATTAGTTTTCATCTCGTATCAAGCTACGCTACAGATTTAGTTTTCCACTGAGCATGCTGCAGTAGAAATGCACGGAAACACACGAACTCTCCTTTACACTTGTACTATTTTATGTCAATAAACATGTGTAGGTGTGTGAGGAGATGACAAGTGAGATTAACTATTTAGATTTTTCATATATTTTGCTCATAGGAAGATAAAGGATAGACTGTTGTGTTTATTTATATATATATATGGGTGCTTCTATGACACTGCATTCATTTTGCCAGCATTTTAGA
Source organism: Maxillicosta whitleyi (assembly GCA_029822895.1). NCBI lineage: Eukaryota > Metazoa > Chordata > Actinopteri > Perciformes > Neosebastidae > Maxillicosta > Maxillicosta whitleyi. Next base: position 4,619,753 of record JAPSES010000109.1, on the reverse strand, counting down.
CCCAATAATAAAAGACAAATGTAGGCTTATTTACCCCCAGGATGTACCTAATGATGACCTCATTCTGTGTGTGTCGTTAAAGTATGGAATACATTGAGGGAGGTGCACAAGGAATGTTCAAACATAAGCCAATTCAAAAACACTTATATAAGAATGTTTTTCACAAGACTCAGGGATGAGGGTTTTTAAGTATCACCATATGTTCAATGTTGTGGGTATATGTATAAACGAACGTATGTATGTGTACATATAGATGAATGTGTGAAGAGTAGTGTAAAAGGAAAAGGGATTTACATATTAACATTTTATGGTGGGGGGTGGGATTAAATAACTTGCACTTCTCCCCACCCCTTTTACTATTGTACTGTTCTTCTAAGATTCTTATGGTTGTTTGATATTTGTATTATTATGCATATTTGTTAAATTTCATTGCATGTTTGAAATAAATCACTAAATCAAATCACACCTCAAATAAAAGAAAAAAAAAATAAACATTGTACTCTTGCTCCAAGCCATCCCAAAATTAATGAATTTTTAATAAAATATTGGGGCCAAAAATAGCACTTAAATTTGGGCAGGAAAAACTACCGAGGTCAGTTCAATTCATCTGCAAAACATGGCAGGAAATGGTCTTATATACTACTATTAATAAAGACACTGTGTTAAATGTGTTGATCCTTGTGGCTTTTCTAATCCAGACGTGGTTTTTTTTTCTCTCAGTCTCATTCCAGGTTTTGTGTGTAACCTATTGTGTCCACCAGCGTTATGTGTGGAACCTGCTTAAACACATGTAAATTATGAGTGATTTATGCCTTGCATATTTAGTTCAAATCCCAAAATGTACCACTGACAGAATAAAAAGATATTCAAAAATTGTAGCGCATCATTTTTGTGTCCTTTTTACCGTGTTACATGTGGAACTTTTTTTTTTTTAATTTATCTGAAAAGTAGTTTCTCTTTTACCTCAGTAAAGATTTCTTTTTAAAATAGACCCAAAGTGCTTCCAAACTTGCTTCATAAAATTAGTCTACATCTGGTTTGAATTTTTAGCCCCCCCATGTCTTACTTTTAGGGAGCACCCATATATTTCTAAGGACTAAGTAAGATTACTTTTGTTTTGTTGCATATTCAAAATAAACTGAACTGAACTGAACCGAACCCTCTTTTCTTTTGCGTGACTGAAGGAGCTGATTGCTTTTAATTTGTCTGAAAACATCACAAACTCCAACCATAGTAGTGATAAGGATGCACTGAAAATACAGGTGTAACACATAAGATCTATATTAACTCTTTTTTAAAACATATACACCAATTACAACTAAAAAAAAAAAAGAGCCTTTTGTGTAGTTCAATATTTTTCAGTATATATATTCAGTAAAATTTGGTTTTTATCTAGTCTTTCATTTACATTTTAAGAACCTGCTGCTAATCAGAACAGAGCTGCTAACGGATTAGAGTTTTTCCTGTAACAGTGACAATAAAGATGATTCTATTCAATTTTATCTGACAAATATATTCAATTAATGGATTTGTCTTCAACAATCCAATCCAACTGAACAATATACTGTGAATATATGCCACAGAATATAATGGGAATAAAACATAAACTTCCTTCTGACTGAGATACATTAGATATATTTTTAATGGCAGGAACTCCCATGATCCCACGCTACTTCACGCTTTCTCACTCTATGCTTTTTTTTTTTTTTTTAATCCTGAGACCCCTCCGGTGACAGAAATTACAAACTGTGTGTTTAAAATACGACATGTTTGAGAGGCGTGTTGCTGCAATTTTCTCCCCGTTATGTCGGACTTGATTTTTTTTCTTTGTTCTAGACGCTCCGTGGGCCATCCTGCTGGCTAACATCGAGCCAGAATCCACAGCAGTGACGGTCAATGGTTTGATCCCAGCACGTTCCTATCAGTTCCGCTTGTGTGCCGTTAATGATGTGGGGAAGGGACAATTCAGCAAGGAGACAGACCGGTGAGCGACTGACGGATATCACACCATGAGATCATAGATTTTATCATCCATGTTGCTGCATTCCATCAAGTCATCCCAGTATTACAACAGGTTAAACCCAAACACAGGTATAGAAAATATACACAGCTGTAGGGAAGCTATAGACAGTATAGGAGAAACAGACAAACCCACTGAGATGTGACCTTTGTCATTGGGTTTTAAGAAGCTGCAAGTCACAATATTCCCTGCCGCCGTCACAGGCAATAAGCTATATTACACATTATTTATTTATTCATTTACTTATTTATGACTTTATTCTGTATTTATTTAAGTATTGACTAGGTTTTAAACTTCTTTTTTTATTGGGTTTTTAACTTTTTCAAACTGGTCTTAGTCCAGACACTTATTTTTTATCTTTTATTTTCCCATATGTCTCTTTACTGTTCAGGTACTGATTAGTGGATCTTGGAGCACTTTTATTATAACGTATCTGCAGTCAGCTCATATTTTGGTTTTGTCTTAGATATCATTATTTTTTGAGAAATATCTGAAGGATGTGATTATCGAAAATTAAAACAAATCTACTTGCAGGGATAAACAAAGTGATCTGAACCTGACGCTAATGTTAATGCTAATGCTAAATTACCGAAAACGCAGATGACAGCTTATTACAACTCACTAGTGTTAAATGCCACCAAGTAATTTGAGTTATTTGCTAAATGTTAACTTTTACACTTCACATTTACCTTATACTACTACTAATAATAATACTAATAATAATGATTACAAATGTTGATTTTTGATGACAGTAATCTCAGCCTTGCGTAATGAATACAGGCTAATTAGCTCTAGCTTGCTCATTTAGCAGGCTAGCTGACAGGTCATGTAATAAAATACAGAATTAATGCTAATATTAGCTGATGTAGCTAAACTAACAGACTCCTATAATTAAATATCAATAAATGGAATAATTAAATGTGTTTCTAAAGACTTTGAATGTTTTGTTTATACAATTTCTAACCTACAAAAAAAAAAAAAATGTGTGTATTAAAGAGAAATTCCAGGCTAGGAGGTTAGCAAGCCATTGTATCCAGGTAAGTTAAATAAATAACATACTGTTGTCCTGGACTGGGATTTTACCTACAGAGACCAAAACAGTTTTTGTACCATGTGACTTATTTCTGCTATTTATAACATGGAGCTCAGCTTTGTAAATGACCCACCCATAACCAGAAGGGGTTTTCTTATTGATATATTGGCTTTTTATCCCTCACACATCATCTTTGAGTATCCATGTATATAATATATTCATACACCGTACGTATCTACACAGAGGTGTCTAATCATAAATATATAGACACACATACATATTTAAGGTATGTGTACATCTTTGTTTTATAACCAAATACACTAAGTGTCATAAAAAAACACCTGAAACAGAACTTTAGGCCTGCCAATAATACACTGTTCCCTTGACAACAAGTTTGACAGATTGGTCAAGTCAACAGTCAGCGAAGAGGGATGCACTGAATGTATGAGCCGACCCAAGCTACACATACAAACATGCAAACACACATTCACACAAACACCCACTATCTCACACATTGCAAAATCTCAGGAGGGATTTAGGCTGGAGGCGAGATCGAGTTTGGCCTCTCTGTGGCCTTAGAGTACTCCATTCCTTCCCTCTCCTCCTCCTACCAGTCTGTCAAACCAGTTGCATCGCCAGAGGAAAGCGATGGGGGATCTCAGTCTGTGGGATACAAGGAATCTGGCACCAAATGCTCTCTTGACACCAGTTGGGACCGATTCAACACCACTGATTTCACTTCCATTCCTCGTGTAGCAGGTTGTGTTGTAGTGTATGGGTAACGTTTAAGTAAAATACCAGGGGGATCTGAGGATTTTCTCAGCTTAGTCCAGTCTCTTAGAATGGGAAGGAAATGGAGAAGGCAGAGAGATGATAAGGAGCAATTAATGGAGCAGATAAAGTACAACTGCACCATTGGAGCTGTCTGCTTGATTATTCAGAAGTTTAATGCTTTTAGTTTGAGATTTTAAAGAGCTCTTTATTAATGAGGGTTTTTTTTTTTTTTTTTTTAGAAAGGAACTTCTGCACAATTCTGTTAATACAACGAAAAACATGTAAAAAAAATCATTTAAAGAACACATTGGAGCTGTCTAGAAGATGTTTTGCGAGGTTTGAGATGTACACAGTATCTGGTTAGTCTGTGAAGGCAGTCACTTTTTGTCAAAATGGGAATTGAGATTTTTTTTTTTTTTCAGCTTCAGAGATCAACATCATCAATAATGTTTTCCCCTACAGATGTGTATTTATCCTACTGGTAGCTGAAATGTTCTGCACATTTGTTTTCAGGAAGAACTTAGCTTTCAATATCTGGCCATTAATTGTCATTATTATGTGTAATAAATGCTTATTTTTTTTAAGTTTTTAGCATCAGAAACAACTATAAGTGTCCATAACTAAACTTTGAGTTTGGAAAAATAAACTTAAAACTACTTTGTCTACTCAAATATGCTTTTTTGATCTTGAACATTCAGTATCCATATTATGGTTATAAGTAGGGTTCCTTTCACTCGTAACAGAGTCGGACATTGCTGCTGTAAAGTGTTGTATCGTGTCAGAAATCTTGGGATCTCAGCTTTCCGATGCCGTTTCAGGACAGTTCACAACAGTTCAGGAGTCATTTAAATGTGGTTAAGTGCAAAATGCAGCGGCGGAGAGATTGTAGTTGTCAAAGGGTTAAGCAATAATGGAATACACAGACACCCTACTGTTCTTGAAGCGTATTCAAGTTTTCCCATCATTAAATACAGTGCAATTTAGTTACTAGTCAAGTAATTAGAATGCTGTAAAGTGCACAATGCAGCGCTGGAGAGAATGCTATTAGTATGCAAAACATGTTGTATCAGGTCATGTGAAGGGTCGAAAAAGCAGGCATGGCAAAAAACAGGCATTCATATTACAGACTCCTAAGGGTCCATGATGGTCTCTTTCGCTTCCACTTCAACTCATGTGGACATGTGTGTGTCTTGTAGGGTCTCTCTCCCAGAGGAACCCCCCAGTGCTCCTGCTCAGAATGTCATTGCCAGCGGTCGGACCAACCAGTCCATCATGATCCAGTGGCAGCCTCCGCCTGAAAGCCATCAGAATGGCATTCTCAGGGGATACACCGTTCGGTAACGTCCAAAAAGACCCACCCATCCGTGTTCTTTTATTGAATTCCTTCTCATATATTTCTTATGTGTTTCGTGTTTTCTTTTATGATTGGTTTCTGTTGAAATCTACATATTTTACGCCCCAAGATGCTGTACACAACCCATGTACGCTGTCTAATACTTACATGAAAATTCTTCCCCCGGAGTACCATTGATCTGTGTATTTCGGTTTCTTGCTTTCTTCTCAGTCCATTAACTAAGTGTAGTAAGCTGCTTAAATTAAATAACACTCAGTATGTTTTATTTATTTAAGCTCCCTTGCTGTGTTGGTTGAGTGTTGTGTAAAAAAAAATAAATAAATAAAAGAAATAAAATTAGGGGGAAAAAAACAGCTTTATCTGTGGTACAACTGAAACATACTGTATAATGCCCATCCGGACCTTGAAAAACTTCCTACTCAGCACAACGCCAAACTGACTATAAATCCTGTAAACATGTAATTAGTTTCATTTTCTGTAAGTTTTTTTTTTTTTTAATATTGCATTCAAATGAAACAGCAGGTGTTTTCCAGACAGGACTCAGAGCTGTCTGTGCTTTTAATGGTTGATGGTTGCTGGTACATTGTCGCCCCCTATCAGGGATACTAGTGTACTGCAGGTCCAGGCTGGAGCACAGTTAGATTTGATGTCATCAGCACACACCGTGTACCCAAATAATCATTCCTTTTAACCCATAAAGACCCAAACAGCTACTGATGACTTATCTAAACTGTTTATTACCTGTTAATCCACTAATCCTATCAATCCATGAAAATAACTGGTGTAAAAGACAGTTAATCGTGTTTTCAGGGTCATCAGATATGACTCATTTAGACATTCTGAGGCTCTGTAGTTACCGTGGAAACACAGCCATCTTCTACAACATTTATTCACCAGTAAAACCCATGAGTTGGATCAATGACAGCGGATGGACACACTGGGTTTATGTTCAGTTAATGATAGATTTGACTGAAAAATTCACAAAAGTCACATTTTCTTCAGTTTTCTGTGTTTTTGATGTAATAATACTCAACTTTAATCTGAGATTCGGTAAACAAATACATAATCACTAAACTAAATACAGGAAAATACCAGATTTTCACGTAACAATACAAAACACAGAGCAGTATAGTAAAGTAAATGGTCATAAATCTTTTAAGAAAAGTTAAATGTAGAGGAAAATCCTTATTTGGAATTGCCACAAAAGTAGCACTGGGTGTTTCTGGGTTAAAGTGATGTAGTGAAAAATTGCTGATTCTACTGTTTATTTGACTGTTGTTTGTTTTCATGTCCAGCTAATTCTGTAAAGCCCTGTTAGGGAACCTTGTTGTGATATACTAATACTACTACTATATAATAGTCCAATATTGCTTCTTTGGTTCGTAGGTACCGGCTCACAGGACTTCCTGTCGACTATCAAATCAAGAACATTTCCAGTCCAGATGTGACCAACCTCCTGCTGGAGGACCTCATCATCTGGACCAACTATGAGATTGAAGTGGCCGCGTACAATGGGGCGGGGTTAGGCACGTTCAGCCATAAGGTCACCGAGTGGACTCTACAAGGAGGTGAGCCCATCTGAGACCATAAACCACGTCCCCCCGTTAAGTGTGGTTTGCTTAATTTACTCAGTAATGGCTGTCATTTCCCCTGTTCTGAAAGGCAAAGTGGTTTTTCTAGGCATCATTAATATGCATTATCAAATGCGTCACTTCATATGATGCAACTGTTGTTGATGTTGTACACAAATAAATGCATTCTGTCTGGTAGAAAACAGTTATATCAGCGTCCAAAACATTGTCTAAAATACCATACTTACTGCGATTTCACTTCCATGTGTTAAATATGAATAAATTCAGTCATCTGGGCATTTTGGCATCAAATCTATATATCTAGAATATGTTAAACGTTGGCTTGTTAACAGTTTTTTGCCCTCGATTACTCAGTTTCTATGATGCTTTTCCAAAGGGCAAACTAGAAAATGACTTTAACGCCTGATCAAAAAGACTAATTAAACACGTCTATCAACAGAATACTTCTTATCTCATGTGGATATATGAGCTACAGCAGAGTCTGTTACTTCACAGCCTTCTACAGGACAGGCTTTCCTTTTCGAACACCCTGCAAATCATGGTGTATTTTTATGTAGAGAGCGAAACTGAACAATTTCAACAATACGTGCACATGTAAATGTACAAAATAACTGAGCTTCCATTAGATATTTTAACTTGTGAGCTTTCATTGTAGCAAATATTTGTACTAGTATTTGGATTGTCTCTACTGTCATATACTCTATATGCAGAACCACAGTCAATACCAGAAAAAAACATCCAAAATATACAATATCCAGAATTGAATTTATTAAGGTATTTCAGAATGTTATTACAATGTTACTACAATGTGCAACTGGTAGCTTATGCAAGTCATTAATCTAGTCATGGTAGTATAACGGTAATGTGTAAAATATAATATATATGGAGAATGTTACAGAAATGTATTGCTTTTTCATTTTGATTGTGCAAAGCATCATAAGCACCTTCCATATTGTCACAGAAAAAAAAAAAATTAAACCAAGTCATCAAAAAAAGTGGTCATGTAATCAAGTACTAACTCCTGCATGTATCATGTGACTAAAACAGACAGAAAAGAAAACATGGAATGTCTAAAAGCACTGTTTTTGTCAAAACAATGACATAGATACTGATGTAAGGACTGAAATGATTTTGGTTTATATCAAGAAAAGATGGAAAATGGATAAATATCAGCTCTGAAATTAAACTCTTATGAGATATTTTGGTTGTTATTATTATATTGGTCCAAACAAATATACCTTTAGTTGTACCAGGCATTAAAATGAACAAGAAATTGAAGAAAACAAGGGTGGTCTAATAATTTTTTTTTTCGCGACTATATATGGAAAATGTTACATTTTCATTTCTACTGTGCAATGCATCATAAGCACCTTCCCTGATTCCCTGCATCCTGGTGTCTACCTCAAGGACCTGGGTCAGGTTTTTTATGATTACTCTTACGCTCACTCACATGTTGTAGTCAGTGATTGGTTAGAAATAGACAAACAACTAGATCTTCATTGCAAACTTCACACATATCTGACATATTTCACCATAAGGTAAGTTTACCTTCAGGTACAATTAGTGACATGAAGTGATGTGTACATCATATAAAACTGAATAAAACTTTAAAACATTACCCCCATCTCAGACCCGCATCAGCATCAACGTCTCCTTTGACTCCCACTACTTCGTATTATCGTTGAACTAGATATTTTGTGTCTTTTATGATTGATAGACGCTGGGCAGCTGACATCGCATTCTGTGCCTTTAAGTCCTCTATGTGAGGACCACACAAAGACGTGACATCCCCCTAAAATCCATAACAAGTTCACACAGACACAATCAAACACACAGAGAGCCAAGGTATTAGGTGTAAGTGTCAACTGGAAGAGAGTGATGGCAGTATCTGCCCTGACCTGTGCAGCTCCAATCAATACTCACATCAAAATAGATGCGGGCAGACTTTCAGCCGTCAACTGAAAGGCACGTTCACCTTTGGTTTTTGTCTTTCTCTCTGTCTCTCTTTCTTCCATTCTCCATCCCAGTGCCAACTATTGCTCCTGGCAACGTCCAAGCCGAAGCAGTCAACTCGACGACCATCCGTTTTACATGGATAGCCCCTAACCCTCAGTTCATCAACGGCATCAACCAGGGCTACAAGGTCAGTAGCTGCTGTCACCACGAGCCATCACGTCCATTGACAGAAGTGTCAGAGCTGAACTTGTACTATCAAACATCTTGTGCAGCAAGAAGAAAGAGAGAAAGCCGAGGGGCGAAAGAGATTTGGTGCTATTGTGAACGATTGGCTGTGTTTGCCCATTTGTCAGTCTGAGGTCATTCTCTTTATCTCGAAAGCATTTTTCATAGGTTTTATTGTGAAGCTGTAATGATGAATGTCTTCATTATTTTGTCATGGGCACTTGAACGTAGTCCATCTCTGTCTCTTGCGTGTGCTTCATTGAAATAAATGTAGCCCACGGGGAATCATAAAGCTGCGTCTATAGGGCAGCTGTATTTTTCCTGCGACTCTGGTGAGAGTTAATTGCAGCGTAGGCCTTTTTTTTTTTTTTTTTGTCTTTCTTCTTGAATCTACAAGTCAGCTGAGCAGAGGCGTTACTATACCAGCTCAGTGTGAATATTAAACAGTGTGTTTTTGTAGATAAACGTAATGAAACAGAAGCAAAGGGAGATAAATTGACTGATGTTGGCAGCTAAAAAGAGAAAGTGTTGCAGGTAGTCTCACATGTATCTATCCGGCATCCTCTTTTCAGCACCTTGCTTCCCAGAAAACTTTCCCATCGTGCTGAGAAGAAAAAAATGCCTGCCATAGGGACTCATTAGCGGAACACTTAATTGGTCATTCCAGGCCTTAACTCCCAGCTGTAGATGCTATAAGGCCGGCAAACACCATGCATTATGGGACGCTATCATGCCTCTCCTGAGCCTTAATCCTCTCTTCCCCTCACTAGCTTGTCTTAGTGGAGCTATTCAACCATTCACTCGCAGTCAAAACCTCTTCAGGGAATCTTCTTCGAAAAAATTTGGGGGAGCTATATTGCCAAGTAACTCCTGAGTGGCTTTAGCTGTAGAAGAGAGAAAAACTACAATCTGTTTTGAAAAAATAAACGAGTGGGAATGGTTATAGAAATAAATATTAGCTGCTCTATTTTCAGCTGTCTGGGTAATTTTCTTCACAGGCAGCTTTTTTTTTTTTTTATTTTTTTATTTTTTTTTTTTCTGTTTGTCTGTTATAGTTGCTGGCCTGGGAGCGGGGGAAAGATGAAGAAGTTACTATGGTAACAGTGCGACCAAACTTCCAGGACAGCGTTCATGTGGGATATGTGACAGGTCTGAAGAAGTTCACTGAGTATTACACCTCTGTGCTGTGTTTCACTACTCCTGGAGACGGCCCCCGCAGCCCGCCCAGAGCGTTAAGGACACATGAGGACAGTAAGTTTTTCAGTTTCCTCTCTCCTGTGGTGGCAAAGGGGCATCTCACAGTAACACATCCTACAGGCAAGATCTATTATTCATGCAGAACGAAGTTGTAGAGAAGCGCTAATGAATGAGTATATTCTGCATCCAGCCAGGATCATTATAATTGGGGCTTAGTTGCCTTGGAGATTATTGGTTAAGCTTTAAAAAGTCTTTAAATTTGCTTCAACTTGTCATTAGCCAATTTTCTTCTACAATTATCTTGTTTTTGCTAATTCCTTCATAAACACATTTTAAATGGAAGTGCTGTCACAGGTTTGTTTTATGTCTATGCCAGCTCCTGGGGAATGAGCAGCACGGAGTAGCTCAGTTGCTCAGTACTTCGCTCATTAGCCTTATTTGTGTCTCTCCAGCCCCTGGCGCCGTTGGACACCTTAGTTTCACGGAGATCTTGGATACTTCACTCAAAGTCAGCTGGAGCGAACCCGGCGAGAAAAACGGAGTCCTCACCGGTACGTGGTTACACCATATATACGTACAGTTTAGATGAGCGGAAATGGGTGAGAAATGTCAGACTCAGGTCTAGTAAAGTGATAAAACGAAGGGCTTTTATGTATGTTTACAGGGTAAAATAAAAAAAAAAAAACTGTGACCTGACGCTTTAATGTTGTGCTTTAACCCATAAAGACCCAAACAGCCACAAACAAATGCATTTATTGATCTGAAATGTTTAATAACCACTAAACCTATCAACATTTGGACATTTCATAATGAATGTGAAAACACCGTCATCTTCTACAACATTGATTTACCAGTAAAACTCATGAAGTTTGATAATTAAGAGCAGATGGTGATGCTTGGTTTATGTTCAGTTAATGATATCTGTACTGAAAAATTCACTTTTTCTTCAGTTTTCTCTGTTTCTGTCTCTGTAACTTCCAGCTTTAATCTGAGCTTTTATGAACATCTACACAATTGGTAAATTAAATACAACAAAATAGCAGATTTTCACTAAAAAAACAGAATATAGGAGGATAATATTACAGTAAGTGGTGATAAATCACTTAAGAAAGGTTAAATACAGAGGAAAATAATATTTTGGAACTGCCACAGAAGTCGCACTGGGTCTTTATGGGTTAAGAATGTGTGAAGGTTGTTGCCCTATTTTTTTTTTTAAACATCTTGCAATGAGGGTTTGTGCCTGTGAATTGCACTGTTTTATGTGTAGTCCTATTATAAGTAGTCGTTTGGTATGATGGAAAGAGGTCTGGTCTGTTTTTTATTTGTTTGTTTTCATAAATGCTGTTGACATGCTAAATAATAGGGTGAGTCAGACATAAACAAGGGAATAAATTGTCACCATCCTAAAATAGGCTAATTGTCATTTTTCAATTCCACATTTTTTTTATTTATTTTTTTTGTTGCTCCTACTGTGTTTACTCTTATTTTTCTTAATTGTTTATTGTTTGATCAATGTAGGACAAGAAGTAAGTAAAAACTTTTAACTCCAGACAAAATAAATCAATGTAAGAAATGTGATAAATAAGTTAATTAGTTAAAGGTTAGTGTGCCATTATAACAGGCCCCCTAGATGGCTTCATGTTTTCTTTGTAATAATTGTCAAAAAAATGTTTATTTTATTTTATTTTTTATTTATAACGTTGTTTTTTTGTTTTTTTTTTTGCTACTTTGTTTTCAGGAAGAACTTAACTTTCAATATGAATTATCATGATTATTAAAAATAAATGCTTAAATTAGTGGGTTTTTTTTTTAGTAAAAACACACAAAATAATGAAAAACTAAACTTTTTGAGATTACAGATATAAACTTTCAACTATTTTACAAATGTTCAAATATGTTTTTTGGTCTTGAGCATCCATTAACCATATTGTGGCTTCATATTTTTGGTTATTTTCAGGCATTTTTTTTTTTTTAGCCTGTTTGGAGGCCTTTCTACCAGTAATAGAGTCCCATGTTGCTGCCATAAAGTGCTAAATGATGTCAGAAAATTTAGGATCTCAGCTTTCTGGCGCCCTTTGAATTTTGTGGCTAGCACGAGTGACTTGAGTTAATGTACTTTCAATTGCTGCAAAGTGCAAAATGCAGCACCAGACAGATCGCCGTTGTTAAAGGGTTAAAATCAAAGCATCATCCACCTCTGGGACGAACAAAAACCCAGACTTTTGACTGAAGCGTCCTTACATACCCCTGTTACACACAAAATCCACAACACAATGAACCCACACTGATTTACCGATTACCCAGGCTGTCGGGGTTAGCTAGGAGGGATGATTCCAGTAACAGCACAAACACTTTGTGACTGAGATCCTGTTTGAAGTAAAGGACTCATCGCCTCCGGAGTCTCCCGTCAGCCAACACCAGGGTGGCCAAAGCCAAACTGGTTTGAGCTGTTGGCAAACGCTGGTAGTTATGAGCCTGCAGACATTGGATGCATGGATCTGAATGTTTCTTCCCAGTGGTCTAACATTAACCCTTTTGTATGTACTGTATTAACGGCATACTGCTTACATGTCTTTTCTATTCGGAACTAGTCAACCAATTTGTCAATATGTAGTATATTATATTATATATCCCACTGCCCCAGTCCTGTTCGAGCATAAATGAATATATCTGCAGTATTGTACCTGCAAGTATTCTGTATGCAGGTCATTGAAATAAATGAATGAATATACGTCATTAGATTATTAAATTGTATCAAACCAATCTTCACCTTGCACAAGAAAACCATTAGGATTATACATCGGAAAGATTACTTTGCACCAACCAATCCACTTTTCATCAATACAAACACTCTGAAATGACAAGATCTGGCTAACCTCCACGCTGCTGTACTCATGTAAACAATAATGTCGTACTCAGAGCAATGTTCGTCAGAAGTCTCTACCTTATATGCGCAAATGTTGTGACGTTCTTAGTTATAGACATAACAAATTAAGCAGGAATTCAAATAAGTTGTGGAAATGTTTTGCCAGAATGGATATAAAGATCGTTTTGCAGCACCTGGAGGGTTCATATTCAAACTTTATGAACTATTCCAAACGCATAAATAAATGAACCAAAGATTAATAAAAGCAGGTTTAACAAAATATGACCCATTTTAAGTTTACCATGTACCAAGCCTTTGAAAAGTTCAATAAAAACTTAAAAAAATAACTAAATAAAATATAACAAAAACCCCACATATTTCCGATACAGTAATCTGTTATAAGTGTTTGTATTTTTTCTCTAATCTCTTGTTTTTTTTTTTTTTTGGATGATTTGCACATTCAGTTAAACTGAAGCCATAAGTTAAAAGGAAGTAATAAGTGTTTGTTGGATCTGTTAACACCTCAGACAAATGAAATGTGAGCCCGAGTACACACTGCTTTTTATAAGACTGGAGCCGGAAAAATAAGGAGAAAAAAAACAAAGATTAATCTTTGATAGCGCGCTGTATTTTTAAAGCTTGTTTACATTATCCATTGTGTTGAGTGTTTACCTGCAAAGTGGCTGATTCTGTCGGGTAAATGTGGTCGAGCGAATGGAAATACTCCTGTCTGGTACAAGTACATCAAGTTTGCACTGCTTTGGTATGGAGGTAGGTTTGTTTGTTTATTATTCAATCAAAAGAAATATTTTCGATTATAAAAACAAAACAAAAAAACCTCACTTCGTTTTTAAAAGAAAATTTTCAATCAAATAAAAAAATGAAATGCAGTGTTTTTACTCTGCATTGAAACACTTTTTGCTTTCATTGAAATGTTTTTTTTTATTTGGGTTATGGAAACTGTTTTTTTGATTGAATAAGAAACAAATCTACCTTCATGCTTTGGGAAACTCAGTTTTACCACAAAACTGGGGGAAATGATTGCATTGTCAGTCCATCCATTTGACTCTATTCAGTTTACCAAACAGTCAAAGCTTTCAGCCACATCCTTTTTTTTTTTTTATATGATCCGTTTGTCACATGCTCAAACAAGCACCTACGCTCGAAAAAAGCCGAGACAGAACAAATCATTATTCAATCACGACCTAATGGGTCTCTCCACAATGCCCTTACATCACTCCCATCAAACTTTTAGCAGAACGTGCCCGCCACCGTCATTAATATTCAAGTGTTTACAGAGGCTAGGATTTGTCAGGACATTGTAAAGTGTTTTTTCCTAAACATTTTAATGTGCTGCTCACTCCCAGGAGACAAACGCTGGCATGCCATGTGAAATTATTGATTTGGCAAGAAATGTTGCTTAATGCCTTATGCAATCACATGAAAAGAGCTGCTGGCCAAGAAGCAAATTGCATTAACTTTGAGAGGGTGAGCGAGTGTGTGTGTGTGTGAGAGAGAGAGAGAGTGGGCAGAAGATGTGTGTGTGAGGAGGTATAATCACAGACTGATTTAATTTGCTGTATTCAATTTTTGATGAAGTTAATTTAATTTTTCTGTTAGCTTGCCCTGTAGCATGCGAGGCGAGAGCAGCTACTGTACTAACACCGCTGTTGAGTTTGTCCTAAGAAGCTTCTCCGTCTGTCATTGTCAACCCTCGTCTGTTGCTTCCTTTCCAGGCTACCGTATATCATGGGAGGAGTACAACAGGACCAACACCAGAGTCACCCACTACCTGCCCAACGTTACCTTAGAGTACAGGGTCACAGGTCTCACCGCTCTCACCACCTACACCATCGAAGTGGCGGGTATGACCTCCAAAGGTCAAGGCCAGCTGTCCTCGTCCACCATCTCCTCAGGCGTCCCGCCAGGTCAGTAATATGTAAACGAAACTGTTTTCAACCTGCGGTGCATTGCTGTCTGCAAATCAGTGGATCCTAGACCCAGTGTGATTTTAGTGACAGTTCCCAAATTATTTTTTTCTCTCTATTCTCTTTATGTGATTTATATTGCTTATGTGTTTAATTTTTAGCAAGATAACTCAAAAAGTTATGAACGGATTTTAATGAAATTTTCAGGAAATGTTCGCTCTGAGACAAGGAAGAGCTGATTAAATTTTGGAGGTGATCCGGATCACTGTCTGGATCCAGGAATTTTTTAAATTATTCTCTATTAGTTGTTATTATTGGCCTTGTTGCAGTACTAACAAATGTCCACCAGATGGCAGTGGAACTCCTGTTTTCTCGGGCTGCACTGACTGACTGACCGTCGCAAAGAAAGCAAATTAAGGCCCCGCCTACCTTGAAAGCTTATTGGCTTGTTTTGCTTATTGCTACCAATCAACGCTTTGACTGGCCAGTGCTCGCTCGAACAGACACACATGCAGTCACACACAGGTTCCATGAACACAGTCTCTCACACACTCGCACAGTACAAAAAAACAAACACCTTACATAGTCTAAAGTCTGGGATATTTTATCTGATTTGCGGACATCAGGGAGTCACCAGAAACATCAGGGAGACTCCCGGAACTTCCGGGAGACTTGGGATGTCTGCTTTACCTTCTTTGTAATTCCGTTTGCTTTGGCGCTGTCCTTAGCAAACTTTTTCGTTATTTCAAAGATGTCAGCCACGGACATAAAATAGATTTAAAAAAAAAAAAAAGAAAAATGTGGGAGTAATATTGTGGGGTGTCAGTCACAATATGTGGTGCTTGGTGGAGGTTTGCGCTCTTTGAGTGTTTTTCTAGTTTGTTCTTCAGTTTCTCACACCATTGATGTTATTTCTGTTGTGTGTGATATATCTCAAAGGGATTACCCTAATAAAGTAATCTGACAGAAACAGAAATGCACATGATGTAACTGATGATAATATGGTAACATATTACCTCACCCCAGATACTACTTTTTCAGCCTGATTAATAATCTATTGGAAGCTTGTCTGGTGTTTTTTCTTGCCCTCTTCACCTCTTCAAATGAAATCAATGTAACTCTTTTTGTGCAACCCTCTAGCTTTTTTCTTCGTAAACATTTCTCAGCTGTTACTGTGTATTTTTCCCACAGGTTTTCAGGCATATACATTGTTGTTGTCATCTCCATTTTCTTTTAGAATACAATACACCCACAACAGTTCACATTTCTGTCCAAGGGAAATCATCCCTTTTTTGTAAATCCAACAGGGAGCTAAAGTTCTGTGTTTCGAACTGATTTCTATATTGTATCAAAATGCACGGACTGGTTTAAAATGAACCCGTAAGGATCCAAACGTCTACCATCTACTGATATAAAGTGTGTAATCCCTGTTGACCGACTAATCTATGTAAATAATTAGTGGAAAATACAGTTTATCATCTTTTCATTGTCATCAGACATGACTCATTTGGATGTACAAAGGCTCTGTAGTTACCATGTAAACACCATCATCTTCTACAACATTGATTCACCAGTAAAACCCATGGAGTTGGATCAACGACAGTGGATGGACAGACTGGGTTTATGTTCAGTTAATGAGAGATTGGACTGAAAAAGACACCTTTTTCTCAGTTTTCTGTGTATTATTTCAAATATTAATCTTCAACTTTACTCCTTATTTATGAATATCTACATGATTAGTAAATTAAACGTAGGAAAATACCTGATTTTCACTGAAAAACACACAAAATACAGATGATAATATTACAGTAAATTCTGATTAATCACTTAAGGATGATTAAATATAGAGAAAAAACTGGGTCCTTATGAGTTAATTTTGCAAACCAGATTCCATGTGGGTAGAAAAGGGTTATCACAGACTTTCAGAGATTAGTCCAAAGCAAACCCTCATTCATCAATCTTTGTCATTCAGTAAACCAGAGCTGCAGGAAATAAAATATTCAATACCCATGAACTATAGAGCTAAGCATTTCTTCAGTGGGTAAATGTTTCTAATTACAGATTTTCACCCAAAAAAAAAAAGAAAGAATTAAACTATTAAGTAATTAATCCCACATTCACATTTTAAGTTTAACCTCAGTAACCTCTGCCAGTCAGGGAAATAAATGGGATTATTATTTTATGGATTCACCTCATAGGATGGTGGCATTTATCCAACTTTGCTCTCTGCTGGCCATTATCTGCATTACAGATCAGTTACAGAATCATTGTCTGCATGGACTACACACACGCAGCTCCCATGTAATCACAGCTTTATTGTTTTCTCCCTAATTAAATCCATTTCACTCATCAAATTAAACTTTATGAGCCCATGGCAATTGGTTTTCAGACGCTAAACAAGGTCAAATTGAAACACCTACAGTATTCACGGACACTGTTCCCTAGAAATAACCCAGAAATAATAAGTAACAGAGCAAAAATTCAGAATTACCAGTAAAGTTATCAAAAATTAGTGTTTTCAAAGCACAATAATAGAGAACACTCATGTAATTCTATACCTACTTTTAACTTCCATGTACATCTGTCTGTCCTGCTGTGTCATATTGTCCAGTAAAAATATGATATTCATGAATTGTGCTTTACACGTAATACCCAGGTATACAGGTACAAGTATGGAATGAGTCTGATTGCAGTCCACTAACTGAAAAATATCTGTCTTTTCATAATATACTTATTAACTTTAATAAATAAAGACAAAATTAAGAGGAAAATCCAATAACAAAGTTTCAGTGTGAAAGTTTCAAAGTCACTGAGCCTGACTGACAGGTCACCTCAGCTACTTTTGAGAGACTCTGTAGTTTCATTAATTAATTAATAGAGCCGGATATAGCAACGTGTTGTATGTGTGGGTGTAAATGTGTTTGCGTCAATGCTGTGTAAGTGTCTGAAAAAGAGAGATCACATACAGCCCTCATAGTTCATTTACATATACATGATTTCATTTCCATATTAATTCTTATTTATAATTCTTGTGTGTGTGTGTGTGTGTGTGTGTGTGTGTGTGTGTGTGTGTGTGTTTGTGCGTGCATGTCCTAGATAACCTTTTCAAGCCTAGAGAGAGGTCTATATCAGGCAGAGAGATGCAGCTGAGGTCCAGACGGTGAGTTCTCCAGACTATACCCACATTAGACAGTGTCACTCTGTGTCTCATCTTTCTTTGTTTCTTATTCAGCACAATCCATCAGACCTGCTTGTCATATCTGGCATGCACGCAGGATTTTGCACAGAATGCACATTCACACACCCACATACTGTAAGGATACAAAAGATGTTTGATGTCCAAATGTCTTGACAGGCGATATAAGCCACCCTGTGTACACCTTATCTATGCCTTCCAATCAAAAATATAATCATTAAACAAAGGAAGCGTGCTCCTTGGTTTAACTCTCATACTCACCAATTAAAGCAGC
>JAPSES010000109.1:4584305-4601238 GCA_029822895.1 Maxillicosta whitleyi | reverse complement strand
CCCCGGCTGGAATAGAACCAAAAAAAAAAAAAAAAACCTCTAATACAACAATATACATCCCACATCAGAGAAATAATTACACCCATGTGACTATTAAGAACAATTAATGTTGTTTAATGATTTCATATTTGCAGAATTGTGTAATAGAAATGCATTTCCCACATTAATTGCTGTGCCAGTGTTCTTGTGCATCTGTGAAACCTGTGAAATGATAGACTGTGTTTTTAGGTTTTTTTGGAGGGGGAGGGGGGGGTGCAGGCGTCATGGTAATTACTGCTTTTGTGTCTGTGAAAAGCAAATGCGTCTTTGCTTAAAACTGTACCCAAACAATCCAACCCCAATAATCAGTCACGCTAATGATTTTAGAGGTAGTTATTTCACTACATTATGTATAATCTGCATTTTGTTATGTTTTAATATTCCTGCATTTAAACGGTACTGGAGGAAAAAAAATTGGCTTAGTGTTCCCATGGGAGTGATTATGAGGAAATTGGAGCATGGTCCACGCTCATGCAGGCCACAGTTTGACATTAATATACGCAGTTGAGATTTATGTAAAGTATATTGAGTTCGGAACGGCGATACGTAATGCCAAAGTTTACACTGAGGAAGCATGGGGGGGGAAATATAAAGAGAGGATTGTTTATTATGAGACACATTCTCATATGCGTGTGTCACGGCACACGCAGATACACAAACCTAGAAGAGAATGCCTCCTACTGTTCTTTGAATTCACCGTTTTCAGGTTCCCTCTCGGATTTCCAGGGAATAATCCCACTTACTGTTTACTCAGCCCAAGTGTAAACAGTGGGATATCAGATTGAATCGTATCTCCAGATAACAGCGGTGTAATTGACATTCACTGCTTCGTCTCCGTGTGTGTTGCGCGTGTAAGCATCTTTTTTCCAAATCTAATCGACTTTTGCTTGTCTTAGCTAAAGTTGCGCGGAAACACAAGGGAGAGAATTAAGTGAGATTGCTGATAAATCCTTTTTGTGTGTGTGTGTGTGTGTGTGTGTGTGTGTAGTATCTGTACGGCCACTAGAGAGCACTGTGGTAGATGGATTTCATCAAGTAAAGTCTGATGTGAGAACTGGTACAGGTACCCTACCAAAAAATGACTTTGGTAGAAGTTCAAGTCACCAACTGAAATGTTACTCAAGTTAGTCTTAAAGGAGTGATATTAAGCATTTTTATTTTTTTTAATGGAATTATACATTTTAAAACATTTCCCTGTGGTCTATATTACTGTAAATCCTCTGCTTAGGTCTGAATTCTTCATGAATTCAACTCCACAGGTCCATCTTTAACACTATTTCTGAGTAATGACACCAGAAAGGTTGTTTGGGCCCTTTAAATGCAAATGAGCCACTTCACACCCCACCCCCTCCAGGTTGCTGACTGTGCTTTTTGCCCCGTTCAGCCTTTTGTTTTAATTAATACAACCAACAACTGAATATTTTAGGTAATCAGCTCGAAGTTTGGACATATTTTCAGTTTTTACTAAAACCACCGCTGCTGATAAACTATAAATTATATCATACTCGGAGAAATGTTCATTGAAAGTCTTGACCTTATATGTGCAAATGTTGGGACATAACTAACAGGTTGTAGAAATCCACTTGATTTCATAAATTACACCCTGTAGAGTTACACTACAGAGTGGAATTTGTCTTTTTTTCTCTCCTCAATTCCCTCATGTTTGTTTCTTTTTATCCTGCATAAACGTGGCGCCCGTCGTGGCTGCAAACGTCAGTTCAACTGTATCTGTATCCCCATGTTTGTCTGTGTATTTAATGTTAATCTTGATCAGCTGAAACTGGAATGCATCTCGTTGCTCTGAAATATGTGTAACGACAATAAAGCCATTCTATTCTATTTTTTCCAAGATGCATATGAAGATAGTTTTGCAGCACCTGGAGGGTTCATATTCAAACTTTATGAACTATTAGGGTCCAAATACACAAATGTAGATGAACCAAAGACTAATAAAAGTGGGTTTAATCCATCCCTGAAACAAAAATGAGCAAGAAACAGACATATCTACTGTATGTACTACTTACAGCAGCTCGGGAAGCAATAACTCTAAACTGGCTTCAAAAAGAACCTCCGATATTTGATACACGGGAGTCAGTAGTTCAGCGAATTTTCATTATGGAAAAGATCAGTTTTATGTTGAGACTCCAAAACACACAATTGGTGGATCGATGGGCACCATGGCTGAAGGTGGTGGGTGAGGGTGGAAAACCCATAAAGTCTATCAATGTGTACATCTGAGCTAGGGACTGTGAAAAACAGTTTCTTCTACATTGTCAGTGTTGTCTTTGTTTTATGGTCTAGCAGAATGTAAAAAACAAAAACAAGTGTAACAACTGGAACATGTATTTTTCTGTAGAAATTTGTATTTTTCAATAAAAAAATAAAGTTGGGGGGGTGAGTTTAGCAAAATATGACCCTTTTAAGTATATCAAGTAATCTATTATTAAATGTACAGTCCAAAACTGGCCCCATAAAGGGTTCAGTCCGGCTCTAGGGATGAATTTGCAAAGTGAAAAAAATCACATACCAGACTTTATCTGTCGAGGGTGTTATCAAGTGTTGATAAAGGTGTTTTGATCCAAATACTATTCAAGAGTTCTTTAAATTAGGAGAGAGTAACTATAGTTCTTTGTGTTTTGTGTGAAGTCCAGATGTATTTGGGTTGTGGGTCTGAAATTATGGAATGGATTTCATGATGAATTTAAGTTGTTCACTTCTCAGACAAAATGTAAAAATGTCTTAAGTATACGATCATTCAGGAATATTAAATATAGGTAATAGATGTGTTTTTGTTACTGATTCTAATGCGAATAATACGAATCCTTGATGATGTACACGTTCAATTTAATAGAAGTGGTGTGTCAGGTGGAAAGGAAAATAAGGAAAAATAAGCTTTTGATTCTCACCTATTTCTTTTTATGTTTTTTTTTATGTTTTACTGTTTATTGTGCAAACCAAAAACGGATCATTCATCATAAAGTTAAATACTGAATGTTTCAGTTCCAGATGCTTATTACTACATATTTAGTGCATTTTAGATCCACTGTATCTGTAAGTTGTAATAAACATTTGGAAATGATAACCTGAGTCATAACATTGTTAAAAGTGCAAAAAAGAAATTTCCAAGTTATGATTTTTCGAGTTTAAAAAAACAACAAAAAAAATTTCAACTCTGGCTGTCCTTTTTCCACCTCCTTCGCAGAGCTTCCTGGTCCTCCTACAAACATAGCCATCTCCAACATCGGCCCACGCTCTGTCACCCTGCAGTTCAAGCCTGGATACGATGGCAAGACTTCGATTTCACGCTGGCAGGTGCAGGCCCAGGTAAAGTTCCAGATCTAACCCACAACTCAGGGGGGTGTTGTCTTATTTCAGAATAAACACGCTTGATCCCATGAATCCTTGTGCAATAGCATTATTCTTTTTTTAGTCCATGTGTTTTGCTCACTCCTGTTTTATTTGTTTGTTTGTTTTTTCTCGTCTCTTTTGGTCAAAGGTGGGTGTGATAGGAGAAAATGACGACTGGGTGATGGTCCACCAGGTGTCCAACGAACCTGAGGCTCGATCCTTAGAAGTACCAGGTCTGAACCCCTTCACCTTCTACAGGTACGGTTTAACGCGACACCTATTGGACGAGGGGCTCTGTAGTGGCATGTGACAAGGAAATGAAAAGAAAAAACACAGGTAGTTAATGGATCAAGATAAAAAGAAACTGCAACCACAATAAATGGCACCGGAGAGAGGAATACATCAAGAATAATGGGGGAAAAATATTAATATGATGCACATTTCAAGGAAAAAAAAGGCATGAAAATAAAAGAAGAAAGAAGTTTCAATGTATTTTTTTTTTTTTGGCTTGTCAAGCATCTGATCTCATTTTAAAACGCACTATCTGTGTCTTAATATAAAATTCCACTCAATGTTGAGCCATGAGTAACCTAAAAATATACTTTGCATAACATCACAGAACAGGAACAGGATTGTTTTACTTATTTTAAGAGTGATACAAACTCTATAACTTATACATTTAAGAATATGACATCTGTACACATACACCGTTCCCCATAAAGTTGGAATAATTTTATTTTTAAGCACATTCCTCTTTTTATTCCTGTTTCTACACATCAGTAATGATGACCTTTGACCTGGTGCAGTGATCACGTACCGTAGTTGTGTTTCTATTATTTGTAAGAAACACAACAACAAGTAAACTGTTTAATACCTATCGATCCATTAATCCTAACAATACATGTAAATAATTGGTGTAAAATGCAGTATGTCATGTTTTCATGGTCATCAGATATGACCCATTCGGACGTTCAGAGTCTCTGTAATTACCATGGAAACACCATTATCTTCTGCGACATCGATTCACCTGTAAAACCCATGGAGGTGGATCAATGACAGTAGATGGATTTGCTTGTTTTGACATTCAATTAATGATATATTTTGTTAAAATCAATCAGTTTTTCCCTGTTTTGATCTAATAACATTTGAATTTACTCTGAGCTTTTACGAACATCTACATGATCAGTAAGTTAAATGTAGGAAAATACACGGTTTATTCTAAAAAAAAAACTCAAAATAAAGATGATGATATTACAATAAACGGTGATATTAAAAAATATTAAAACGTTTGGCTGCAAAAATAAAATATGTATCAGTCTCATAAAAAGTTATCACCCTTTCTGTGGTGGTAAACTGAGAATAAATGCAGACAAAAAAAAAACAATAAATGGTGATAAATGACTTATAGGTTAAATAGAGAGGAAAAATTCATTTAGGAAGTGACACAAAAGTACCACTGGGTCTTTATGGGTTAATTGTTAAATTTTTCCATAAATAAATCTTCTCACATCCATACACAACAAAGATGTTTATGACAGTATATACATATTTTCATAATGGATGTTTTCTTGGTTTCCTTGCACATCAGATAAAGTGTATTTCTTCTTCCATATCGCTGCCAATTTCATGTTATCCCTGGAGTTTTGTTATATTCTGAGTTTTTGAGTAATCTGGATACAAGCTTATTATGACCAGTGTCATTTTTTGTTAATTTTCAGTGTGAGTGCATTTTATCTCAGTGCTTTATGCCTGTTTCTATAATCAAATTCTACATAACTAATTAACATTTCACTAAGCTACTGTATCCCATAAGACTCACGCCAGTTATAGTCAGACAGTTCTTCTCATCACCAGCATCTAGCATACGCAGCTTTACATTTCAGAGACGTTACACACTCTAGTTGGGTTAAACTTTTCATTTTTACATGTTCTGTACAAATAAGGACTCTACTTGTTGCATGGAGATGCTTAACCCTTTATAGGACATTCATTGAAATACTCTATACTTCCAAATTTCATCCATAGTGTCTTATTGGACATCATCATACACCGCTTTGTTGGTTGCCGTGACAACAGTCTCCCTCTTCTTGCCGTAAAACATCCACTCTTGCTTAAAAGTAAACACATGCAATTAAACAGCTGTTGTAAGGTCATAAATGGACAAAAATCACACATATTCACCATACTGTAAAAAAAAAAAATCTAAACCTTACAAAGTGTATTTTTCTTGTTTTTAGTCAAATAAGTCATCACACTTAAAGTAAGACATAATCACCTAAAGAGTAACTTTTCAGTGAGACATAAGAAGTTATTTTTAGACATTAGATCTGGGAAATTTTACTTCAAGAAATCTTGCCAAGATAATTTTCACTTGTTCCATTGGCTGATTTTTTTCTCTTGAATTAAGCAAAAATCTGCCAGTGGAACAAGTGAAAATTATCTTGGTTTGTTTGGTATGTTTCACTTGTTCACATATATGTTAAATTCCATTGCGTGTTCAGAATAAATCACTAAAATTAAAAAAAAAAAAAAAGGTGAAATGATAATAAAGTTGAATCTAATTTAATGGAAAACTAATTTCTTACTCTACAACTCCAGGTTCCGTATGCAGCAGGTGAATATAGTCGGTACCAGTCCTCCGAGCCAGCCCTCCAGAAAGATCCAGACCCTGCCGGCTCCTCCAGACATGGCCCCGGCAAACATCACCCTGCGCACAGCCAGTGAGACCAGCCTCTGGCTACGATGGATGGTAAAGCGAAATCTGCACTTTTTAAAGAACCTTTGTCAAATAGGAGGTTTTATTCTTTATCCAATGATGTAAATTTCTTCCATCCTATAAATGTGAATTGCTTTCCTGAAGAAAAGAAAAACCCCTCTGTGTCATGTTTGACCTGACTTTTTTTACCCTTTGCGCTGCCCCTCCTCAGCCTTTACCAGAATGGGAGTACAACGCAAATCCGGATCTGGTCGGGTACAGGGTACAGTACTCCCGCGCAGGTTCTCAGGGTCGGGCGCTGACCCACGTCATCGCTGACCGTCTGGAGAGAGAGTTCACCATCGAAGATCTGGAGGAGTGGACGGAGTATGAGGTCCGGGTCCAGGCCATCAACGGCATCGGGACAGGACCATGGAGTCAGCCGGTCCGGGGCAGGACCAGGGAATCAGGTGAGTCAGCACTTGAGCAAAAACCACACATGTCAAAGGCATTACAAACCAAAAACAGTCATACACAAATTCTTAAATTACTACCGTAACCATATTTTCCACATATTTAGTAAACATATTGGTGTAATTAACCCATAAAGACCCAAATATCCACCAGTGGACGAAAGCATCTACTGTTGATCCATTAAATCCATTCAGATAATTAGTGTAAAATACAGTTTGTCGTCTTTTCATGGTCATCAGATTTGACTCATTTGGACGTTCAGAGGCTCCAAGAACCTGGAGGGGGTGGGTTGTGAAGTGGCTCATGTGCATTTAACCCTTTCATACATACTGGTCACTACAGTGGACCATTATTCTCCAGCTGTTCTCTTGTATATTCATGGGTTTTGTTGTTTTTCTTGTATATCAACCAACACAGTGGACGTATACTGCAATTTATACCATTACTGTAATATTCCTGTTCTTGATCAACCTGATCTGCAGTGACATATTTGAGTGTAATTCAATTGCTAATTGTTATTAAACTGTAATTAACTTTTTTTTTTTTAATGAAAATGAGTAATAACTAGTATTATAGTATCTTAAAATATGAGAAAACATCAGATTAGTTGTATTAAAATTATTTTATTTCATAGTTTTCATACAGTATGTCAGTAAATGTTCATTTGATTCCAAAAGTAAATGCATGGTGCAAGCTGAGTGGACTCCATGAAAAACAGGTTCACAAAAAAAAACAAAAAACATTTCAAACACATTTTCTTTAATGCGTAAAGAAGAATAAAACAGGGGGAAAAAAATCCTGATTAAGGTTAACATAAAAGGGTCAAAAGGCCAGCGATCAGAATGACCTTTTCTGGTGTCATTTACTTAGAAACAGGGTTGAAGATGGACCTGTGAAGTTGAATTAATGAAGAATTCAGACCCAATTAGAGCATTTAGAGTTTATGTAGACCACAAAAATATCAC
The DNA here is from genome assembly GCA_029822895.1 of Maxillicosta whitleyi. Taxonomy (NCBI): domain Eukaryota; kingdom Metazoa; phylum Chordata; class Actinopteri; order Perciformes; family Neosebastidae; genus Maxillicosta; species Maxillicosta whitleyi. Next base: position 4,593,717 of record JAPSES010000109.1, on the reverse strand, counting down.
ACCTTTAAGTAAGGTAAGAGAAAAATTCACGTACGAACTAACACAAAGTTTGGCACTGGGTCTTTATGGGTTAAATCATCACTCATATCATTTACACTTGGCCATATGTTTAATTCATGAGTTATCAGACCTTCTCCGATTTCTTACTGGACTCTTCAGCAGCCCTCCTTTTTTTTTCCTCCTTCCTTTCACCCTTCTGTGTACCTTCACATGGCTCAGCCGCAGACTTTGGGTCGTAAGGAATGGAAGGAGTGAAAAGAGTCTGAGGAAATTGGGAACACATGGACTCGAATGTGGAATTCCTCTGCTCTTTTTTTTCCACTCACTCCAGCAAATTCTTACTAACCAGTGCATTATGTCCAGGGATGAGTGCCAAGGAAGAGAAAAGGCCTATTCTTGAGTCATTTCTTAACGGGTAACACAGCAGAACCGGAGGCTATAGCAGGATATTAGAGGTTTATGCAGGCTAACAATAGCAGTTTTCCCAGATTGCGTTGTTGTTGTTCACCTATGCCCTCTCAGCAAATACCGCGCTGTAGGTACGCTCATACACAAATACACACAGGAACCATGAAAAATTAATTTTCGAATATATAGCAAACAGTTGACTCCAGCAAATTCAAACATAATATCCTCACCTCTGTACTTTCTTTGTTTATCAGTCCCTTCCTGTGGACCCACCAACGTGTCTGCCTTCGCTACAACCTCCAGCAGCATCCTGGTGCGCTGGTTTGAAGTCCCAGAACCGGACAGAAACGGACTCATTCTGGGCTATAAGGTCTGTTTGAGTCTTTTATGTTTTATTCAGTGTTTATTCACTGACTAGTTGAAGACCTCTAATTAGGTTTTTTTTTTTCCAGACACAGCAGTTATTTATAGGCTGTGTAAAAAGAAAAACTGGATTCAACTTTGTGTTTCTACCCTCGCACTGAAGCTTCCAGACTAATTTTTTTTTTTCCCCGACTTGTCACGTTATCAGGTTGTGTACAAAGAGAAGGACTCTGACAGTCCCGTCCACTTTTGGACAGTGGAGGGGAACGCCACCCACAGTGTACAGCTCACTGGTCTGGGGAAATATGTACTGTATGAGATCCAAGTACTAGCGTTTACACGGATCGGAGATGGACGGCCCAGTTCTCCGCCGATCCTGGAGAGAACTTTGGATGATGGTAAGGACATGCGCATGACCTATAGGGATAGAAATACTCTGAAATTCAACAATTCCACCTTAGTGTGTTATTGGAGGACATAACATTATAACAGTATTTTCAAAGTTTTTATTGCTATGTAGAAAATCAAGGTCAGTGAAGTTACCATATTTGGCTCCTTACCTTCAAGCACCAAAATAAAAAGATGTTCTACCTTTAAACGACTAAAATATTTGTCGCATATATTGTATAAACAATCATTTTAAACCACAAGTAAACATGTGGTTCTTTCAGCTCTCACTCAGGAAGAAAAATCATACTTAAAACTTAGTGACAAGAACATTTTTATCATAATAATATTTAAAGGAAAGTCCTAGAGGATTTAGATGTAATATGTCCCAATTTTTTGTCTATATTGTGTATATTTCAACGTCATTACCATAGTCATGTCATGTTCAAAACATTAGATAAGTCAACTTGTGTAATGTTGAGTCTGCAAATGACACTAATAACATTGGTGAAAATAACTCCTACGATCTCATCCTAAGGTGTAGGTTCATTAAATAAGGATCATCTTTTTATTTTTTCGTAGTCGAAATGTCATATTTAATTTGGATTGGGTGGTGTTGCATCATGTTCTTGTAAACCAAAAGGTCATTGCAAGAAAGTCATCTAGTTAATATGGTAGACAATGCCAGGATCGACCCTTTAATGGCCACGCATTGAAATACCCCAACTTTAATGTCTCATCGGACATTGTCGTCTACCTCCTCGGTGGTTACCAGGACAACAGTCTCCCTTCTCTAGTCATAAAGCATCTGAGCAACACTTGCTAAAAGTAAACACATGCAGTAAAACAACTGTTATAAGGTCATAAACTGTCAGAAATCACCCATATTCACCATTTACAGTTTTGGAATTTCTATGAATTCTGTCTGAATCAAACCGACGTGCTTCTGGACCTCACCTGAGGCACAGGACTGGCTACATATTTAATGTTTTTGTGGAAATTACTAAAAATACTCACTTGCCTGATAAAGAATGAATGCATTTTGATTTCCTGCAGTGCCGGGACCTCCAGTGGGTATCCTGTTTCCGGAAGTGCGGACCACTTCAGTCCGGCTTATTTGGCAGTCCCCATCCCAGCCCAACGGCATCATACTGGGTAAACAACACTCAGAGCATGTGGCATCGAAAAAATGTTAAACTACATCTAGAAATATCTAATATCTAAATTTGTATGTGAACTTTAGAAAAGCACTGGACTCAAAGGTTTACTTATGTGACTTCAGTGCAGGTTTTGGCACAAACATTTACTTTATCATAATTAACAACAAATATTAGTTGGGTTACTGGTGTTTTTGAGGAAGGGATGTAGTATGGGCCTCTCTTGTTATTCAAGCGCAAGTATTTATCTCAGTTAAACAGTGAAAACAAAGAAGAAAGGATCTAAACATTTTCATCATGTCATTTTATTTTTTTTGCACTAAAACAAGAGACCAATTTGGATTTGTCATTATTTAGAGATTATTAGGCTATTATTTTACTGGTCCAACCCACTTCAGATCAACTTGGGCTGTATATAATCAGTTTCATGGTCTAGTCTACATATTGTTGCTGTCGGGTAGAAACCTCTTATGTCCAAAATGTTTATTTTTCAAGAAACTGGAAAAACAATGAATGGAGTTAAGAGATGCAGTCACAAGTCATTTTCAACATTTTTCATTGGTTAAATATTTGTAAAACTGTCAGACTGACCAATAGAATAGAAAGACCAAAACTGGACTTACAAGGTTTCCACCCGACAGCGACGATATAGTACAATCCAAGCTGATGGAGACTCATTTCACCAGGTGTTTTTTTGTTTGTTTGTTGTGCATCCTCTTAATCCTAAAAAAACAAAACAAACAGCAAAAAAACATAGAATTGAATGCAATACAATACAATAGATTAGTAGCAAAAAACACTTCATGCAAAAAGAACTGTATAAAAATATTGCAAAATATCAAAGAAAAAAAAAACAAAACATGTTCTTCAGCCATTTTTTAACTGAAAACCAAGCGTTCTATGATCGTCTCAGTAACACTGTCTGTCTCCGACTGTTCTCCAGCCTACCAGATCACATACCACCTTAACTCCACCAATAGCAACACAGCGACAGTGGACGTGCTGAACCCCAGCGCTCGCCAGTACATGGTGACCAACCTCAAGCCAGAGTCGGCCTACGTGTTCCGCATCACGGCGCAGACGCGAAAAGGCTGGGGCGAGGCAGCCGAAGCGCTCGTGGTCACCACGGAGAAAAGAGGTAATGAAATCTGTACATAAACATATTGTGCAGTTATTAGTTTTTGTTCGTGGAAGATGATATGCAGGAATAAAAGCAGCAAAATCACTATGTTTAACCCATAAAGACTCAAACATTCACTGTCAGCATCCACTAATCCTGTCAATACCAGTAAATAATTAGTGCAAAATGTTATCTATTCATGGTCATCAGATTCAAAAGTAAAACCCATGAACTTGAAAAAATGAATAAGAAATGTACAAACTAATAAATAACATGAAAGAGTAGAATTAAGTCTAAAAGAAAGAAAATAAACATGAAAATGAACAAAAACAGCCAAAGTAATCAACAAAATGAATTAAAAAAAATGATAAACAACAGGAACAAAACAAGCCACAAATTGAATGAAATGAGAAAAGAAAACAACAAAAAAGGTAGTTAAATGACAGTTGGTTTCTGTTAAATAATAAATAAAATGAACAAAAATGAATTAAAAAAAACAACCTACAAACTAATAAATACAATGACTTTTTTTTTTTACTAAAAATAAGTTTAAAAACGTAAAAGAATAAACTAAGCAAGAAAATGCACAAAAACAACCAAAGTAATCAATAAATTGAACTAAATTAATTTAAAAAAGAACAAAATAATGGCCAACAGGAAGAAATTTAAGCCACAAATTGAATGAAAAACAAAAACATGACAGTAGATGCTTGGTTTATGTTAAATAATAAATAAAAGAACAAAAATGTACAAAATATTAAATAAAATGGCAAAATAAGAAAAAGAATTAACTAAAATTAAGAAAAAAAAGAATGAAAAAGCAAGAAAATAAACAAAAACAGTCAAAATAATCAACAAATTGAACAAAATGAATTTAAAAAAAAAACAACTAATAATAATAAAAATTAAACCATAGAGTGAATGATGGTGTAGATGCGTGGATTAAATTCAGAAAGATTTGCCACATTAAGTTTTAATATACCCCTTAACTTCACTCTAGATTTTCTGAAAGTCGACATGTTTAGAAAATTAAATGTAGTAAAATACACGATTTACACTGAAAAAACATAAAACACACAAGATAATATCACAATAAAGGATGATAAATCAATTAAGAATGATTAAATATAAAGAAAAATACACGTGTGAACTGCAGTAAAAGTAACACTGGGTCTTTATGGGTTAATGTTGTTGATTCAAGTTTGTGATAGAAACATTACATCGTTATTCGTGTTGCTCTATCAAAGAGGAAACGGTTGTGTACACACAGAGCAGACTCAGGTGTGTGATCTCAGTAATAATATGACTTGAGCAGAGCTGTGCGAAGCCTTCATTGCACTTAGTTCATTTCCAGTTAACAATCCAGGAAGCAGATGTGTTTTCTAAAGGAGTGTTTTTGCCCGGTGGGTGTTTAGAAGCAACACTCTGATGATGTTGTGAGAACGAATCAATCCATCTGCTTCCCTGAAGGCGTGTTGGGGATTGTTTATACTGCAACTTTCATTTCTGAGCTACTTTTCCTTCGTTTAATTCAGAGTAGTGCGCTTCTTTCTTTCTTTTTTTTTCTTTTTTTTTTTTTTTTATTCGTGAAACATCCTTGCTAATATTATAACTCAAGGGTTGAAGGTTTGTAGTTCATATTTTGCTTATGTGTTTTGAATACCCATCCGGTTCGATCTACACGTAAAAGGTTTTCATTAAAACCACTGTATTTTTTTCCACTGGGTTTCTTTTTTTTTTTTTTGCGCCTTCTCTCGTTTCTATTCTTCTTTCCATATCCATTTTTCCATGCATCAACTTAATCTTTTGATCTCGCCGTATCCTGTCGACCTTGTTTTCGTTTCTCTCCTACCCAACCCCCGCCGTTACCGCACGCCTCCGTCTCTTCTTTACACCCTCTTGTGTTTTCCAGCCCACCCCCAGCCCACCAGCCGTCCCACGGTGCCTCAGAAGGACGTCCAAGCCAGGCAGGTGTTGTTGTCGTGGGAGCCCGGCAGCGACGGCCTATCGCCTGTGCGTTACTACACGGTGCAGCTCCGAGAACTTCCTGAAAGCAACTGGAGCGTCCATTCTGCCTCCGTCAACCACGAGGCCACTTCCTACATAGTATCCAGGTACTTTTTTTTTTTTTAATTAAAATATTTTTTTCATAACAGTCTCATATTATACAGGCCATCAATAATATAAAGAAGAACTGTTCTATTTATTTATTTATTTTTTGAAAAGAGAAAAAACAGTAGAAAGAAAGAAAAAAGCAAATTGAATAAATATGTCAAAAATGGGTAATAATAATGATATTAAAAAGCCTGTGCACATAACCAACTGCACTTCTACAAAATAATAGAATAGAATATTTTACTTATCCCACCCTGGGGAAATTTCACAGTTACAGCTGTATAATAAAGTAAGTCAGTAAGTCTTCTATATAAATAGCAGAGACAGAAAGACAGCAAGAAATAATATAAAATAAATAAATAATGCATAAATACATATGTATTTATACACACAAAGTAGCATTCATAACCATAATACAAAGAAGAAGAAAAAAAGTAGCCTAGTAGCCTAGTATTTGGGTATTCAAGCATAAAACTTTATGCTGCCCCAGCTTAAGATGTTCAGTTATTGGTTGTATTATCAAACACAAGTGGCTGAACGGGACAGAAAGAACTGTCAACAACCTGGAGGGGGCGGGGCATCAAGTGGCTCATATGTATTTAAAGGGCCAGCGCTCAAAATGATCTTTCTGGTGTCATTATGTTTATGTAGACCACAGGGAAATGTTTGAAAATGCAGAATTCCATTTAAAAAAAAAAAAAAAAAAAAAAGCTAAATATCACTGCTTTAAGTCAATGTGGATGGATATTTCATCCTATACAGAAAACCCATAAGGTCACTACATTTTTTTTGCCTTGCGGACCCTGGCGATGAAAACCATAATAATAAATCAAGTCTTTGTTGTGGTATTTAAAAATAAGAAGAATAAGAAATAGATGAGGAAAGCACAGAAAAAGATTTGACAAACTAGTCACATAACATAATTTACAGTGAGTTATGCATTCATATATTTATTAAAATGAACTTTTCTGCTACACACAATAGGTACAATATCAACCAAGAACATATGCACACAAGAATAAAAGTCCATAAAGTCTTAGGGGACAACGGCGGTTTTGGAAAAAGTCTTGAACAAGTCCCCTGAACAAGTAATCTGTGATGTATTAAAGTTTAGAAGTAACTTACCCAACACCGGTAACTAAAGTCTTCAGGGTAAAACATCCTCAAGTACAAAGGAGAATAAAAGAACAATGTATTCTTCAGATCATTGCAGCGTACCATATGAAAATGTCCTTGTCATTAACCTCTAGATTTGTTCAAAAGAGTGCCTCGCAGCCGACTTTAAAAGCTTACCCTCCTCACAATAAGATGATATTTCTCTTTTGATGTCTGCCGCTTAAAAGGTTTCAGATTCCTCTATGGTTGTTCATCATCAAGATTGATTGAGCTTTTCCTGTGCTTCCATCCCTTAAGGCTGAAGCCCTTCACGTCGTACCAGTTCAGAGTCAAAGCTACCAACGACATTGGAGACAGCGAGTACAGCGAGGAAAGTGAAGCCATCACAACTCTACAGGATGGTAAGTGTGACGACAGTTACACATGTGCAGTGTGTTATAGTAGTCTGCAGTAAAGCAGTGTGTTTCATATAGAGTTAAGTCAGTCGTCTATATTTATACTGTCATAGCATCACCCACATTCATTTTTCAGTCTTTCTGAAGTGATTCATCTACATTTATTATATTTCCTTCTATATTTTGCATGTTGCAGTAGGTATTTAAGTAGGTAATTTACTATATTTAATCTGCTGATATTGTAGATCAGATTGATCCATAAAGACCCAAACAGCAACTGCCGACCAAAACCATTTACTGATCTAAGATATTTAATAACTTTTCATCCACTGATCCTATCAATACATGTAAATATTTGGTGTAAAAATGCAGTTTGTCGACATTTGCACATATAAGGTCAAGACTCCCAAGGAGCATGTCTCCAAATACACTATATTTGTATTAACAAACTCAAGTGGCTGAAGGGGACAAAAAAACACGGTCAAAAACCTGGAGGGGGAGGGGTATGAAGTGGGTCACGGGTTAGTGGTTAGAATCCTGGCTCACAAGTGTCCTTGGGCAAGACACTGAACCCTAAATTGCTTACAGGTCTGGCAGTGCCTTGCATGGCCTTGGGCAGGGTTGAAGATGGACCTGTGGAATTGAATGAATGAAGAATTCAGACCCAAACAGAGCATTTACAGTTCATGTAGACCACAGGGAAATGTTTTAAAATGCAGAATTCCATTTAAAAAAGCAAAATACCACTCCTCTAAGTCGATGTGGAGGGATATTTCATCCTATACAGAAAATCCAAAAGGTCATAGGTCACCATTGTCACTACATTTCATACCTTGTGGACCCTGGTGATGAAAACCATAATAATAAATCAAATCTTTGTTGTGATATTTCTTTCTGGGCCAAGATGGTGGTGCGACCTACATTCCCGTACCTGGAGCTATTCTCCTTGTGTGGTTTAAGTTAACAGGTCGAGGTTGTTTTTTTTTTTTTTTAAGACTTTTTGTGTCTGGATGAAGGTGTTCATTGTAAGAACACGGCTGGCAAAGGCAGCTGGTGATGTCATGTGCACGCCATCTGCAGTTACCGCGAAACAAGAGGGGTAGCCTTAAACCTTTGGCAACATCTGCTCAAACATGTTTCTCCCATTGATCTTTTCCGGCACCTATTTTTGTCTCCATCAATAGCTTTTCTGTCTTGACTATTGTTTGTTTATGCTCCATGAATGCCACTGCACATGGCTAAATTAAGCATCTTAAGTTCTGCGTATTTTCTGCTCAATTTACCTCATTTATCTCCCTTTTATCGCTCCAGCGCCTGACGAAGCACCCGCCATTCTCTCCGTCACGCCGCACACAACAACTTCAGTGTTGATCCGCTGGCAGGTAAGGAGACACACTGTAACTGGCTTTTTTAAGCTTCATTGTGAGCAGAATAAAGAAGCCTGAGAAAGTGGGTTCTAATGACAGACCATAAGCCATACCTACAGACCGAATACAACACAGTCTCACACACACACACACACACACAGTCTGTGCGTAATAAAAAACAGCCGCTCCACCACTCACACCTGAATTAACAGATCATAAAGCGGAAAAGAGAGGACGCTCCAAGCCACAATCTGACTTTTATAGAGAACACTTGTAGAGTTTATAAGGATGGAGAGGCGCTTGTTTTCCCTCGGCTCATCCCCCCCCGGGGCCCCGTTCTCTTGCGTTCAACCACAGAAGGATTTCTCATTGTGACTCACCTGTGGATGAGTCTTGTTCAGTTCTTATGTGTAGAAATACAAGGCGATAAAATCCATTTTTACAACAGGAAATAGAACAGAAAGGAGTTACATATGTTACAACCTTATCAAACAGACAGTGTCCTCATGCGGGGATACCTCTGACTTATTTTAGCGGATGAATGCTTCTTTTTTAGTCTTCTTGTGAAACTGAAAACCACTACTTTATTAGCTCCTAAGACTCGGTCCTGTCTAGGGCTAGAGGATACTTTCATGGCACCTTATGAGAAGCGTAGATGTTATCGGTTTACCCTATAACACCAGACGTATCATATTTGATACATGAGTTTTGAAGTCCTCTACATGATCAGTGGGACAAAAAAAAACAAAAAAACTGATGTAAACGATTACACACATGCAATACACGGATAATCCACCAGGAGGCCTTTTCAATGACACTACAGGATTATCATTAATGAGGAAGGAGGCAGAACTTTGGTCATTTTAAAAGGAATTACCAATTAGTTAGACATGTTTGTGTTATATTGTGTTTTTGTTGTTCAAAAAATAATATTTGAGCATTGAGACCTGATGTATCAAATATGATACAAAATTGAAACTCATA
>JAPSES010000109.1:4542737-4584205 GCA_029822895.1 Maxillicosta whitleyi | reverse complement strand
CGCCCCGGGCTGGGATTATGTGAAAACAGCTGCACCATACAGGGGACATGGGAAGAAATATTAACCCATAAAGACCCAGTGCTGCTATTGTGGCAGTTCCCCAATTGATCTTTCTTTATATTTAACCTTTCTGGTGTGATTTATCAGTATTTATTGCAGTAAAAAACAAAAAAATATTATATTAGTCTATTCACTGTAAACATCTCTTTATTTGCAGAGTCTTAAAAGTGTTAAATTTACAAATCTACATTAAATAACTTAACCCAGTGTGGCACTTCCTAAATCAATTTTTTTCTCATTTAACCTTTCCTAAATGACTTATCACTATTTATTATATTATTGAATTACTTTTAAATTAAGATTTTTTTTCTGATTAAAATCATGTATTTTCCTATGTCCAATTAACTAATCATGTCGATGTTCATAAAAGCTCAGTAAAAAAAGTAAAAAAGTAAAACTAGAGGTTATTATGTCAAAACAGAAAAAAAAAAAATGAAGAAAAAGTGAGTTGTTCAGTAAAATCTATAATTAGCTTGATTAATATCATTAACTGAAGATAAAAACGAGTGTCTCCATCCACTGCCATTGATCCAACTCCATGTGTTTTACTGGTCGTAAAAGATGACGGTGTTTCCATAGTAACTACAGAGCCTCTGAACGTCCAAATGGATCATACCTGGTGACCTTGAAAAGATGACAAACCTTATTTTACATCAATTATTTACATGGATTGATAGGATTAATGGATCCACATATATTTAACAGTTTAGATCAGTGGATGGTTTTACTTTATGCTGGATGTTTGGGTAATTATGAGTTAAAAGAAAACATTAACAGAGGTTAATAATATAACTGTCACTGGAATAATGTAAAAAGTAAGAGGTTAAGGTAGTCTGTAACTGTATTTTTTATTATTTACATGTATTGACAGGATTAGTGGATGAACAATTTAGATCAGTAGATGCTTTTAGTCAATGGTGGATGTCTGGGTCGTCTTGACTGTTGTGTTTAAATGTATCTAGAAAATATCCAAGCTGTAATGACAGTAACATTAGTCGACTCATCCATCTGTTCCAACCCAACAATTGAAAATTTAAAATCACTTATCTCTAACTTTGCAGCCCCTCTTGAGAAATGACTCTGAACAATAGGAATCAAGGCACTGGAGTAAATAAGTACATTTTCCTAAATTCTAGGAGTCGTACATTTTTGGCAGTATAGCTGTAAAATAGGAAATGGGCATTAAATTCTGTTTTAAGTCGTCTTAAAAAGGTCTTTAAAACTCTTGAATTCAATTCATAGAAACCTGTAGGAACCCTGATCATGTATTTTCCTATATTTAATTCACTGACCGTGTAGATGTTCAGAGTTTTTCAGTCAAATCTATGATTAACTGAGCATAAACCCGGTATGTCCATTGTCATTGATCCAACTCCATGGGTTTTACTGGTGAATCAATGTTTTAGAAGATGACTGTGTTTCTATGGTAACTGTGGAGCCTCTAAACATCTAAATGGGTCATATCTGATGATCATGAAAAAAAATGACAAACTGTATTTTACACCAATTATTTACATGTATTGACAGGATTAGTGAATCAACAGGTATTAAACACTTTAGATCAGTAGATGGTTTTGTTCACCAGTGGCTGTTTGGGTCCTTGTGGGTTAAAATCCAATTCTGCATTTTGAGTGAAATTCAACTCCTAATTCATGTTTACTTCGCCTGCAGAGCTAAGCAAACACAAGCGCTACGAGATCCGAATGAGTGTGTACAATGCTGTGGGCGAGGGGCCAAACAGCCCACCACAAGAGGTGTTTGTGGGAGAGGCAGGTATGTACACTTAAGCATCGAGGGCTTTGCTGCTTTCTTTTGTTCTTACTTTCAAAATCCTCTGTGTTTTCCATGCGGCTTCTGCCAACCTGCTTTCCTGCGCAGGTTGCACAGCTTTGGGTGATGGTACTTTCTCAACTTTCTGCTTACACATAATATCCACCTGTGCAACAAGGAGATAACTCCACTAAACACTCTGGTTGAATTTTACATTTCAGGCTGTTAGTACTATACCGCCGCGGAAAAAATTCTTAGACCATCAAAAGTCATCAAAAACAATGGTTATGCAATCAAGTACTTATTCCTGTGTGTGTCATGTGACTAAAACTGACAGAAAATAGAGCGTGGAATGCCTAAAAGCACTGTTTTTGGCAGTGCAATGATATAAATATTGATATAAGAACTTAAATTATTTTGGTTACTATCAAGAAAGTATGGAAAATGGATAGATATCAGCTCTTAAATTAAACTATTATGAGCTTTGTTTGTTGTTATCATTATATTTTTCCAAACAAATGTAGTTGTAGTAGACAAGTAGAGTGGTGAAATGTTTAAATACAGGCTGTAATTAATACAAATATGTTGTCACATTATCCTTGAAATTTATTTTAATTATTCTATTGTAAGACGGAAATCAATTAACCACTAATTTTCCTTCTGTCTCTGAAAAGAAAATCCAAATTGCCAAAAGATACAGTGTCATGTTATCACTTTGGAACAGTAGAAAGAATAGTGAGTGATTGTGACATCTAGTCGGCCCTCAGTCCAATAATACAAAGAAATCAAATAATAAAGTTCCCACTGTGTTGTTGCTATTGGTTCATTAGCTTCTGCCACTAGCATGCTAATAGCTTACTGTGATTGGTATCTGAAACACTGCATCTTGATGAAGCGGTGAAAGAAAAAATGTTACAACGAAATGATTGTAAGATTCTAAGTACTGTTGATGTATTGCATAATACCAGGCAGGTTTATAAGGTGAGCTCTCTTTTGCATTTAAGACTTACAGAAGGAATCAGAAGTAATATAGTATCCTGTTAATGATTACAAAGTTGTCAGTGCAGTGTTTATATTAAGAATGGTAACAACACATCGATAATATGTTAATGATAATAATGTTATAATATAGGTATAGATGTTTTGACAATATGAGGTTATTGTCCATGTGTTACCTGCAAAGTCATTTGAAAATGGCATTTACCGTATTATGCTGCTGTAATGTATCCCACTTTATGTAACACTGTACCAATTATTGACCTGGACTGAGCTAATCTGAGCCTTGATGCAAAGTGCTACCAGTGTATTTTACACTTGTGGTTCGATATATGTTGAATTTCTGTGATGTTCTTTAATAGTTCCCACTGCACCGCCTCAAAACGTGGCCATTCAGTCTGCAACTGCAACCCAGCTGGATGTGACATGGGACCCTCCCCCTGTGGACGCCCAGAACGGAGACATTCAGGGCTACAAGGTGAGATTCCCACTCTTCTGAAACACTCCCAGTACTAAAATTAACGTGTGCGTTCATGCACTATAGGAATATTCTGTTCTGTTCTATTTTTTTTGTGTTTTTTTTACCCGAACATAAACACTGATTTATGCTGCAGCTCATAAGAGACTACATTTATTTGTAATCACCATTAAATGCACATTTTTTTTACCTTTAAGACATCCAGCCTCATAAGAGACTACATTTATTTGTAATATCCATTAAATGCACATTTTTACATTTAAGACATTCAGACGGTGCTGTTTTCCAGAGGGGCCTCTCGCTCAAAAAAAACATTTATGGTGAATAAAATGAAATTGCATATCTTTCCCTTAAGGGAGTCTGAAATAGGCCTGAGATTTATAGCAACAGAAGTAGCTGTATTCCCAGAACATCAGCTTTAGACACACATTAATATTTATTTATGTCTCTCCTTTTCCCACGTAGGTTTACTTTTGGGAGTTCCAGCGTAAGAATGAGACGGAGAGACTGCGGACTCTATTCATGCCAGAAGGAGGGGTGAAACTGAAGAACCTGACCGGGTACACCACCTACATGATTAGCGTAGCCCCCTTCAATGCTGCTGGGGATGGACCCCGCAGCCCGCCAACCAGAGGACGCACTCAACAAGCAGGTACCACCACGTACCGATGAGCACAACAATTAACCCTTTATAGGGCGCTAACGTTTGCACATGTAAAAACACGTGACTATTGTAATGGTAAGTTTAGTCTGATAGCATTTTTCATAGTCTGTATTTGCATATACTCTAAAGAATATGTGAGTTTGACTAGAATTTTCCCACAACAGTATGCACATAAGAACATACTGAAGCTTATCTACTAACACGCCTCTCAAATGGGCAAAATAACCCGCGCAACCCATTTAGTGTGTTTGCCTTGATGAATATGCAGTATGTGCGCTTCCACTTGTGGCGAGAAGGTGTCATAGACCCAACCAAAGGCAACGGAGAGAACCAATCTGTTCTGCTCACGTCAACATTTTCGAGGAAAAAAATGTATTGACACATATCGCCTATCCAGCAATGCCATTTTAGAAATTCTATGGGATGATACGGTACCAGTCACAAGGAGAAGTCATGCAATACCTTCTATGACAAAACTCGCAGTGTTACATTTCGGTGCGTATGGATCATTCCAATGCACTTTTGTTGTCAATGCTGCGCAGAGCAGTTTTTTCAGCATTCTGTCTCCATGACGACAACTAGTAGCACATACATAATCCTCAATTAAAAAGAGGCAATGTCCAAGACTTGACACGCTGATGACATGCAAATCAATAGCATGTGCGTTTTTACTATGAGGAAGCAAATTTGAACCCGTTATTTGCGATCTTAATAAATCAGGCCGTTAGTGTGTTATTGCTGATTATTGTGTTATTACTTTTATGAATTTTTTTTTTTATGTAGAAAGTCAAGGTCAATGAAATTACCATGTTTAGTTCTTACCCATATATGGCACAAAAAAAAAATCCAAGAAGTATATATAAAAAATGCAAAGAAAACACATGTAAGGTGTATTATAACATTACAACAGTATACGTGCTGATCCAGACATGTGTCCACATCCACATTATCACTTTGAACATCATTACTTCATGGTACCTAACCACACACTCACTGTTCATGCACAGGTGGACCTCACAGACCCTGTAGACCACATAGAACCTGAGATTGTTGACTCACTGTAACTGTTGCTGTCACTGTCTTGTAATGCATGTGGAAATTACTAAAAAAAAAAAAAAAAAAATAGTTACTCACCCAATAAAGGGTTAAAGCAGTCAGACAGAAATGTAAAACAAATACCACTGCGTGTATTATGGAGAGAAAAAAAGGCTGAGGATAAATGGGATAATGGGTAGATATATATAAGCAAGATAAATTAAGGGATGCACATACGTGTTCATTCGTCACCTTTATGTGAACGTGTTAGCGTTTTCTCCACGAGGACAAGTCAACCATGAGGAAAAAATTTGATGCGAGGATGATGCTAATCATTGCTGTCAGCATGCCAAACGATGTTAGCAGAACCACACACTGAGCATAAGTTCCTAATCAGCAAACCCCGCTCCGGAGTGATTCGCTGAATCTCATATTATGTTTGAAAAGTGGAGAGTATAAAAACCACTTTGTGCTTTCTGTCTGCCAATGCTCTATTTACAAAACGTCAAACCACATTTCATTCTTTTTTATCTGTTTATGTTTATCTAATTCATTTGTCTTTGTTCCTTTGGGGTTTTTTTTTTTTTTGGTGCGCATATCCATATTAACTTTAAATTAGACAGCTGTGTATTATTTGAGGCTGAATGAATACTCTACACCACATAAGTACAACACAAGTATGACTGAATTTTTTATCATTTGCTAACAGCTGTTTGCTAAGATAGCTAACAGTTAGCATATTTCGTTAGCACAACTGAATGTGTTTTAATTGACATTCATTAAGGCCAGACTATGGAAGTAGCTCCGATCCTGCAGTCATTTCTGTGTATAACATTTCAGAGGGATTATTACCAAAACTTAAAACTTTAAAATATCTGATATATATCTGACTGAGCCTTTAGTTCATCATTTTGTCAACAGCTCATTGTTCCTCTGTGCTGTTTCTGTCTGACAACGTTCTATTTCCAAAATGTCAAACCACTGTTTATTTAATTCATCTGTCTTTGTTTTCCGTTCTTTTTTTTTTTAGTGTTCTTTCTTTCTGTTTCTTTTTCCTTCTTACTCAGTTTCTCTCTCTGCATTCTGTTCTGTTTCTATTCTGCCTGAGTGTATGACAAGATGAATGAAAGAGGGGGAGGGAAGAGCACTGGAGAGATAGTTATCCCATCTTTTAGTAGACAAAGAGCCTTTGTTTCAACTCCTGCACAATAAGGTTTCAAACTGAAAGGAAAACTGTGTATCCAGCAAAGTGGAGTCACATAATAGACAAATAGTAATTGAGCCAAGAGACTAGAATGGGCATTGAACTAGTGTGGCCTCAGTTGAAGTGATTTTTAACTGCATTTTTGTGGCATTCTAATACATGCAGTTGTAGTTTTAAGAAGTTAAAGGTCTCAATATTAACCCATAAAGACCCGCTGCTACTTTGTGGCAATTACAAAAATGTATTTTTCTCTTTATTTAATCATTCATTTTATCTCCATTTATTAGAATATTGTCCTCTGCGTAAGTATTTTCCTTTGTAAAGCTGAGGGTTATTATGTGAAAAACTGAGAAAATTGAAGTAAAAGTGACTATACCTGCAAAATATATCATTAACTCAACATAAAACAAGTGTCTTCATCCACTGACATTTATCAAACCCCATGAAAATTACTAGTGTATTAATGTTGTAGAAGATGACAGTGTTTCCACAGTGACTGCAGAGCTTCTAAACGTCTGATGACCATGAAAAGATGGTGAACTATTTTACACCAATTATTTACATGCACCGATAGGATTCGTGGATCAAAATGTATTAAACGGTTTCGATCGGTTGATGATTTTGGTCGCCAGTGGCTCTTTTGGGGCTTTATGGGTTAATTCGATAATATTAAACTAAACCTCTCTAAATATTCTGTTCATGTTACCTCTGTGTTCCAGCTCCCAGTGCTCCCAGCTTCATCCACTTCAGTGAGCTGACCACCACATCAGTTAACGTGTCCTGGGGTGAGCCCACCTTTCCCAACGGGATTATAGAGGGTTTCCGTCTTATCTATGAACCCTGCACACCAGTAGACGGTAAGCCTTCGGTTTTAACCCCACACTTTTAGCTCTCTTTGGACAAAATGGCTGCTGGCTTTTTATAAAGGATTCATGCACACTACAAGATCTGACCAAAATACTAAAATGAAAGTTGATGTACAATTTACTTCCAAGCTTTTAACTCAGAATCTTATAGTGTGCGTTTTTCAAAGCTTTTAGCAAAGTGTTACCTTAACTTAAACTGCTCATTATCACACTTCTGACATGTTTTTTTTTTTTTTTTTTACTTTTATCACAAATACATGACTGCATTGCCAAAATGAAAGCATTTTTGTCACTACTAATTCCATTACTGGTATGTGCGTGTGTGTGTGTGTGCGTGTGTGTGTGTGGGCCTGTCTTGAGTTTGCTCTCCATGTTGCCTGGCCTGTGTAAGACCTGCTCTAAATGTGGTGTGTTTGTCTAGAGTCTTCAGTGGCCTGTGCCGACTGTCTTCACTCCCCCTCCCCCCCAGGCGTCAGTAAGACAGTGACAGTGGACGTGAAGGGGAGCGGCCCGCTCTGGTTGAAGATCAAAGACCTGGCGGACGGTATCACGTACAACTTCCGCATCAGGGCCAAGACCTTCATCTATGGGCCCGAGGTGGAAGCTAACATCACCACCGGTCCGGGAGAAGGTACAAGCAACCATACTCGGGTGTCTGACCGGAGTCTAAAACTGGATTTATAGATGCATGTAGCTCTGCGTCATGTCGGTACGCCGTATCTGACTATAGTGTTATGTGCTCCTGCACTTGAGCGTATTGTAGCAGCGGCGTTTTGAGAAAGCGTTACAGTTTCCCCTCCAAATCTGAAGGTGGCAGTAGTGCTGGTATTGGCCGGTTATGAAGATGAAACTCCACTGAGCGAAGTTGTTTCCATGGTTTTGGCAGGCATTTCCTGCCACAAATAGCAGCCGACATGGAGCAGAGTCTAAGATGAGAGTCAAAGATGAGATTGTACGAAAATTATTTAGAAATTGTTAAGTCTAATTGGCCGTATACTACCAAAAAGAAGGTCAATAATAACAAATAATTCAGAATAGTAGTTGTCAAAAGTTTCTCACCATCTCACACCGTCACTTTTCCATAACTATGCAAATTATTTTCTTCAAATCTCAACACTTACCCTGTAATTTTTAGCAGTACTGCTTCGTTTCCTGTGTTTGGGTACGCATCTGCAAACAGAAATACACAGCTGACAGACAGAATGGTCTCGTCATATATATGGATGATTATTTAACATTGAGCATAAATCAACCATAGGTTCATCTGTAAATGTCAGCCCTGCAATTTTCGATGTAAAAGCAGCACATCTACTTAATATCTGCAGCATCGTAGGCAGTTAGCGGTATAATCTTAACACATTACCGTTCCTGAGGAAAACTCAGGAAAAAAACACAAAATGTTGGTGATTAGTAATTACGAAGACTACATCTGAATATATGCTTTTCTATAAAAAAGCATGTGTAGGTCAAACAGACCAAGGCAGATAGCAATGTCATCATCAAAAGTCTTTCAGTGATGGAAATTCAACGTTTTCTGTCAGAAAATACCTATCTTGACTGCAGTGATAGTTTAAATGCATGTGTTTTTAGGACTTTTTAGCTTCACATTTGTTAGAAAAGCAATGTAATGGTTATCAGACATTAGAAGATCAAGTGGTCTGTATGATTTTTAGCATATTACACATCAAAAAACACCTCCCAACTTGTATAGCTGGCTACACATGCAGCAGAGTGTACCATCCAAAGCAATGAGGTCCGCCACAAGCATATAATGCCCATTTCATAGAACAGTAAAATGTCATTATTGTTTATTTGTGGTCTGTATTTTTCATTCATTTCATGCTGTTTGAAACCAGCGACACCAAAAACAGCCATTTTTATGAGTTGAAAAGCAACAAAATGTGCACAATAGTTCTATTTCTATCTTTATTTACTGCGTTTTACTCAGACTTGATGCTGTGGAAAACAAAAGTTGGGTCTTTGTCCTGTTTTTTGCCAGACAAAACATCACACTGCGTTTGTGTTTCCATATTTATAGTTATTTATTTGAGTTGCATCACGACAGCAGGTTTTCATGGAGATTTACTTCTGAGAGTACTGGAGATTAGATTGGATCAAATTGGATTATATTACATTAGATTAGATAGAATTGGATCAAATTATATTAGACTGGATTAGATTGAATTAGATCAGATTAGAGTCACCTTTATTGGCATTACACATGCTCAGTATAAAGTAACAAAATGCAGTTTAGCATCTAACTAAATATACAGAATACTGTACAGATTATTATGTACAGATCAATAAACAAATCTCAATAAACGGTATTAAAGTACAGTGATTATGTTAATAGACATATAAATGGATGTATTTAGGTGGTACAGATGTAATATACGGATAATTAACATATTCAACAGATGGATAATGACATTTATTCATATTTATTCACACTGCCTGCATGTAATAATATAATAATATATACATATAATAGACACTTAAGGGTATGTATTCTGGAGTAAAAGACACTGCAGATTAACACAGATACAATTATTCATATTGAAGAAAAGTCAAAATTACCCCTTATGTGTCCTTTTCAGGAGCCCCGGGACCCCCTGGTGAGCCGTTTATTACCCGACACGGTTCAGCCCTGACCATCCAGTGGACCAGCGGAGACCCAGGACGCGCTCCCATCACTCGCTATGTCATCGAGGCCAGACCGTCAGGTGAGTATTTGCCTTCACAAGCCAAACACGAAGAATTCATGAACCAATCCTCCTGCCGAGTTTGGTGCCGCTGTATTTAAGGAAAGAGGAGTGAAGTGTCAACAGCTGCTGCACCCACGGCCCCGGGTATTTTAATGGGTTATTGATTGGAGCGCTGCAATTGAGACAAATGGAATCTGGTTTCAGATGTGATAGACAGGCCTCGACAGGGTTAAGAGGGTGAAGAATGGTTATTACGCTCAAAGGGAGAGATATGTTTCACCGCTTTGAGGTGAAAATTGAGGAGGGGGTACTGGATTTTAACCCATAAAGACCCAAACATCCACTGACGGCCAAAAGCATCTACTGACCTACACCCTTTAATACCTGTTGATCCATTAATAATCCTATCAATACATGTAAATAATTGGTGTAAAATAAGATTGTCATCTCTTCATGGTCATCAGATCCATGACCCATTTGGATGTTCAGAGGCTCCATGGTTACTATGGAAACACCGTCATCTTCTGCAATATTGATTTACCAGTAGTTCTTTTTTTTTTTTGTCTGGTTTGTTTTGTTTTTTCTCCTACAAAAGAGTATTATGCTTGTGTCTGAAATAAACTTAAACAGTAAAACCCACGGGATTTGATAAATGACAGTGGACTGACACACTTGGATGTATATTCAGTTATTGATATTTTGCTGAAAAAGTGCCTTCTCTTCAGTTTTCTGTTTCTGATATAGTAACCCTCAACTTTAATCAGCGCTTCTATGAACATCTACATTAGGCGTGTCAAACTGATTTGAGTTCAATGGCCACATTCAGCCCAATATGATCTGAACTGGGCTGCACCAGTAAAAAAAAATAACAGTGAAAAGAGTAAAATTATATAATTTCATATCCTTTAAAAATTAACTACCTGAAATATCTTAAGAAAAATAAGTGCAATTTTAACAATATTATGCCTCAGTTAGTCACTTACACATGAGAAGTACAACTTCCAGATCACAGTGGATCTCCAAATACACAAAACATTTAGTAACAGGCAGAATATTGATTAAAAAAATGCACTTATTTTTCTTCAGACATTTCAGGTTGTACATATTTGTTCCAGTTATTCATATTTTTGTGAAAGGATAGTGTATAAATGTCAACATCTTCAAGTAATTAACTTTTTTTTTTTTTTTTACACTAAAACCAAGAGAACACTGTGGACTTGTCATGATTTATAGGCAAATTTGGCATTTGGGAATGACAGGTTAACCCATGAAGACCCAGTGCTGCTTTTGTGGTCACTCCTAAATGATGTTTTCTCTATTTTGAACCTTACTTGAGTGATTTATCACCATTTACTCTGATATTATCCAATGCATTTTAAGTGAAAATCAGGTATTTTCCTATATTTAATGTACTGATTATATAGACGTTCAACCAAACCAATATTAACCTTGACGGTAATTATACCCAAAACAGAGAAAACTGAAGAAAAATACTGTTTTTTTCTACCAAATCTATCATTAACTGAACATAAAATAAGTGTCTTCATCCACTGTCATTGATCCAACTTCATGGGTTTTACTGGCGAATCAATGTTGTAGAAGATGATGGTGCTTCCGTGGTAACTACAGAGTCTCTGTATGTCCAAACGGGTCATATTTGATGACAATGAAAAGATGATAAACTGCATACTACACCAAATATTTACATGAACTGATTAGATTAGTGGATGAACAGGTATTAAGCAGTTTATATTAGTGGATGACTTTTGTCGCCGGTGGATATTTGGGTCTTCATAGGTTACGACGGGTTAACTAGAGTCTTCCTCGTACTATTTCATCCGTACGTCAGAGGTTGTACCTCTCACCTCTCCCGCCTGTTTCATGT
Organism: Maxillicosta whitleyi; assembly: GCA_029822895.1. Lineage (NCBI taxonomy): Eukaryota > Metazoa > Chordata > Actinopteri > Perciformes > Neosebastidae > Maxillicosta > Maxillicosta whitleyi. Next base: position 4,572,542 of record JAPSES010000109.1, on the reverse strand, counting down.
TTTCCAATCAAGTTACATCAGCCTTCCAAACTTTCTCCAAACTTCTGTAGAATGACAGATGATCCCTGGTCCGTGTTTATGTTTGTGTACTCTATTAAAACAGTCAAACTTACATTGATGTTTACAAGCACCCGAGTATAATAAATGATCACTGGCAGCGTTTCCAAAGAAAGCAGCAAAGCATCTAACATTACTTCATTTTGAAATATGGCTGCACAGCTATTTATGATGTAGATTTGGTTGCTGTAAATTTTACAGGAGCAGTGAAATTGATGAATTGTGTTGTATTTGTAGGAATTATGAATTACCCTGCGAGCTGGAAAGAGCAGAGCAGCTTTTTGTCAAACAAACAAACAGCTTGTTAACAAAGACATACTGACACTGTTAAAATGTTGCACAGATTTCCTCATCTTCCACTGACTCATGCTTAATGACAACTATCCCTTTAACTCCATTACAGATGAGGGATTGTGGGATATTCTAATCAAGGACATCCCTAAGGAGGTGACATCGCACACATTCAACATGGATATACTGAAGCAGGGTGTCAGCTATGACTTTCGGGTAATTGGAGTGAACGATTATGGCTACGGCTCTCCCAGTCTGCCTTCTCCGTCTATATCCGGTGAGTTGGTTCTTGAAGCTTTTGTCGATGCGATATCTGAACTCCATTAGGTCAAGCATAAATTCTAATTCTGTGTGATTCCTCCAGCCCAAAAAGTGCCACCGTTCTATGAGGAGTGGTGGTTCCTGGTTGTGGTGGCTTTGGTTGGCCTCATCTTCATTCTGCTGCTGGTTTTTATCCTCATTATTAGAGGGCAGAGCAAGAAATACGCCAAGAAATCGGAATCAGGTGAGATGCATGATTAGATTAGATTAGATAGAACTTTATTGATGTTCCAATGGCAGCGCAATATCAAAAATACACACAAGAAATACCACAAGACAATAGCAAAACAGTAATTATTATAATTGCAATTGCACTTTGGAAAATACTGGTAGAAACAAGTGTAATAATAATAAGATTATTATGATATATTTTAATATAATGTTATAGTATGCACTATATTTACAGTACAGACCCAAAGCTTGGACACACCAAAGAGTTTTCTTTATTTTCATGACTATGAAAACTGTAGATTTACACTGAAGGCATCAAAACTATGAATTAACACATGTTAATGGTGAAAAATAAGAAGTCTGGTATGTATGTAAATATTTATATAAATTTCAAAAAATCTTAATTAAATAATTATTTTCATATTTACTTTGTGGTATTAAACATGACGATGCATCTCCTGAGGCTTTAGAACAGCCTCTGTACCTGTTTCCTGTTGCTTTTTTTCCATCACTTTACTCTAAATCATTTCCACAGGTTGAATATGTACCTGTAGAGACTACGACGTCCTAACCTGTGTACCTTAACCCACTTAAACCATGTTCCATACGGTACCTTTTGTAGCTTTTTCCAGTAAAATGTGACATTTAAAAGCATTTGCTGATTTGTAAAATGCTGAGCAGGGACTTGAACACTTCATAAGGCAGATACATACTGTTTTAGAATGAATCTGACAACTGACTAAGTAGACGTGGTGTGAAGAGGAGGAGGGGAGGGGCTATAATTGTACATTTTGCACGGCTCTGACATCAGCGGGTATTTCCCCACAGCTCAGCACTTCTGCCATAGTTAGTTGTTGCTGCCAGGCAGGGTAAAGGAGGGGGTCCCTGCGGGTCACTGCCCATCTTTCTGACTGACGGAGGAAAAACAAGAGGTTCCTTCTCATTCCAATACAAAGGCGCTCTCAATGCGTCCATATCCCCCTCTAGGAATCTGGCCCGAGCCACTGGACCTGCCCAGTGGTTTTCTTTTTCTGTGTGTTTGCGTAACCAGCAATTGACCTCAAGTAGCCTCAGAGCAGCCGCAGAGGCCGCGGCCTCGCTGTAGTCCCCGACAAATCTCAGATAGTGTTTTTAACCTGTGGCTGAGGGCTGGCATTAGCCCCTCTGAGCATTAATCTGCTTTAGAACAGCTCCGTTTATGGTGCGGGATCAATCAAGAGTAATCTGCATTTAGCATTTGCACAGATATTTTCACATTATATCATCATCTTACAGGTGTATTTTATTTTCATGTATTTTTTTTTTTTTTTAAAGACCAAGTGGTAATTTTGCAGCAGTTCCCGAAAATAGTTTCTCCCCCCCCCCCCCTAGATTTAACCTTCATTACAATATTATCCTCTGTATTTAGTTTAGTTTAGTTCGAATATGCAACAAACAAAGTAATCCTACTTAGTCTTTATAAGTGAAACAGATTATAAGAATACAAACGAAAACCAATACATAATGAAAACAAAGTGTGACTTCGTTTACATATTCAAAAAGCAGTGAAAGGAAGTCTAACTTATTTAGTCCCACCCCTTCTCCACACAACAGTTGTTTAGTCCCTTGGATCAGTTAACCTTACTTATCATCTTCACATACACATACATACTGTACATATATTCACACCAGAAAAGTAAAAACAATAATAAAGACACACATAGCACTGCATTTTTTTTTTTCAGTGTAAATCATGTATTTTCCTATATTTAATTCACTGATCATGTAGATTTTCATTAAAGTCCGAGTAAAGTTGAAGGTTCTTATTTCAAAAACAGAAAAAAGTCAAATCTATCAGTCAAATCTATCATTAACTGAACATAAACACAGTCTCTCCATCCACTGTCACTGATCCAACTCCATGGGTTTTACTGGTTTACAATGTTCTAGAAGATCATGGTGTTTCCATGGTAACTATGGAGCTAATGAATGTCTAATGGGACATATCTTATGATGATAAAAAGATGACAATCTGCATTTTACACCAAGTGTCTACATGTATTGATAGGATTAATGGATCAACAGGTATTAAACAGTTTTGATCAGTAGATGATTTTGGTTGCCGGGTGGATGTTTGGGACTTTATGGGTTAAAATCCCAGACACACAAACCTGAATTAATTTCTAGTGTGGTCTATATTGGTTTGTTAAGACTACCTTTACCGTTCACTTTTTACATTATTCCAGTGACAGTTATATTATAAACCGCTGTTAATGTTTTCTTCTAACCCATAATTACCCAAACATCCCACATAAAGTCAAAAGAAACATTGAGTTTATGTTCAGTTAATGATATATTTTTACTGAAAAAGTCACTTTTTCGTCAGTTTTCTCTGTATCTGATATAATAACCTTCAACTTTAATCTGAACCTTTATGAACATCTACATGATCACTGAATTAAATGCAGGAAAATACATGATTTACACTGAAAAAACACAAACTAAGGAGGATAATATTACAATAAATGGTGATGAATCATTTAATAAAGGTTAAATATTCAGGAAAATGTCATTTGAGAAGTAACACAAAAGTAACAGTGGGTCTTTATGGGTTTCACATATGCCATAAGTGACTGTAAATGAAAGGTTTTATGGTTTATTTCTTCAACATGAAGCTGTATTTCAAGATAATGACAGTAGCATTGGCCAGATTTAGCATTTTTACCAGCACACTTTTCTTCATATCTATAAAATGTACTTATTATTTAAAGCAGTAGTTTGACTTTTTAAGTGTTGTTTGTGCTCTATTTTCACTGTAAGAATACATCATTAGCGCCTTATGGTGTAAGAGTGACAGAAGAGTGTCAATACAGTGACAATATCTGCTTCTCATCTGTCCTTAATATGCAAAGAGATGAAAAGGATTAGGGATGAAATAAGATATTCTAACTTCGTACTTGTCAGCGTTGATCAAACGTTTTTACAGTTGATTTCACACATTAAGTTACTTCAGACCTGTCAGATCAAACTGAAGTCACAAAAGTTTATACTTGAGGCTTAAAATTCCATCTTGAAAGCACCGACGTTCATCTTCGGTGTTTTGACCTGTTAAAATCTGAAAATAACACAACTTTAACTCATTATGAGCCCATTACCGCATGCGCTTTTTTAACTCATAGAGACCCGAACGGCCACTGGCGACCAAAAGCATCTACTATACTACTATACAAGCATCTAATGTATTAAATAACGTGATCCGCTAATCTTATCAATACATGTAACTAAATGGTGTAAAATGAATGCATGTTATCAGATATGACCCATTTGGACGTTCAGAGGCTCTGTAGTTACCGTGGAAACAACGTCATCTTCTACAACATTGATTCACCAGTAAAACCCATGGAGTTGGATCAATGACAGTGGATGTAGACATTGGGTTTATGTTCAATAAATGATATATTTTTCTGGAAAAGTAACTTTTTTATTCAGTTTTCCCTTTTTTTAAAAAATATAATTACCCTTAACTTTAACCCGTAAAGACCCAATGTTACTTTTGTGGCAGTTTTTTTTTCTCTATATTTAACCTTTCTGAAATGATTTACCACGGGTGATTGTAATATTATTACTCTACCCCCTCGAAGGGGAGGCAAGGGGTGTTGTTTTTGTTTCATTTTGTTTGATAACAGTCAATTAGAATAACTACAGGTTGGTTTATCGATTGCCAGTGACCCAGAATAAATGTCATTATATTTTGGTAAAAGCAGGTCAATGAATTTTTAAATCTCTTTTATTTCTCAGTTTTCTTATAAAGGGCAAGATTTCACATGCCTGTAGCAGCAAAGCTATTGGTTTAATTTATACCAAAATGGGTTTATAAATTGCCAGTGACCCAGAATAAATGTTATTACATTTTGGGAAAAGTGTGTCAAAGTTCAAATTTATATGAATTTTTAAAATCTTTTTCCCATTTACTTATAATGAATGTCTATTAATGTCTATTATAAACATCAATTTTGTTTCAGTTTACTTCAAACACGTATATATAGAGGTTGTTGATATGCTAACATCGCCACACACATAGACATGATGACATCAGCTGGATCTACACCTACAATATGTTTGAGGGGCGGGGTTTGTTGTGCCTGGGACCACTTGTTCTCCTTAGTTTTTGTTTTTTCAGTGTAAATCATGTATTTTATTTTTTTTTATATATATTTCATTAACCGATCATGTGGATGTTTATGAAAGCTTAGATTAAAGTTGAGGGTTATTACATCAGAAATTGAGAAAACTGAAGAAAAAGTGGCATTTACTGTAAAGATATCAATAAATGAACACAAAAACGAGTGTCTCCATCCACTGTGATTTGTTAAACTCCATGGGTTTTACTGGTGAATCCATGTTGTAGAAGATGACTGTTTCCATGGTAACGTCCAACTGCATTTTACATCAGTTATTGACATGTATTGATAAGATTAGTGGATCAACAGGTATTACACAGTTTAGATCGGTGTCCGTTTGGGTGTTTTTGTGTTGGTGACGTCATGATATTAGCCACATTCGTCCTTTCCGCTCCCTAACCTGCTTGTCCACCTGTGGTCACACAGTGTCTCTGTACGTATGTCCAGGTAACAACTCCAACTGCAACGCTCTGACCCACGGAGACATGGTTAGCCTGGACGAGGGCCGCTTCCCGGCTCTGGAGCTCAACAACCGACGGCTGTCTGTCAAGAACTCGTTCTGTCGAAAGAACGGCGTCTACACCAGGTCAGTGAACGCCACGCGGGAACACAAGCCTGCATGGTATGCACACAGGAAGTCCAGGGTTTGAAATGTAAATTAAACAGCAACATGGGGAAAATAATTGGGAAACTTTACCTCATGCCTGAAAGCATTTTCAACTGAGTGGGAGAAAACACTGTCTGACATCTTGGACTTTCTTTTTAAACCCACTGCTTCTCCTATTTAAAAGTAGTAGTATATGCAGACTTACTAGGGAATCTCTTTTAATGAGGTTCTGTATTTCAGTGAATCTCTAGCAGTAAGTCATGCATCGTACTGAACACATGACTTGTGTGAAGCCAATCACTGTGACTGACACCTGGGCTGAGAAGACTGCAGACAGTTGGGATCCCATACTTTGCATTAGATTATTAGTACCTTTGTAGGTAAGCAGGGGATTTAAAGACTCCCTCTGAACCCCGCTGAAAGCTTTGTGGTGGTTTGTTTGTCATCAGTTGCTGCTCCTCATATAGATACCATATCATCGTGCGGCGCTTCTGAGTGGATTATGATTTTGGAGAGACAGGTGCACTCTGATGTTTGCCGAAAACCATAATCCTCCACTGTGTGTGTGTGTGTGTGTACATGTGCTCATATTGTGAAAAGTGCATTGTTTTGTGTATGTATGAGAATTTGACAAAAATAAGTTGGGGTTGTGCATACATGTGAGTGTGACCTTGAACGTGGATCAAAGTTGGTCCAGGTCTTTGAGGACCTTCCAGGCGGCTTCCAATTATGTCTCCAGTCTGAAGTGGGAGGCTGAGAGTGAAAGAATGCACAGATGTACTCTCTTTGAACTCAGCCCATAGTGGGGAAACTGAAATCCTAACACCTGAGCCTGCGATTATAGATTAAGACTGCATCTTGGTCTCTGGTCTCAGAATACAAAAGACAGGATAAAGTCTTCTGCGTTATACCAGGATCAGAAATCAAACACTTCCCTGATCCCACTGTACTAATTCTAATCCGGACCTGTGTCTGACAGTACTAACAAATACCGTTGATTTTGGAGGGGGGATTTTCTCAACACTCTATATACAGAACACAGAGGGCAGTAATGATCATAATAATCATCATCGTCAGCTCACATAATATTAGGCAACATTCTCAGATAAAAAGATGTTGTCAGAAGGGATTTACAGTTTTCTAGCTTTCTACTGCTAAGCCGAGTGTCAGCACTTCATGCATTATATAAAGTTTACGTTACTGTTGTCAAACACAAGTGGACATTTTAATACAGTATTCATCCACCACATAAAATACTTATTGGTATGAAAATTGAAATTTGCCATAGTTTGCTCATTTTGACCCTCAGTGCTCCCTAGCCCCACCCATATTTGTCCAAATATGGTCACTTCTGGTTGTGTGCTTAACTCAATACACCCCTTATGGTATCCTGGATGGATGGATGGATGGACGGACGGACGGACAGATAGATGGAAGGAAGGATGAAAGGACGGATGGATGGATGGACGGATTGACAGAAAACTGACCTGAGAAAAGACAAGGTCATTTTAAAAGTAGTTCAGCAGCTGAAATAATAAGAATAAGCTCCTCTGATCTAAAGTCTTTGTTTCAGTCGTTCATACATTTATCTTAAATAGACTTAAACAGGTTTGTAAAAAATAAACACTTCACCCATTTCTTTGACCTGCATGACGGTGATTTGTTGCTTGAGAAGTTCCTGGAGTGATTCAGCATAGATTAACATGGTTTTTAAGAGCTCTTGAGTGACAAAGCGGGGGAACACTACAGACATGTTAATGAGTCCCTACAGGCGGTAGAATCTGGTAATGAGTAAAGACACTGGGCAGGTCTCATTTCACCCCCTGGTTCTCATTTCTTATGCCGATGTACCCCTGACTGAATTTTGCTACCAGAGGATTAAGTGGAGGCCTCTACATCCAAGTAAGAGAGCTGATAAATAATTTACGCCTCACTCGACACTATATGAGTGTCAAGGAGATGGGGTGAACGTGGGCCGAGCTCCCTCAATGTTTTTAAACAGGCAGTTTATCATAATGTCCCCATGGGCTCACAATAGCATTTCTCTGCATCGGCTCCGGCTCTTTTGTTTGGTTGGTATAAGAGGGCACGGTGCAAGGACTGCTGAGGAATGCAGGTCACTAAAGGTTACGGCGGAAGGCTCTTATGGGAGTTAGCGCAAATAGAAAGTCATGGATGCGTTAAAGAGTGTGTTGTGATGTTTTCGTTGTTGGATTACACTGCAGAAGAATCGAACCTTGAGAGTGAACCACCCAAACATCACTTAAAGTCATAGTTTTACTCAGATTCTCTTAATTGCTCGCTGAGTTCCGTTAGCTCATCACAACACGTTATGCAGAAGTCCGAGTGCAAAGGCAGCGAGTACTTTCATTTTATCTTTTATTTTTTTCTAACCAGCCAACCAGAGTGAACACGGAGATACTATCCAAATTAATAAGCTTCATTACAACCGTGTGTTGTGTAACATGTTCACTTCTTTCTTTTACTGATCTCAATGAGGTGCAATAAATAGCATTTTTATCCCTGCTTTGTTTATATTCCTTGTGAAAATTCCACTTTTTTTGTTTTTAACAAAAGTCTAAATGTAGCTGCTGACTCTTGACTAAAAATGGCACCCTTTAGAGTGATAAAGTCATGATACACAGTATTTCTCTTTGTCACACTGGAACCAATTTGAAGTATTTTCTAGATAAAGTATGATTGGCATCGGATTAGTCGGTTTATTGATTTAAAAAAAAAGAAAACAATTCAGTTCAACTTTCTAAATCTCATTTCATGCCCAAGGCACAACAAGCTTCACAACACATATATAATACAATTACAGTAAAAACTGTCAGGTTAGTCACCAAAAACTAAGAATAGCATTTTATATTTTTATATTTTTTATATATTTACACACTTATTTTACTTTAACAAACCTTTACTGAAATGTTGTATTTGTTTTATTTAGATATAACTATACAATATTACATTAAGTAGAAATTAACTAACTAGTTAATAGTTATTAGGCATTATTTTAACTATCATTCAAAGCTAGTACCATTACTATTCTTGTTACAATAAATAAATGTGTTATCATCCACACGTCAACAGCAAACTTTTTTTTTTTTTTTTGCTGTATTTAGGTTCTGTTAAATGATTGCACCTGTAATGTGCTTTTCTACTTTTCCACTATTAGATGCTCAACACCGCTTTAACTCTATAACAACAAACGTATCATATTTGATACATGAGTTTTGAAGTCCTCTACATGATCGGTGTGATATTTTTTTTCTTGAACCTGATATATACAATTAGATACATGCAATACACAGATGATCCACCAGGGGGGAGAATTACATTCACCAGAGGCCTTTCCAGTGACAGTACAAGATTATCATTAATGAGGACGGAAGCAGAACTTTGGCAATTTTGAAAAGGAATTATCAATTTGTTAGACATGTTTGTGTTATATTATGTTTTTGTTGTTCAAAAATAATAATATTTGAACCTTGCGACCCAATGTATCAAATATGACACAAAAGTGAAACTCATATATGGAAATTGATATTTGAAAAAATGTTTGTTGGGTTGTTGAAAAGGACCAATAAAGGCTCCAGTTTCAAAGAACTGGAGTTTTGTGTCAATGATTTAATGGTTTAATGGCTTAGATGGTATCCTAGTGTTACAGTATTGTGGGCCTATGCAGATGCAGACACTGTTATTTAGTTATTCATTTATGTATCACAGATGATGCAGTGAAACATAGTGGACATATAGAAGATTCAATATTCTGCATAAAGAGTATATAGCATGTAGATAGTTTGCAGCTCTCGTCCCTTGTTGAGTTCTTCAATCAAGAAACGCATTATACTATTATACACATTATACATCAGTACCATTCACTTGGACTGAAATCCCGGATACTATGCAAATTAGCATAGTTGTTATTCAGTGTATATTAATGGCCCTCCATTGTACATGTTTCATTCCTCCACTCAAGTTAGTGAATTAGCTCTAATCCAGTTTAATATAAGTCATCAAATGTAATTGAATTACAGCTTCCTTCTTGATTTCCCAGTGGAGTCTTCCATTTTGCCGACACTGCACTCGAGATACCACCTCTGTGAGAGCGCCTGGAATTCACCCACCGCATTTTTGAAATGCTTTCAAAATATGTTTAATTTGAAAATCCTTATGCAAATGTGGTTTGGATGTGTAAAGCAGCTGTGTTTGTTGCAGCAGCTCCACTGGCAGCGGCTGGCGGCCGACACTGTGGCCTGGATAGTCCACAGGAGTCAGTATGTCCCAGCAGCCTCGGCCAAACCAGCACCAATCAGCAGAAACAGATGGGTGTTTGTTTTGCAGGACCGGGGACAGTGGAAAGAACGGAATAGCTCCGGCACGGAGAACATTTTTTTTCCCTCTCATATTTACTTAAAAGAACCCCTGGCTTGGAGCACACCATTTTAGGGAATGTTTTTCCAGTATTTCAGACAGACTTCTCTGTCCTCTTTTTGTCCAGTCTCTCGTCTTTTCAGCACTCAGCTTCACTCAGCACCTCGCCGTGACCCCATTTCACTTCACACTCCCTTCAAGGAAGCACTCCCTCCCACTGTTTTCACTTTTTAAAACCTTATGCATCCTTATACGATTGACACATTTGATCACTGCAGCATGCCACGGGCTGTTTAACTCTGCTGTGATAACATTTGCCAGAGCAAAGCTTAAAGCTGCCATTTGTGTGACGACCCATTGAGCGCCGCAGTTTATAATTTAGTCACAAGGCCCCGGTGGTTTGACATTCCACAGCCCACAATGAGGACTGAATCAGGGGGAATTATTCATTCCAGGAGAGACTGACTGTAGGCAGCCATCTCATGAGTGTCCCATGATTCTCATCAAGTCCAACTCCTACACACAGACCGTCGGACTAGTGAAGTTGAAAGGAAGCGTTCAGGTTAGAGTAATAGATGTCAGTGAAATCGAAGGAAATTATTGTGTTCTGCTGCATTTCTGTGGTCACTACAGTAAAAAGATATTCAAACTCATTTATACAGTTGATTAAAATGCACTCCTGCTTTTTATCCAGATCCACGCCATTAAACTGCCATTTCTGGCTGATTTCCCCAAACTTCTCTGCCGAGCAAACGTGATTGGTAATAACAGCTGTCAGTCACATATTTCACATCACTCACCCCTCCCCAACTGTCTGGGGTAGAATTTCTCCAGCTTGAGTCCAAATCAGGGGGTGGAATGCTTGGACCACTGCATTTACAATATGCTGAAAAGAAATAATGAAATTTTTGTCCAACGACTCCAAAAAAAACTTAAAAAGAGGAAAATTCCATGTGTTCATCCAAATGAGGAAAACTTTGTTGTAATCTAAATCAGTACAATGATTTCATTCTGGGACTCGTGCAAATACGAGTTATATATTTTATTAACCCTTTATAGGGCACTCATAGAAATACTCTGAAATCAAAAATATCAACCTTAGTGTATTATTGGGATCCATAACAAGACTTTATTACATTTTATTGTCATGTAGAAAATCAATTTCAATGAAGTTACCATATTTAGTTCCTTGCCCACAAAAAAAACACATCTAAGGGAGAAGGAACATGTATTTTAGACCATTAGAACATCACTTTTAGAACTTACGTGCTGATTCAGACACCTGTCCACATCCACATCATCATACCTTACATTAGTACCATCTTGTCTTGTAATTTCTGCAGAAATGACCAAAAACAGTCACTTGCCAAATAACACTTTAAATTTAACCATAAGCTTTGTATTCTTATTGCATGACTTACAATTTAGGCTCAGTTTAGTGTTGTGGGAAAATGTATTCCATATACAATATTTAATCATGACTCACTTGTTAAGAGACAAATTCTACATATGTTTACTATTAAAAGATGCTACATTTCACATTAAAAACACTGGAAAAACATATATTTAAGTAATTTTAAACTAATGCCTGACTCATGGCTATTTAATACATGAATTACATGCGACATATTCTGTAATCCTGTCCTGACGGTGAAGTAACCCTGAGGTCACAATGGCTTTTTGCGATTACTTCACTCTACTTCACCGGTCTGATTTACCAGAGCTTTTTTTTTTCTTAATAGTGTATTTTCGAGTCTCTACTCCACAGTACATCCATCCACGTACCCCATCTGTCTCATCAAATCAATATGGAAGGAGCACCTCTAATAGAATGTCTACATATATTTTTCTTGGATGAATTGATTACAATACAGTGGTTTGAGTGAAAATCCCTGTGACCCTACAAACTCATTTTTGGACATGACTTAATGCTGGTTATGACACAATGATGAAACGGAATACAAAAGAAAAGGTCAACGGAACTCTTTTTTTTCCAGATTTGGCAAAAAGCGTATTTTGACTTGGGGGTGGGGGAGGGGTGGGCTGATTAGGTTTGTGCGGTCAAACGTGAAGGTCACAGTAACCTCATAAAACATCAGGAATTCATAACAGCAGGTCTGACAACATTTCACACACACCGCTAATATTCTGCACGTTTGTGTGACGTGCAGAAGGCATGAAGATATATTATGCAGTTATTCCACAACAGTCGACTCTGTAGATAAGAACGTGCATAGAATAAGCATAGACAATATAGAGTAGGGTAGACTAGAGTAGAATAAATTAAAGTAGCATTGAGTAGAGTAAAATAGAATAGAGTAGACTACAATAGAATAAAGTAGAATGGAGTAGAGTAGTAAAATTGAATAGAGTACAATAGAATAAAATAGAGTAGAATAGAATAGAGTAAGAATAGAATAGAATAGAGTGTAATAAAATAGAATACAGTACAATAGAATAAAATACAGTCGAGTAGAATAGAATAAAATAGAGTAGAATGGAGTAGAATAGTAAAGTAGAATACAGTAGAGTAAAATAGAATAGAGTACAATATAATAAAATAGAGTAGAGTAAAATAGATTAAAGTAGAGTAGTAAAATAGAATACAGTTGAGTACAATAGAGTACAGTAGTAAAATAGAATACAGTAGAGTACAATAGAGTACAGTAGTAAAATAGAATACAGTAGAGTACAACAGAATAAAATAGAGTACAATTAAATAGAGTAGAATAGAATAGATCTGATAGGAGTGTTTGTGGATTCCAGGTACTCTGTGCATGAACCATGTCTGTGTTGATGATCAAACCCCGCTGCTGTGAACTAATCACACAAAGCCGCGCTGACGTCATCATTAGCTCATGATGTTGCACCATCTTCAGTCGTATATTAATCAAACATGACATAAGTATCATCCGTCATTATAAAGTGTTACCAAAACATCTTCAAACGGTATCCAGGGTTTGTAGCCATGTCAGTGTTTTGTCAACTGATGATGATGATGATGATGATGATGATGATGATGATTGGTGTGTGCCTTCGTCCTTTACCCAGGTCTCCTCCCAGACCCAGTCCAGGCAGTCTCCACTACTCAGACGAGGACGTCAGCACAAAGTACAATGATTTAATCCCTGCAGAGAGCAGCAGTCTGACTGAGAAACCCTCGGAGATCTCAGACTCACAGGTGCAGTAGGACAGTTGTGCTGTTCTCTCCTTCCTATTGTCTTCAGATCCAGTCTGTACAAAGTGTGTATTTGTTCTCTGTTTGTACCTGTCTGTGTGCACACTTTCATCTCTTGAATTCTTAAGGAATTCAGCTTTGCATTGTTGGCTGCACTGTGTTTTGTGTCGTACTGTACACGTGGTGTCCTTTCTCTGTCATTCACCTTAATGCATCTGGGCTGTAGAAGTCATAAGATATAGCTACTGTAATGTAGATGGAGAGATGAGAGATTAATGACTCCCCCCGGCTGGCTGCAACGCCGTTCTTATATCAGCCGCTGACCTGTAGAGAATGTCATTCTGCAAACATCCACCTGAGATTCAGGCCACTGCACTCAGACACAGCACTTGTTATGTAAGACAGCAGAGCCAGATGCACTCTGCAAATGTTATTTTAGAACATGTGACGTAGTGGCAAGTTGATTTTCCAGCCAGTCAGTCTGTCCAACTTTCCTGTTAGTTTCAGTTAGCCAGATCAGAGGCAGTAAAAAATATGTCCAGCCTAAGCAAAAACAGCAGCACTGGTAGATGTCTGACAAATAATACTGCAATGACTACATTTAGATTATACAGAAGATGATTAGGGCCTCTGGGAAAAATAACTAATTAATTAATTTGTGTCCAACATGTATATTCTTATTGTTATTATGAGGAAAATGTCTGAATTCTGACTTTAATCTCAAAATTCAGACCTTTTCTCATAATAATAATAATAATAATATATGAACCTCAAATGTTTATTTATTTTTTTCCCAGTGGTGCTAATCCTCTTCCATAGCATGCACATTAATATTCCACTGTCATTCTTAATAAGATACAAGTCGATACAAATCAACAGTATATCCACCATTAACCCAGTGTTTTTCAAATTCAAATAAAATAGATTAAAATAAAGTAAAAAAAAAAAAAAAAAAAAAAAAAAATACTAATAAATAGTATAGTATTTTTTTTTAATGGAGACCCAGCAATGTATTTGTGTCCTCTGTAGGGGACAAGAGTTTTACAACTTTAATAAAATGTATCTGAAAAAACTGTTGCATCATGATGTTTTCAGTCAACACAATTATTTAATGTAAAAAAACAAAAACCTTTCCTGGATCTTAGGAGGATATATTTCCTTATAATTAAAATACCACACTTTTTCTAATAAAAATTCAGTTCAAATAAATTGCAGGACATAATATCTGAACTATATATATATATACTATAATATCTAAACTTCCATCTGCATGAACACAGTCAGAAAACCAGACCTAACAGAGAATAGAAAGATGTCTTCACATGCCTGACCCTGCAAAAATAAAAAAGGTGCCTATAATCATTATATAACCTAAATGTTGTCTAAAATTTATGTTTATTTGCAACATAGTATAGCAAATTATTACGTGATCAAAAACAAATAAATTTTAGAAAAAAAAAAATCTTCATTTTGAACGTCTGGGGCCGCCAGAAATGTGTAATGTTTTGTAAAAAAAAAAAAAAAAAAAGGTTGGAACCACTGGGTTAATCCATAAAGACCCAGCACTGCTTTATTGTCAGTTCCCAAATTAAATGTTCTTTGTATGTAACCTTTTCTTAATTGATTTACACCATTTATCCCACTATTATCCTCTATATTTTACATTCCATTTTCCTTTTTTTAATTCACTGATTATGTAGATGTTCATTAAAGCTCAGATTAAAGTTGAAGGTTTAAACAGAAACAGAAAAAAACTGAAGAAAAGGTGATTTTTTTTTTTTTTTTCAGTCAAATCTATCATTAACTGAACATGAACCCAGTGTCCTTATCCACTGTCATTTATTCAACTCCATGGGTTTTACTGGTGAATCAATGTTTCTTTTCACACTGAGGACCACTTTATCATAAAAAAAAAAAAATTAACAGACCACCTAACCAGCCGGCCAGTATAATTTGTATATTACACATTAACTCTGCGAAATATTACAAGTTATGCTAACAGCACAATGCTAACAGAATGTCTTTGCAACTCGTTGCTAACATTGGTCGTCGTTTCTCCAGCTTTTCTCTTCAGTCACCGACGCACTGTCGTATTTTAAAACTGTTCGAATCACACTTTGTTTCTGATAAGTTAGCTGTTCCACTTTCCACCACAATTCACCAATTCACCATTCTTTTACATGACATAGAGACAATGACACAAAATGTGGGTTTGCATAGACAAATTCAATAAAAGTCTACTTTTAGGTTTATTTAGGCTATATTTGATTCGCTTTTGATTTAGTAAACAATTATCTGTACTCATAACTTTGCTTTGGAAATCAGATGAAGGTGATTTGAGAAACACTAATCTATATTTGAGGGTTTTTGTTTTTTTTTTTATGACGGAGCACTTGGGGGCGCTTGGGGGCCACCACACTTTAAGCATCACTGTTATAGAAGATGACAGTGTTTCCATGGTAACTACAGCACCTCTGAACATCCAAATGGGTCATATCTGATGATTATTTACATATATTGATAGGATTAACGGATCAACACGTATTAAACAGTTTAGATCAGAAGATTGTTTTGGTGGCTGATCCATGTTTGGATGTTTATGGGTTAAAACATGAATATATCAAAGTTTTTTCAGGTTTTAGAGCCATTCTTTGAACACATATGAACTCCATTTGGCCTGTGTTTTTCAAAAGGGGTTTTCACCACAGTTTGCAACGCACAACCTCAGTTTACAGTCAGCTCTATGTGTTGTAACAAACTAAGGCTCTGGTGGAAAGAGAGAAAAGTCAGTATATGTCATCACAAGGAAAAACTTTTAAACAACATAATGCAGTTTGTATATGTAGAAATATCAACATGCATATGTATAAGATGGCCGCTGTAGTCTTGAATGTTTGAGATAAATACAGGAGAAATACAAACTGCACAAAGAAACAAAATGGCACAAGTGACTCCGACCATATTTCCATAATTTCACGTGATTTTAACCCATAAACCCAAAGAGATACCGAAAACCGAAAGCATCTAGTCATGTAAACTGTTTCATACATGTTGACCCATTAATCCTGTTAAAACATATAAATAAAATGAGGTCAAATGCAGTTTGTCAGCTTTAAATAGTCATCAGATATGACCCATTTGGACGTTCAGTGGCTTCATCATTACCGTGGAAACACTATCATCTTCTACAACATTGATTCATCAGTAAAACCCATGCAGTTGAATCAATGACAGTGGATGGAAACACTGGTTTTACATTCAGTTAATATCTTTGCTGATAAATTCACTTCAGTTTTTTTCTGCTTCTAGTATAATGAACTTTAATTTTACTCTTAGTTTTTATGAACATCTACATCTACTTTTATACTCTTTATAGGGTGACATAGTTACAGCTATAGTTGATATTTTTGCAGTTTTCAGGCCTAAAATCAACAGATCACATTTTTACAGAAAGAATCTTCTCAGTATCATATATACAAGTGAGTAAAATTGAAATTGAAAGTTATTTCTAAAGATATTGTTGTAATATTGTTGACATAAAAGTGTGATAAATACATATTTGACTCACACACCACTTTATATTGAATAAGTAAGAGGCGAAAAAAACACATATTGGAGTCGTGCCAGTGTTTTCTTCACTTCCTTCAGAGGTTTTTTTGTAATATTTTCCATACAAAATTTGATAGATTGCCAAAAAAGAAATATATGTCATGATCATCTCAACTTCATAAAAACCACATAATCAAAACAATTTTTGCATGAACTCAATTTATTATTGTTTAGCTAATTAGAAGGTGTTATTTAGTTGACATTTTAGTACATCTACTCTTTTATTAATAATTTATCAGTCATTTATTAATAAATGATAGTTTCTGTAATTAATTATGGAATTTTGGACATGATCATAATAAATGTGAAAACATTAATTTGCTTTTGGGGCTTTTATGTTTTGGAAATAATAATGTTACAAAAAAAAAAAAAAAAAAGGAAATCACAACAAAAGTCGCACTGGGTTTTAGCCTACATCTATCTACATCTTTTATCCACCACATAAATAGTTTAATAAAGAATAATGGTGGTTTTTGGACTAAGGTTGAAAGCTGGATCATTTTGTGCATGTAAGTACAGTGTTGGTCTTTGACTTGTTGCCTTTAATCGTGCTCAGTCAGTATGGGAGTGTAATCAATACACCGGCCTCTCCATCTGCTTCTCTGTCTTCCCATTGATCCGTTTGTGTGCTTCCTACCTTCATGTCTCTGATTTCCTCTTCTTTGTTCTATAATCTGACTTTCTTATGTCTTGGTATACTGACTGAATGTATGTTGTTTCTGTTTTTGTTTATCTCAGTCTGTGACTCTGCTTTTAGTAACTTACGGCCTGCAATCTGGTTTTGATCCTAGTCAGATGAAAGAGTTGGGGAGTAAAAAGGGGGTGGGGGGGGTCTTAAATTCCCCCCATTTTCAGCCTTCCTTCAGTGTTTCCTTTCATCTAGGAATTCTTTACTCTATGCATTTCCCAAATAATCTCCGAACATCTTTTAGCTAAAACTTTTCTAGTGCCTAGTGTGAATTCCACAGCCACAAATCTGTCCTCGTCCGGTCTTATCAGGTCTGAAGTCCTATTTCCAGATCAAATGAAAGTCTCCCTACAATGAGTTACCACAGACAGGACCTTTCGCGGCATGATAACATCCTCTAAAATGAAGCATTTCGGCATTTCACCACCCCTCTGACATATCAACCGCTCGCAGTTGTATATTGTCAAACACAGCCTTGATCTGCCTCATCCTCATCTCAGGCGGAGATGAGGATGCCTGGCTCCTGCCACTCCGCAAATTCAGGGCACTGACAAAGCTTTGATGGCCTAAAACACACAGAACCCTGCCTATATCCCCACTGCCGTGCCCCTGACAGGCCACCATATCAGCACCCAGTGGTGCCTTCCAAAAAATCCAGGAATGTTCTTTGAAGTTTTATTGAGCGGATAACTCTGAGCTATCAGTATTCCATTGTGCCGTCTGTCCTCTTTAATCCCTGGGGCCTACAGCAGCAGGTATAAGTTCACTATTGTACTGCTTCTCAAGAGGGGATTTGGAGGAAGCTCACATTGACTTGGCGTGGCAACAAGGCCACCATTACTGTTATGCTCCCCTATTGACTTGTTTTTTTTCTTCCCCTTACTGTATAGATTCTCATTTTCCAAGGTTGTCTCTGTGGCAATGCCTTTGTGTCATTTAAGGTAGAAACCAGTCAAAGACAAATGATCTCATCCCTGAGTCAGAGATGGATGGTAGATTGTTGTCTCTGCAGAGTGGCATTCAGTGGGAGAAAAATGAAAATGTCTGCTTTCGCTCACATACTTTCTCTTTCTCTCCCTCCCAACCCCCTCACGCCTTGTCTGTGTCTGACTGCTGTAACTTTTCTGGCAGCGGCTCAACAGAGACTGCCATCTATATTGTTTGGACGGCCTCCACTGACAACACATCTCCTGGTTTTGACTGGCTTAGTCTGAACAATGATGTCACGGAACAGTAAAGGGAAATTACGACCGCAAATAAATTACATTTTGGAACGGGGTCTATTTTTGGCCACTCTACCAAATTGGTGCAACCTGCTGTCCCACTACGAAGAACTCATTTAAAAAGCAATTAAAGGTTCAGTATGTGGGGTCTAAGGGGATCTAATATTGTATTCATATAATGTAGGAAATATAATACTCCTAATACTTTAATCGGTGTATATTATATATCTACAGAGGTGCCTCTATAAAAGCTGCCATGTTATGTTGACATGTCTATGCTCATTTTTCTGACTTTCTGTCCATTTTATGGTAGATGGAATCTAGTTTTAAGCTGCGTTACCACTTCTATTATTGTAAGTTAACCTTTCATAGAACACTCATAGAAGACTGTGATCTCAATAAATCACGTTGTATGTCACACCATAGGACATTTGGCATGCTATACCTATGCATTTTTTACCATTTACCATTTGATAACATGTCAGTTGACGCCAAGATTCACATAAGGGAGTGAACACATATGTGGAAAGATATAAATACATACAAATAACACGCTAAGTAAAAGTAGCGCATATATTTACATGTGTAATTTTTGTACATTGTTAGTTTACTTTTATTTCAAGCACCTTAAAATCAACAGATAACAAAGAACCATACAACATGGTCCACAAATTTTCCGGCGAGTGGGGAAAAGTATGACTTAAACCCCCACCCCCTATTTACAAACAAATAATTAAATTCAATCTGCTTCCTATGCTTTAACACTTTTCAATAACGCAACGTTCCATACAAACCATTCACATACACTTTCTTTAGTCAGCTCACATACAGATTTGCATAATCAACCTTTTTTAGTCTAAACTATAATATTTATATGCACTTTAATAATTTACTACAAGCACAATCATTAAAATCAAGGTTAATGAAGTTGCCATACTTTGTTACTTATCTGTAAGAGGCAAAAAAAATAAATCCAAGAAGTATATCTAAAAAAAAAAAAATACAAGAAAAACACATGTAAGGTGAAAGCAACATGTATTTTAGAACATTAGAACGTCACTTTTTGAACATTAGACCAACATAAGTGCTGATCCAGGCACCTGTCCACATCCACATGATCCCTTTGAACATCATACATTACATTAGTACCATTACTTCATCATTACATTAGTACCATTACTTCATCATTACATTAGTACCATTACTTCATCATTCCTTTCATTAGTACCATTACTACATCATTCCTTACATTAGTACCATTATTTCATCATTCCTTACATTAGTACTAGTAAAAAAGTGAAGACAGAGCAGCAGAATCACATCAGAAAATCTGATCTGCAGATTAATACAAATGTCAGTCACGGAATTAACCCCCTCACCCGTCTGAGCTGTAATTAGAGGAAAATCTGTGTCACTGAGTAGATTTTCTACAGCCTGAAAAGACAAGGAAGGGATAACTGTAGAAAAGTGCTGAAAGGTAATTATGGATTTATTTTGCCACCATAGATTTCACGTAAACCCTTATGTAACCTCATGAAATTACTTAAAGGTTAAGTCTCAAAAAATATCTTAAAAATTCTATATGTAACTTGAAGGAATCACTATGAAACACCAAATTTCCTGCAATTTTTCAGGCTTGGAAATGAAAAAGATAATCATTGCCACAAGGTTCAATGATGGGATAAAAGAAAATAAGATTTAATTTATCCCATTACAGTTTGCAGCAATAATACAACAAGCAAATGCGGAGAGAAAGACAGAAAAAACTAAATCAATTGAATAAATTTGATATTTATATAAATAAATATTAAGATTTTTTTTCATCTGCTGTATACTTGTAACATGGTAATTTATTTCTTTTGTTTTTTAATGTTGCATATACTGCCATTTGGAAGAATACTATGAATTTCCATTAATTGTATTAAATTGGTCAAACATAAATGCTTTTTTTTTTTTAATGTGACGGTGTTGGCCAGCAGTTTGTACCAATGTGTGGGAATGAACACAATAAAAGAGCCTGAACATATGAGTGAAGGAGACATAATGTGAGTTGAAACTATCTTCAAAGTCATACAACGCCTTTGACTATGTCTCTGAAACTGAAATTACATCCCTATTAGAGGCCATGACGACTCAGACGCTCTTTAAAGTCTGTCCATAAACAACATTCATTACATAGTCAGAGAGGAACGAAGCTACTGAGTTGGGTGATGCTGCTGACAAAATACAACTTGACTTTGATTTAGCCGGTTTCACAGCATGCGTTTACACACACACATCCTTCTATCATTTTCTTTTTTCCCCCTTCCCACTCCCTTTCGTTTTTCTACCCAGGAATTGATACAAACATGAAAAATGTGTGAATTTGTCAGGATTTTATAATCTCGCTCTAGTCTCCCGCACACTGTTATTGTCTTTGTCTGTGGGGACCCCTGCTGTGTTCACTAAATCAATGAGAGTGACACAGCCCCCTCCCATACACACACATTCCCCCACCTCTATAATAATCCATAACTGAAGGACAAAGGATTGACCCACTCTATGTTGGGGAGTGAATTCATTTTAGGGGGATGGGTGCCCCTCTAACCATGAACATATTGTCATGGTCTCATTCTACTTTAAACCCAAAGGAAACCACTGTTTTGGGGTGAAAGTAACACATACGCATTAAAGTCTGGCAGATTTTCATACTGTCTTCCACTCACAGTTATTGTAGATCATTCATTTATCAAGATGGAGACTAACGAAGGTTACAGGAAGCAGCCGGAACTAGTGAAGCAGGTGAATAAACAACTACGCCTGTTTTTTGATAAATGAATGATCTACAATAACATACAGAGTAACTTCATTAATCCCCAGAGGAAAAGCCCTAGTGCATCTACTGTATAAATATTAAACCAAACTGTTGAGTGAGTTATTTACAGGGTATTCAGTCTGTTTTCAGTGTAGTTCTACACTTACTAAAATGTAAAGTCTGATGAGAAACATGTTCTGTGATGTTCAGTTCTACACTAGAGTGGACAGTCAACTAACTTTAGTGTAAAGATGCGTTAACGGCAGCTTTAAACTGAAGCCCAACTCCACTTATTTCAAAATGTAATACCCGTAGATTGTACATAGTTGACATAAGGGACCATGATGTCACCTACTGTTTCTGAGTTGGCATAATGAAGCCAGTAGTTTACAATTTTTGGCAGGAAGTGACCATATTTGGATGATAAAGGTGGTACTATGGTAACCCAAGGGGTCATAGGTGAGCTAAGGTTAGGCACTAGCTCAAATAATTGACTTTATGAAGCGTTTTGTTTTTTACCACAACCACAGAGGAGCTGTCTGTCAAGAAAAAAACTGTTTTTATCAAATAATCAGAAGCATTTAATGCATTTGGTGTCTTCACAAAACAATGAAAGCTTCTTCATCTGGGCTTCACTTGTAACAAATAAACAAAATTTTTCATAACAGACACTTCTGCTGCTGGTTGGTTCCACAGATATTTAGTGATATTCACCATTACTTAAGAACAAAACCCTGCTTGTTAGCATAATTCAGCTACATTAGCTAAAGTTAGCACTGATTCTGTATTACATGCATTCACATTCACAAATGTGCTTTATATATAGTATCATGTAAATTTGGTTGGATGTGTGTTGACATTTAACACTTTGTAGCTAAATTACTAGGTAACGACTTGCTAACGTTTAGTGTAATACTTCAATAAAGTATTTCTATCTATAAAAGTAGCTTCAAGGCCAATGTGTGTGTTTTCAGTAAAATAAGAGCAGCATTAGTTTAGAACGTTTCACCTTCTCCACACTTTCTTATCTCAATGTGGATATTATTTTGGCTCCAAAAAAAAAAAAAAAATGCAAAAACTCAAGGTTTCAAAAGCGGTGTACACAAACTGATGGATGTATCGTCTGTGGTATAAGGCATGACTATAACACGGTGACGGCATAATGCTAGTAAAGCCTGAGGCAAATTCATCTGCTCATATGACAGTCAACATCCCAAAACAAGTGAAGTTATTTAGCCCTATATATCGTATTTCTCCTCAATATCATTCAAGCGCTTGACGTTGTAAATAGGAGTACAGGGAAACGTTATATAAATAAAAAAATAAACTGCTGTCAAGTGGTTTTACTACTTAATTGGATGGAATTGTTAGTCTCTCTGCCTAATTTAACAGCGCAGTGATGAACGAAATGTAATAATTGACACTGGCTGGCTGGTAGGTGTCTGTCTTACACATATTCTTGGGTAAATAAGATGGCGATTCCCCTGAGGCTGAGTGCAATGCTGCATTTCATGCCTAAAGCCTGTTTCTTCCACAGGATTCAGATCTCGTAATTAGCTTATAATGACTTGAAGCACGGAGCTGTTTCACGGGCCGTGCTGCCCCCCGGAGGCATATTTTCAAGTATCTATGTTCCCGGCGTCGATTCCTCAATTGGATTCTTCAGTCATTTCTGTCAAATAGTGGTTATGATCCAAAAAGCGTGAATTGGAGTGGCGTGCACTTGAGTGGAGAACGTTTCAAGGGCCGGAACATCTGCTCGGTGCGGCGTAAGACTGTGCTGGGGTGGGCAGGAGTGGGACGCAATTCACTGTGTCAACACTTGGTCTGCACTTACTCTTTCACACTGCCGCACATCCACCACTGGAGTAGAGGTTCATTTCTCAGTGCGGCGTTAATTCTTTCAGAGTGAGGTCATCTTACTTGAAGTAGCTCCGTATGTCTTGTTGGTCCACTGTGAATGGATCTTGTTATTGTCTTGTTGTGTTCCTAAACATGCTGGCATGACCGGAATGCTTTTCATCACGGTTTGGCCTTGAGCGCTTACAAACTGGGTATCGTTATTAGATGCACACAAAACACACACGCAGCAATTGATCCGTCTTACACTTTGAAGTATCTTCACATGGGAAACAATGATTTTTTAATTAACCGACGACTTGAAAGTCTCTTCAGAACCTGCTTCTCAAACCGTGGGCTTTGGATTCCTATGTTAAAATAGATGAGCTGAAGGGGACGAGATTTGCTTTCATTTGAGTGTCATCGTGTAGTTTTTTAAAAGTGGGGCCTTTTCTTGCATAAACACAGCTGAAATGTTTAAAAAAGAAAAGGGCTTTATGTCGAGGTTTGGCATTGAGACACCAGCCATGTTGAGGCAGATGGAAATTTGAGCCTACGGACATATGCATCACATATGTGCTCTGAAATATCCAGTGTTATAGCGGTTGTCTGGGAGGTACCCCCCCCCCCCCCATGAAACATGAAAATGGAACCTTACAATATGTAGACAGAAGGTAAACACATGAAAACAGTTCCTTAAAAGTCATCTGTATATGAATGTAGGTTCTTACACAACGATGCTTTTGACTTTGGCTGAACATGAGTTTTACCGTGATCAGGTGATTAATCGCAGTTGAACTGTCCAAACGGCACTGCAGCTTCCTTTCATTGCAGTTAGTTGACCGTGAGCACCCCCACACATACCCCTCCCAGAGTGTTTGCTGATCACAATGTTTTTTGTTTGACAGGTGGAATGTTACTTGACGTGTTTACAATAGTGTTTGTGGTCCAGTAGACTGCGAGGTGCAGGGTCATTGTCGAGAATGCGCCGGGGATTATTGTCAGTTTTATGCGGACGAATGAAATGGAATTTAAATTGAGTTTGTTATGTGTTAATCCTTGCAAGAAAAAAAAAGAATACATGTTTACTTTAGTAAGAAATGTTAGGTCAAATTCATGTATCATTTATAAATGGCGTAAATATATTCGTAGTACTGCTCTGGTAGTATTATGTCGAAGTGTACTGATGTAGTACAGTCTAGGCTTCATTTTTTTTATCATTTCTAGTCCAAATATCTCATCACACTTAAAATAAGACATAATCACCTAAAGTGCAACTTTTCAGTGAGATATAAGAACTTATTTTTAGACAAGAGATGTTGAAAATATATGTTTTTTAAAATCTTACCAGGATCATTTTCACTTGTTCCATTGGCAGATCTTTTGCTTAAATTGAGTTAAAAAAAAAAAAAAATCTTGAATCAAGTAAAAATAATCTGCCAATAGGACAAGTGAAATTATCTTTGTTAATTGAGCTAGTTTAGGTCTAATTTTTCCTCTGTAATACAACTGCATTGTGTATGGAAGGTGAATTGAAAGGTTGACCCAATTTCTAATATACTAAATTATACATTATGTATAATTACCACACCCCCCAAACCTAAGGCAAGGGGTATTGTTTTGGGTTCTGTTTGTTTGTTTGTTTGTTTGTTTGTTAACACTCTAGCAGCAAAACTACTGGTTGAATTCATACCAAATTGGGTTTATAGATTGTCAAGTCACTCAGAATAGATGTGTTTACATTTTGGGAAAACTAGGCCAAAGTTCAAATTTTTATTACATTTTTTTAAATCCTTTTTTTCTCATTTAATTATAATGGATGAAATTTCAATCAATTTTGTTTAATTTTACTTCAAACTTGGCTCATATACAGAAGCGATTGATACGCTGACATCAGCACACACATAGACATGAGAGCATCAGCTGGATCGATGCCAAAATAAGCTCCAGTACATGAGAGGGGCGGGGTTTGTTGTGCCTGGAACCACTTGTTTCTGTCTTGGTGTCGTACACTTTGCTCACATTAAACTAAATTGGGAATAAAGTTTTTGTGAGTGAAGATATAAACGATGTCTGCGTAACTTTACTTTCTTCATTTTGTTTAATTTGTCCTGAAAAAATCCGACTTTGATAATGACACTGTGAGGCTAACGGAATGTAAATACTCAAATGTCAGTTTGTGTCAATGCACTACACCGTCTGTGTCTGTTTTGTTGGAGGCTTTATATTACATTTTCTCTCCATTCACACAGAATGGCACAACAGGTCAAAGTCGTACTTTGATTGTCTTGACAGGGCCGTTTTGATCATTGCAGGTTTGGCCGACAATTCTTTTTTCTTTCTTATGGTGCTGTACTGTAAACCCCATTGTTTTGTTCACCCATAGGAGGCGCTGGTGTTTTCATATGGGACAGGTGGCCTACATACACTTCCACTGCATTTGGTGAGGTTCCTGTGGCTGCCTGCTTTCAATGTTTCTAGCCTTTTAGGTCACTGGTTCCTATTGCTAGTCCCCATCCAATCCTCTACCTCAGATTCCCATTATCAGACCCTGATGCAAACTTTGTTATACAACACCAAACCCCAGCTCTGTTGGCGTGGTGTGGATACAAAGACCTTCTATCCTGAATTAAAGTCAATACAGTGACTGATTAGGGTTAATCCCCTCCCCCCCCCCAAATATAATGAAGTGACCTTTGCCATCTTGTGTTGATGGTCCATTTCCAGTGCACGCTCCAGTTACAAGTCATCCCTTCATGCTTTGACCATCTTGTCATTTTTGGTGTCCATGTGTGTTCGTGCTGTGTCGTACATGTAAGTCTGGTGTGTTTGTGTGCAGGGTTCAACTTTTTTTTTTTTTTTTTTTAATTTTTTTTTTTTTGGATGATTATTTAAATAAAATATAATTGACTCAAGTCCATTTTTATGAACCACAATATATATTTTTTTACGTTAAAACTCAAAAGCTACCCAACCAACTGGGACATGTAAGCGCCACCAAATACTGAAAGTATTTAAAGTGTAATACCACTGACTGCCACTAGAAAAAGTCACGGCTTCATAGACTTTCTTTGAACTTGTGCGAATAAAAACTGTTGTCAGGCTTAGACTATGTTTGATAGCTCACTCACTGAACGCCCCCCCCCTTATTGGACATTAACAAACCTTTTTTGCTACACAAATGTTTCACGACATTGACCGATTTACTGCGTCGGCAAGTAAAGTATTAGCTCACCCGCTGCCCCGTGCGCTACCCAAATATGTCCTGAATTAGTGTTTAGACTTAAAAGTAGTAGCCCAAAAACTTTTCTATTTTCAGTATTTTCTACCAAGTACCCATGTGGTACTGCATTTCCAACTGTCAGAGATGACATTAAAGCAGGACTGCTCACCCTCTAGTGCCATATGTTCTATCATCCACTCTGGACTTTTGAGGGCAGTTGATGCTCTGGATGTCATTTTTACTTGCCCTGGGTAATTGGGCAACTCTTACTGTTCTGTTGAGCCCTGGTGTATGTGTGTGTGCGAGTGTGTGTGTGCGTGTGTGTGTGCATGTGTGTGTTGTTTAGACCGATAGAATTGTGAATTGATGGCTTTTCTCAAAATAATTCAATAACTCCATGTTCATTTGCATTTATAGCCTCAGCATCTCTAACTGTCCCACATGGAAACACTGCAGATTATCAATGTTTTGACCCATAACACCGTATTTAATGTCCGTTCTTTGTCCCACAGGGCAGCGACAGTGAATACGAGGTGGACCCCAACCGGCAGAAGACCCACTCTTTTGTCAACCACTACATAAGCGACCCCACTTACTATAACTCCTGGCGCCGTCAACAGAAAGGCATATCCCGAGCACAGGCGTACAGCTACACCGAGTCCGAGTCGGGCGACCCGGAACACTGCGCCCCGCCGCCGCTGCCCCCCCTACCTCCGCTGCCGCCCCAGCTCAGTTCACCTAGCCCCCAGCCTCAGCAGGCCCAGGGTCAACCCCAGGGTCAAGGAAGCTTGTTCAGGCCCAAAGGCAGCCGGACTCCCACTCCTTCCCAGCAGAGCTCCAACCCCCCCAGCCAGCACAGCACCCTCTACAGGCCTCCCAGTAGCCTAGCCCCCGGCTCACGGGCCCCCATCGCTGGTTTCTCCTCCTTTGTGTGAAAAACGCTGGAAAGGACTTATAGATTTCTGGAAATATGTACCTAAATTGTGTCAAAGGAGAAGATAACGTCATTTAAGCCGAATCAAATCATCAACATCCGAGTTTCTTATCATTATTTGACTTTTTTCATCTTTTTTTATCTGTTGCAGACGAACACTTTCAAACACTATGTGTGGATGTATGCCGGTGTAGACTTTGATTTATGCCATCAGTTACTGAAATAGCAACATCTTTTCACTTTTATTTTTGCTCTTTTAACTACTTGCTATTTGCATGGTGTTTTATCATCATTCATTTACTTTATTTTTAATTTTTTTTTACCTTTTTTTTGTTGAATACATTCAAATCTCTGATTCTGTACAAAGTCACACGAATCTTTGAAAACACAAGCATATAAATATATAAATATATACAGTATATATAGTAGATATACATAGAAGACAAAATGAAGTCGGTGCAGTCTGAACGCATCGACTGGGACTGAAACAACCATGATGGAGCCATATTATGGAGCAGAACGGACATGTTTGTTTGGACTGAAATATGAACACTGTAAAAAAAACAAAAAAACGACAACAAAAGATTAAAAAAAAAAATTGAAAAACGGAAGCGGAGACGGAAACATGGGTGTGGAATTCATGCCAAATTGAATACATTTTAACATCTTGGCCCGGGGGAAACTCTTCAGCGGACAATGGAGAAATAATCACGTGTTTCCGTGGAAACAGCTCTACGGCCAAGAACTTACAAATGAATCTAGAAGTCTGACAGTAAACGGCCAAAGCTGGTCATGTGTCAGTGACTGCTGTGCCTGAAGGATCCTACGGATATATGAAATGAGTGTATATCTGTTTCAAGTGAAAGTGTTTTAAGTCTTTTTGTGGGTGTGTTACAGTGGATCGAAGATGCCTTGATAGAGTAACACTTATTTATGATATTCGGCACCAATTTTGACTGGACTGCTGACGGTGTCTTTGACAGTGGCATCCTAATGACTGGCCTCCTGCTACGAGAGCCTTTTAATCTTGACAGAGGTAGGCTGTGAATTAATTTGCATACGCAACCCATCAAAAATTTTTATTTTTTTTTTCACCCCCTTCGCTGTGTCACACACATTTCACAGTGTCATTCGGTGAATTTCTGCTGAAATGTTTTGAAATCCAGCCCCGGACTGTCAAAACGTGCTCTTTCTGGAGCGGCGAGACGTCTACTCGTTCCGCTAAAAATGTTAACAGTGTGATTTTAATAAGAAACAAAGTGGATTTTTTTTTGGTTTGTTTGTTTCCTGTTTCCTTTTCCTGCTGATATAACTGTTCGCTCACTGATCACAAAGCAGCGCTGAGTCTGCACTCTGCACCGAGAGATGATGTCATCGAAATGCCTCACCTCTTTTCGTGTAATCAATCATTCTGTACTATTCAGGTGTGACTGTACTGTCTCAAAACGTGTGTGCGTACCTACACGAGGACGTGTCATGGTTACACTTCTTGTGGTAAGCTTTACAGATCATTCACTGTGTGTGTCTGGTTTAAAAAAGTAAGAAAGAAAAAAAAAAAAAAAAAAGGTTGTCCTGCAGTAAACTGTAAACCTGCCTGGAGTACCGCCACAGAGGTTCGGCACCGTCCCACCGCCTGTCAGGCACACTCATAATTGCTATAGTGAAGACTCAGTGGTGTGTTCCTAGACTTCATAGCTCAAAAAGAAAAAGACAAAAACAAAAAAAAAAAAAAGGAAAATGATCATCTCTCTCTTTTTTTTTTTTCTCTGTGGGGTGATTTCATTGTACGCAACAAAAGCTTATCATGCTGAATCTGAATGAGTATATGAACACCGTACATTTCTGAAATAAATTATTTTTCAATGTTAGCTGTGTCGGTGCTCAGTTATGTCTAATACACTGTTGTGAAAGAAAGATAATGGAGAGAAATGAAAGTGAAATGAAACAAAGCAAAAGACAAAATACTTACCAGAAGTTAATTAAAAGTGATATTTTGCATTTTAAACATTTCCCTGTGCTCTACATTGACTATAAATGCTCTGTTTGGGTCTGAATTCTTCATTAATTCAACTTGTTTTCAGCGCTGGCCCTTTAAATGCACGAGTCACTTTAGGCCCCGCCCCCTCCAGGTTGTTGCCTATGCTGCTCTGTCCCATTCAAACAACTGAACAATTTACATAATCAGCTCAAAGTTTGGACATATTTTCAGTTTTTACTACAACCGCTGCTGCTGATAAATAATTATGTCGTACTCTGACAAATGTTCATTGGAAGTCTTGACCTTATATGTGCAAATGTTGTGATGTAACTAGTTATAGATGTAACAAATTAAG
>JAPSES010000109.1:4521035-4533633 GCA_029822895.1 Maxillicosta whitleyi | reverse complement strand
ATTTTTCTTAAGGAGCATAAATTAGCCTATCATCTTTTTGTAATCAAAGTGGCGGCATTGAAGCAATTTCTCACATCAGTTGAAGTGTGTAAGACTTTTAAAAAGGCTGTTGAAATCTAATATCCAAGTGCAATCACTGCTCAGTGAGCTCTGCCATCTGTAATACAGTCTGTTGTGGAATACAGCTGAGCGTTAACTGTGTATACATTACCACTTCACCCTAAGTCACTGATACACTACTGCTCCAAGCAGCAGGACTCTGCCTGTTGCTTGGTTGTGCAATTTGTTGACCAGACCTTCCCTGGATGATAATATATTGACAAAACACACGTGTAGTGGTGCGCAGCTGGCTGCTCCAGTTGGGGCCAGGGCCTGTTTACAGTCCAATGAGTTTTCATTGTTTTTGCAGCTCTGTACGGACACAGAAACAGGTGGTCTCTCTCAAGCGTATACTGGAAAGACAAAGAGGGACTGTTGGCCTAACTGTGGTCACCTCGGACCACACTATGTGACACATTCACGCTGGGAAATGAAGCTTTGTGAGATGGGAAAAGTCACATGATGTATTATGTCCTCTCATCATAGCTGCCTGATGACCCGATGAGAATATTTGATTTCCTTATGAATAGAGTTCTGCAGGGATGACCTATTTTTGTAGGCCAACCCGGAAATTAGCATTGCCGAAAAAGCTAATGGGATCAAGTTGAATCCAATGGGATTTTTTCCACTGGCTTTTGGGTTATTACAGGAAATAAGCTCTGTACCTAACAGAAGTTTATGATACTTAGATATTTTCTTCTGCAATATAATTTTCATGAATGTAAACCACTCCTACTTGCAAACTTTTTAAAATGATTTAGAATCAGGCATCCAAGGTGTTGGGGTAATGGTTTCAACATTTACAATGATACATGTATCTAGATTTATGCACATTTATGTAATAATTTATAAATCTAACACTAGTAGGAATCTGAAAAGTAATGTGCAATGGTTTGGAACTTTTTTTTTTTTTGCTTAATACCCATTCTCTCAATTGACAGTTCCATAATTTGACCCAATAGTACTATAATGCCTCGAAAGCCATAGCCAACTTTTAATGGTCTTTTCTTTTTTATTAGTGATCCTCATTTGATAAAGTCTTACTACCTTTTTAGTCTGGAAGCTCGATCTGTACAGTGTTTCAAGACCAATACACGTCACTCTGTGATCTTTTATAAAAACACAAACCTTTCAAGAATCCTAGCAAAGCTTTCCAGTAACATTTCAACATGTTTATTCTGAGTTTTCGTATTGAACCTGTGGGACTGACGGTTTTGTACGGAATATCAGATTTATTTATTTTTATTAAGTAACACTAATAATTGGTAATGGGCAGTAATTGGTCAATCCTAAACCAAACATGTGACCTGATCTGTCTGATATGATTTGCAAGAACACAAATCAATGTGTTTACAAAGGTGGACTAGTCTCTTGTAGCTAAACTTACTGTATCTTCACACTTGTTTAGCATTACACCAACTGTCAATCAGCATTAGGAATAAATGCTACTTTTTGGGTGCCGATGAAGAGAAGTTGTTGTGGTATTAAAATTACTAAATCCTTACCAGAAAACACAGCATGTGGCAGATGTGTGGCTTTGTCAGAACTTGCCATTTTCAGGGTGTAGTTCTTATTCTAGAGCTTATTGTTTGTTTACATCATGAGAGGGACTTAAAAGTGAGTGACGATCACTGAGTGATGGAAATGTTTGCCCTTATTCTGGCAAAATATTTCCAGTGAGTCAAACTAAAGGTGGAGTAGTACAGGCTTAAAAGACTTGAATTTACAAATCTGCCTTTAATACCTTAAAAAAGTCTTTAGAAGGTATTACATTTGATATAGTAGGTCTTCCGTTATGCTGCCGTCAACTTGTTGTCTGTATTGTGTTTAAACGTGTCTGGGAAGTGTCCAAGTTTTAAAGAAAGTAAAGTTGGTTTACTCAGTTCCACCCACTCCAACAGGAAAATTTACATTGAAATTAGGAGGCTGTTATTGCTAACTTTGCAGCTGCCGGTGAGAAATAAACACAGAACCTTCAGCACAAAACACGTGCAGCTGTTCGTTGTGCGCGTCGCCCAAGAAAGCTGACTTTGGAAACTTTTTCCGACAGTTCACAAGTCAAAAGTAAGCATTGGGAAGTGCAAATTTAATTCTGCCTGGTTGGCATGAGTGGCGAAGAACAGCTATGAAATGGGGACTAAATTTAGCTCTAAATAGTCATAAAGCAGTGATATTTTGCTTTTTAATGGAATTATACATTGTAAAACATTTCCCTGTGGTCTACATAAACTGTAAATGTTCTGCTTGGGTCTGAATTCTTCATTAATTCAACTCCACAGGTCCATCTTCAACAATATTTCTGAGTAATGACACCAGAAAGGTGGTTTGGAGCGCTGGCATTTTAAATGTAAATGAGCCCCCATCTTCACACCCCACCCCCTCCATGTTGCTGCTCTATTTCCTTTATCCACTTGTGTTTGTTAATACAACAACTGAACATTTTAAGTAATCGGCTCAAAGTTTGGGCATATTTTCAGTTTTGTACAGTACAGTTATGTTGTACTCTGTGAAAAGTTGGTTGAAAGTCTTGACCTTATATGAGCAAATGTCATTACATAACTTGTTATAAAATGAAACAAATTAAGAAGGAATTAAAACAGGTTGTACAAATCCACTCAATTTTTGCTGGAATGAATATAAGGATAGTTTTGCAGCTCCTGGAGGGTTCAGATTCAAACTTCATAAACTATTAGGTTATTAATGAACCAAAGACTAATAAAAGTAGCTTTAGATAAATATGAGCCCTTTTAAAAATGGTCCCACATTTAGCTTTTAGAAAGCTGTATGAACCCTGTAGTAAATCAATAAGCATTGGTGTTCAGTGACAGTGTTTGACGACCTCACAAGAACCTTTTTAAATACTTATAAACACTTCACAATTGTTGAGGAAAACGTCCATTAACATTATTTCAAACACCAAACTAAAAACCTACGGAAAACGTACTCGGACATGATGTAACTGCACGTACAGAATGCTAACTGCTAAGATGCTAACACCCCTGTGAAGTTCTTTAAGTCTGTTGACTGAGAATGAAAGTCATCATTATCATCATCACGGTTGCTTGTAACCCTTTGAGAATTGCTTTTCTTTCTCAATAAAGACCAGATTTACACTTTTTCCTGTCCAAGCCTCTAGAGGAGATTTCTAGGTCAGCGTTCTGGTGCGGTGAAAAACTTCAGTGACAGGTTCACAATACTTTTATAGATAAGCATCAGGCCTTTGTATCGTTGTTATTAAACGTGAATGGGTGTTCTGTGGGTCATCTCTTCAATCCCATCACGTGTGTGTTTGTACGTACGTGTATTCATTTGTTGTGTTTCGTGCATGTGTGTGGTTTGGGCGTGCCAGAAGGGTTTGGTCTTCCTCTGTATCCACCAGAACACTGCTTTGTGTTTTTGTTCTTTGGCCTCTGTTGTTGCTTGGTGTGACACTGCAGGTTTCCTCAGTAATGGAGAGTTATTGTCTGCCTTTTGGGATCCAACAGTCTATACATCGGTGTGTGTTTGTTTTTCAACTGTCTATTGTAATACCGAACCACACGCTTTGCGAACAAAGGCCGCCTCTCCCTAAAGACCCTCGAACCTATTTATGGTCCGTCCTAATGGCAGTACGAGGTTGTTTGAGCGGCAGTTGTCGGACTTTATACCACCCACACACACTCGGGTTGATTTACACACACACATATACATATAAACACAGTCACTACAGGCCATCTGTATGTACTAAAGCACTGAGAACCTCATGTGTACAGACATATGCCGCTCATTTCCAGGAAATCCAAGTTGTAACTCAGCTGCCAAATCCAAGTAGTGTACCAAATGAAAAGAACCGCAACAGAGAGAATGACGACACTGATGATACTTGAAAGGATTTCCAGACTTAACCATGGAGTGATTCGTGGAAGCTCTGAGAAAGAGTTGTGTTTTTAATTTGCATGATCATGACCAACATCCAGCTCTTGTTATTTTTAGACGAAGCTGGAATGACTGTGTTGGACACTACGATGTAGAATATTCATTTGAGTTTTTACAACTACCATTACTTGAAATTGAAGCCAATGCAGAAGTGTCTTTAAATATAACACTACTGACGGATGCTAAATTATGGCTCGGGAAGAAACATGTGAATTTTCACTTAAAATGGTGGAAATAGTTTATTTCCAGGGTCTTGTTTGCTTCATTCAGTCCCTCTGATAAGTGTACAGGCGGTGTTTTTGTAAAGTATTGCTCTGGTAACAGTTAGTTTCATAGATTTTGCAGGTTATGTATCCTGAATAAATGTGTGTTTTTTTTAAAATAGTTTTACCATCGTTGTAAAAAATAAATAAAAATAACAAGACTTATTTTTCTGTTACATGTGTCAAGTTCATCTACTCTTTATCGTAGCTGAACCAAAACCTAGCTAGTTATTAGTTTAACCTAAAAATGGTCTTATTTATAATGAAACCTGGTTTTGATCCGGTACTGCAATCTGCTTTCCCTCAAACACAACACTTAACCATTTCTAAATTAAAGCCCTCTACTGTTTAAATGTGATCGATTCATTGCTTTACAGAGCTTTTATTGAGTAAATGTTTTTTTCTTTCGTTTTTGTTGTGCTTCGAAGTTCATACCAATGACATTTTTGCTGAGTAAGACACACACCTGCAGTGACTCAGATTAAAAAATAACACTGGAGTGTAGTGGTTCAGAGCCTTAAAGTGACAAACAGCCGGATTGTATGGATGAATGCATCAGCACCAGCTCCTTTTGTTCGTGTTGACCTTGACACCAGCTGTTATTTAGGGTTGTAATTTACTTCTATTTTCCATATGTGGAAACACAATAATTTGTCATTGCATTATATTGTCACTCCGATCTCATTAATACATCATGCAACGTTGACCTTACAGTCACAGAGTACAACTGTTCACTAACATATACAGTACATGTAGGTTATAGAATACAATCTTTATTTTGTCAGTAGTAGTTTGTTACACGCGGAAACATGCACAACACACTGAAATTTGACTTTACTAACCCATCACTAGATCATCGTGCATCACACACTTAACAATTCTATGTTAAGTGCTTGAAATTATAATTCTGTGATTTATTTATTTATTTATTAATTTTTAATACAACTCCGCCAGGTTAGGTGGAAAGCCAAAACTACTTACAGAGAGGTGATACGTTAATAATAAAAATAAAGCTTTATGTCAAAAAAGAATATTAGCACGTCGACTCCAGGTACATTTTTATCTTAATCTTTAGGCGTGAAGTGTGAGTGTGTCTGGAGAACGCCGTTTTTTGTTTTTTTTTGATAAAACATTGTGTTCTCCTCTAATTTCTAAGCTTTGAAACATAATTTTAGGTTATTCTAGCATAATATAATATACATGACTGATAAAAAGTGAAAAAATTATATATATATATATATATATATATATATAGTGTAAAATGTATGTATTTTACCCAGCCATAAGATGTGTAAAGATTGACCATTATGGCGACTGGATAGCTTAGTGATTAACACTGCAGACTTTGGTGCAGAAGGTTGGTAGTTCAAATCCCTGGTACAAAGCCCTTTATGCTATACATGCCTATACCTTGTAAGTCGCTTTGGATAAGAGCGTCAGCCACATGTAATCTAATATGGGTTTTTCTAAAGTCGACACCGATATTTAAAAAATTTGGTCACCCAATGGCTGATATCTACGGCTGATATTTGGGGCCGATGTATTTAATTATTTTAAGCACATTGAGTGTATGTATATTATTAATACACACACACATATCACTCTTGTAACATTTATTGAACTTAAAGTGCTGCCCACACTGCTGCCTGATTAAGTGTCTTATAACATATTTACTGCTGATCAAATATCATCTTAAAAAAAAAAAAAATTAAGGCAGATGGCCGATATTAAGAAAATTTAATATATCGACCTGATATATCGCCTGCCTCTAGTGCAGTGCTGCGAAAAATTAGACAATGACCCTTAAAAGTGCTGGAATTTGACCTTGAAAACTGTATGCGAACCCTGTTAATACACCTATAACAGTTTATTTAATTTGTTACGAGGCAAATTAGGCATTTTAAAACAACAAAATGAGAATGATCGCTTAAAAAGAGACTTAAAAAGCTGCAGAATGAACCGGTCTCCATCACCGTCACACGCGCACGAGTTTAATTGATCGGTGTCGTTTTGAGAATCAGCTGAGCAGAGCAGACGTAACCTGCCCCGTGTCCTCAGCTAAACATTCCTGCAGAGTCACTTCAGGGTGATGCTTACTCACAGGCCGCCATATCCTCCTCTCACACTGCACTAATCACGTCACAGTGGATGGAGGTAACTCAAACAAGGATGTAATTACTTTAACAATGTACTTTACGAGAACAGGAACTCTGTACATGCTCAAGTCTCGATCCCGGCCCTGTTCCGAGGCTCCTTTTGTGAGCGTCTATTATCAGTTTGGAGTGGTCATGTTTGTGTGCGCTCTTTGTCGACCGCTGTTGGTGTCATTAAAGTTAACACCATGGGGTTTATTAACTCATCTTGTACGTCAAGGCTCGCTGCCTCGGGGCCTTTTTGGTCGCTTTGTGTGCTCGGCTTCAGCAGGGAGGCAGCTGATAAAAAGGCCACGAGCCGTTTAAAGTTGACTCATCGCAGACACGGTCACTTATCTTTTAGCCACAATGAAAAACCTCCTGCTGATTCCACCAAAGTTTGTGTGTTTGTGTTTGTTGAGTCCAAAGGTTCTCACATGGGCACCTACATACTCCTTATCGTTTGTGTTATTTGGCGCCGTTTCCTCATCAGACCTCATTCAGAGGAACTTTTCAACTACTCCCACCTTTTTTTTTTTTTTTTGGGTCAGTGAAGTACACTAAAAGCTAACAGTGATACAGTGTGCGTTGGCTGCTTATTTTTATTTATTTATTTATTTTTTATGTAACCCTCAGTAAAAAATTCTACTTTGTTGCGTCGTCCAGCAGCTATTGGACGGTTAACTCGTCCGCTTGGCTCAGAATCGGCTCTCTTGGTATTTGGCGTGAATGCACTCTATTTGTCAGAGGCTGATGGGAAGGATTTCAGTGATTAATTAGACATGTACTCTCAAGAGCACATGGGTACTCGCATAAACTGTACAGCACAATCCCTCCACTGTAGGCATAATGAGGGTTTGGGTACATTTCATGCAGGACACGGTGAAAGAGCGTCTGTCACTGTTTTGGCATGGCTGATTACAGATTGAATCCAAAGTGGTGACACCCTCCCAGGCCTCTTTTGGGGGGGGGGTCTGTCCACTGCCTCCATCTGTGCCTTTCTGTTTTTTAGTCCCTGTGGTCATGTTCCATGGGAAAGATTGTGCCCCTTCACTGTTTTTTTTTTTTTACTCAGGATAGTTTTACTTGCCAATAAGTCCTCTTTTTGATGTTATCTTTTTTTCCCCCCCAAAAAAGTTGCTGACTGTAATTGAACGCCCATACTATCCGCTACTAGCTTCTAATCAATAGTATTATGTAGTAACATGTCAACATATGTGCATTACAGTTGACTGAGTTCACTAAATGAAGATGTACAGCTCCAGAAATGGAGGCAAAAATGAGAAAAGTTACTACACACAACTGATGCTGCTATGGTGTGTATTTCTGTGATAGAAAATAGTTGATTTGCTGCAAAAAAAATAGCATAGTCTTGTCATTTTTCCACTGAAATGAGCTAATAAGCGACAGTGGAAGCATTCAACTGTGGTAATTGATATTCCAGTCTTATATGAAATGCTTAAGTTTTGATTTCTGTGTAAAAATGTGAAGGAAAATACCTGACAAATGGTCTAAAGGCAGGGGTGTCAAACTCATTTTAGTTTAGGGGCCACATTCAGCCAAATTTGTTCTGAAGTGGGCCGGACCTGTGAAATAATATCAACTCCAAACATTTATCTATGTTTTAGAGTGAAAAATGTAAAATTATGTGATGAAAATGTTTACATCTACAAACAATGCTTTAAAGCAATATGAATAATATGGATGAAAACTGAAAAAATAAGTGTAATTTTAACATTATTCTGCTTCAGTTCATCACTTTCAGATGTACTTTATAACTTACAGATGACAGTGGATCTACAAATACACAAAACATTCAATAATAGATAATTATATTGTTAAAACTGCACTTAAGTGATGGGCTTGATTTGGCCCCCACTTTCTGAGATATGGAGCAAAAGGAATTTCTCATAAACAGAAGAGACTGTTATCAGGGGAATGTGCCCGTTTTAGAGTGTGTCATGATTTTTGAATAAAACCGCAATTCATGTTAATATCTGCTTAAAATTTTCTTGACTTATGTTGCATATTGTTCCTTTAATTTCAATAACACTATAGAGACTAACATGTCATACGGATGCACTTTGTAGCGTCCAGTATATGGTTTTAACACAGGCATCTTATTTTCTTACATCATATCAACCAAAAAATAGAACCATTTAAGCACATGCTTTATCCAACCATGCAGGAGTAACAGCTTTTTAAAAAGGCCTGTACAAAACAAGAAACACCATTTAATTTTGTTGGCCAGTCCTTCGCTTCTGGATATTAGGATTTGAAAAGATTAAAAAAAACCTCAGTCATTTGGGTGATGTGACGACAGCGGGGCTGACAGCCTAGATAACAGGAGCTCATGCAACCCACCCAAGGAACACGAGATGTCTTTGGAAGAACACCGAGGGGGGGTGGGCTGGTGTGGCAGTGGGAGGCCAGTGTGTTTGTGTTTGTTGGCGGAGGTGTGGCGTTCGCTGTCCTGAGCTCCCATCACACAGCGCAGAGGCCGGCCCAGGCATGCTGGTTTTATTTGCTCACATCGAACACGCTGCCCTTAATCCTCCTGTGGTTTTGTTTCTGCCTGTGTGGCATTGGGGCCCTGGAGGCTGATACACTACTGTACACTAGCGCACAAACACACAGGGCCTGTAGCACTTGGGCAGTAGTCCTGCTGATGCAGGTATATTTACCCAGCTCAGCTGTTAGAACTTGTCTCCCAAAGCCTTTTTACATGAATATGATGACTGTTCACCATGTTGTCAGCTGGGGTGCCAAACAGTCCAGGGGGGCAGAGTACCTCACTTCACTGACCCGAGGATAAGGTCAAACCACAGCAGGACCACCACCAACCTCATAATCCCTGCATCTTTAGTAGACCTTTACTAGAATTCTTCTCACGTGTATTTGCATTTTTTTTTTCAAGTTTAAAACCTTCTGTAACTTAATTCTTTGAGGAGAGATGCAAAGAAAACATGTCATAGAAATGAAACACCCTCTAGCTTCTAAGATAAGCACTTTTTTAATCTATGCATTTTATACCATACAATTAAGGGGTCTAAAAATATTCACCCTTACAGTCGAACAGTTTGGTGCATGCACTCATACGGCAGCAAAAAAACACTGTAGAACCACATTTCACAAGAAATCGTTGTTATCAGGAAATCTTAAGCTCTATACCCTCCGTAGGTTAGCAACATACCATGCTAGGCTTAACCTGAGCTGATTGGCATCTGACTGAGTCCGTCACCCTGTAGCGA
The DNA here is from genome assembly GCA_029822895.1 of Maxillicosta whitleyi. Taxonomy (NCBI): domain Eukaryota; kingdom Metazoa; phylum Chordata; class Actinopteri; order Perciformes; family Neosebastidae; genus Maxillicosta; species Maxillicosta whitleyi. The sequence continues at coordinate 4,523,973 of JAPSES010000109.1, read as the reverse complement.
GTGCACGTGACACAGGAACTTAGTGACTCGCCTGCTTCTATCGAAGCGGTGGCGTGGGAAAGCGTCAGGTTCCCAGTGAAGTACAACAGGAGGGGAGGGTGTGTAGAAGTGGGTGATGACGCCTTTAATCAACAGATTCACTGAGTTTTGTGATAACATAGGTATAAAATTATGCAATTGGAATAAATAACAAAAGACGTCTCAACACTGAAGTCCTTCACAGAATATAGGGAAAGCCTGTAGGGTGTATATATTTTTACTATATCCATTTTTAGTGACTCTATCATGATTAATCGACGCTAAATGAATCCAACAAAGTTCGTAGTGTCTATGCTCTTATAGTTAGCTTACAGTTTTTCAGACCTGACACGTTTCGGTGGTAAACTTCCATCATGAAGAAAACTAAATTGACACTAAATGAAGCTAAGAGTCTGAAATAAATGACAGATGCGTCCATTCCTCTTGTACCTTCTGTACATACCGTTATGCACGTGATACATTTCTATATTCTTGAGACTTTTTTTTTTAATGTTTAATAAAGCTACATTCCCTTTGCTCAGTCATACCATTAGGCATCAAAAACACTCCAACCAGTTTAGTTTTACTGCTTTTGTTTTCTGTTTTGGTGACTGTGTTGTTTGTCTTGGTACTTTGGCGTGTGGTCAGTAGAGCAAGAACTACGATCCTGTCAATAGCTACTATTTGGATTTCCTCTCAGAGATGAAGTCTACCCCGGGGCGGTCCAACCTGTCATCTTAAACCGTCATTTTTTTTTTTTTTTTACTTATGTGAAATAGGTATGGTCCTGAATTCCATGCTTCTTGGAACTTGAAGCCCATTGTTTCATTGTGAGTTCAAGATATTTCCATCGTTTGTCATAAAACCCAAACCTACGAGCTATGTGTTTGGTCCAACAAGAAGAACCGGTTCTTTCTACATCACACGCACACACAAAAAAAAAACCTGTATTGTTTCCTGCTAAGTTTAAGAGTTTCTTCCGTTTCACATCGAAGTGTTTAAGGTGAGGCTTAGATTAAAAGCATCTGACTCATTAAAGAAACATGACAATCAGCGACTACGGAAGCAATTAAATATGCATAACGTGCAGGCTCGCATTTGTGAAAGATATGTGGAATGTTCTCAGGGGGTGTTAAACTCATTTTAGCTCAGGGGCCGCATTCAGCTCAATGTGGTCTAAAGTGGGCCGGACCAGTAAAATAATAGGTGTAATAACCTATCAATTATAATCTGAATTTTCTCTTTTTTTTTTTTTTTTTTAGCATGAAAGTTAAATTATGAAAATGTGAATAACTTTTAGAACCATGTAAATATCTTGCCACTTCACCGATATTACTGTATGTCACAGCTTATTTACAGATCAAAGTGGATCTACAAATACAGAAAACACATGTAACATGCATTATATTGTTAAAATCGCACTTATTTTCCTTACAGATTCTCATGTTTGTCCAGGTTAGTCACATTTTATCGTGACAGGATTTGTAAAAACAAATATTCTTTTAATGCAATTTTACTTTTTTCGCATTAAAACCACTACGGAATTCGGAGGCGTCATTATTCATAGGTTATTATGCTGTTATTTTACTTGATGTCACATTATATTGTACATCACCTGCCGGCCACATTAGAGCAGCTGGCGGACCAGTTTTGTCCCACGGGCTTTATGTTTGACACCCGTTCTCTAAATGGTTACAAACATCGTTTTAAGTTACACCTTAAAACTGCCTTCCCTCCCCGCTGCTTTAAAGCGCTGCAGAAGGGATTTCATGGTAATCCAACACTAATAGTAAGACATAAATCAGCTCGCTCCTTTGGAAACCTTCGCTTATTCACTACGACTCATTTTACGTCCTAAAGCGAGGCTTTGCGCAAACTTTCCACAGACACTTTGCTGCTTCACTTTCACTCTTGTGGATCATACTGTTGTGATGGACCCTCTGCGTTGTTTTTTCAGAGCACTTGCCACTCCCATCCCCCTCCCCGTGAGAATCAGATGTTTGGGGTGGAGGTCGTGGGCCTCAACAATGTTGCGGCAAATGAAGTTTGCCGACCTTATTTGTCAGAGTTGAGAATTTTCTATTGTCATGCAGCCTCATTGATTAATTGATTAGAAATGTTATTGAGCGGGCAGGAGAACTTGTATATATGCATTTGCACATCAATGGCGCTCACCACAGGACTGCTTCGTCTCATTGTTCATGATTTGAACAATAGAGATTGCGGGTAGTTCAAGTTTAAAGAAGGCGTAAGTTTAACGCTTTCATGGAGCGGTCACAGTTCAGTGTTATAGTCTGAAGGTGGACGCAGAAGGGTTTAAAGCTGCACCGCAAGACACTTTGAAACAAACCTACACTGGTCATTGTAGCATAAGAACAGATAAGATAAGAGTTTATTGATCTCACCATGGGGAATGTTCACAGTTAACGGCAACAACATACAACACACGTGTAAAGAAAAAGACGGGCAGAAATAAATTACAAGTGAGAATGGAAATGTAAAAGAAAATAAGAAATTTGGTATTTATATAATTTGAAAGTAATGTTAAAAAGTACCTGTTCCTCCAAGCATTTGAATTTGCACTAGACTAGGGGTTGTTTTATGACCATGTTATTCTTAATCTATTCTTTTTATGACTGTATTTGAATCTGTGATTTTATTTTAAATTTATTTATTTAACCTTTATTTTACCAGATAAAATCAATTGAGAACAGCTTCTCATTTACAATGATGACCTGGCAGGAGGTTCCATCAGACAAAAAGACAAAATCAAAACAAAACAAGCAAGACAGAACAGAACAGATAAAAGGAAACGGCACAGATGAATCTAAAACTTACAAGAAAGAATGGACTTAAAAACAACTGCAGTACATGGGAGACCAGAGAGGAAGTCAACTGTGGAGTGTTTTAATTTTTGCTT
>JAPSES010000109.1:4482682-4500221 GCA_029822895.1 Maxillicosta whitleyi | reverse complement strand
GATTTATGTTGATAACAGAAAAACAAACAAACAAACATCGGCAAAAACATAACCTCCTTGGCGGAGTTAAAAATGTAAAATAAATAATGTGCCTATGCCCCCCCCCCCACATCTTTAGTTTTTCCATCCCCCTGGATCTGCATCGATCTCAGATTGACCTCTCGCACCTTCGTCATAGCGACAGAACATTTTTAATGGATCTTATCTATACCTATATCACAGGTGTCAAACATACTGTACGCGGGCCAAAACCGGCACGCCCAAGGGTCCAATCCTACGGGATGAATTTGTAAAATGCAAAAATGACACTAAGGATATGAATAATCAAGGACGTAGTGGATCAGATCAGTACAAAACTATCATAATTACCTATAAATAATGACAACTCTGCCCCTTTTGTTTGGATGTTTGAGTCTTTTTGGGTTAATCGACAAGAAATAGTGCAAATTAAATTAAGATAAATATAAAACGCATCTAATTAAAGAGGTTTAGGGATGATTCGGTTGTGAGCCAAAGAGAAAGTCACTGTTATTACTGGAAATGCTGATTTGCAGATTTATCCTGTTAGGCTGTAATGGTGTTTTAACTGAAGCCTCCATCAGTTTTTTTTTTTTTTGTCTAGACATAGACACAGCTCCTTGAAAACCATTCCATCTTTAATGGTGTCGCAGTCACATTTGTCCCACTGACTTTGCTGATTCAGTTTGTCTGGGAACCTGCCAAAAGCCTGCATTCCTGAACAGCAAACAGATGCAAAGCGACACAATGAACTTTATATTCTATAAATATGGTTTTACTTCAAAGAATTACAACAACACCAACATGATGTTTTTTTTCACAACTACATTTATTCTGTAATTTTATTTTTTTCTTTTTAATATCATTAAGATTGTAATTTTGGAGACTTTCTATTTTTGCTCATCTTTGTACAGGTGTGTTTATGCATTTATTTTGTGTGTTATGAGTCGTTTACTTCATGCTGTTTGACAGGTTTTTTCCTGCTTTTTCTTGCAATATTCACAGGATACAGGTGGAAACCTTCACGTCAAAACAACGTGCAGCTCTGTGCCTGTGGTTACTGGCTGCATCTGTAATTCCATCATATTTGGACATGCTGCTGCTACTGTGTACGACTATGGGAAAAGTTACTGGTGTTTTTCATTGAAATAAGGATAATATTGATACATTTTAACCCATAAAGACCCATTGCCACTTATATATCAGTTCCCAAATGAACTGTTCTCTATGTTTAAACTTTCTTAAGTGATTTGTCAGCATTTATTATAATATTAACCCTCTAGGTTTTGCATTTATTCCACTGAAAATCAGCAATTTTCCTATTTTTATTTTACTTATCATGCAGATGTTCATTAAAGCTCAGGTTAAAATTGCAAGAAACAGAGAAAACTATAGAAAAAGTGACTTTTTTTTTTTTGCAAAAATCTATTAACATTAATCATTAACTGAACATAAACCAAGTGTTTCCGTCCACTGTCATTGATCCAACTCCATGGGTTTTACCGGTGAATCAATGTTGTAGAAGATGATGGTGTTTCCATGGTAACTACGGAGCCTCTGAACTTCCAAATGTGTCATATCTGATGACCATGAAAAGATGAAAAACTGTATTTTACACCAATTATTTACATTATTTTATTATTATTATGACATATTATTACTTATTATGGATAGGATTAATAGATCAATAGGTATTAGACATTTAAGATCAGTAAATGGTTTGGTTCATTGGTGGATGTTTGGGTCTTTATGGGTTAATGCTCCCTGTATAAAAGCTTATTTACTCAATGTGCGAAATCATTTCCTGGTCCTGACATTGACATCTGACATTGATTTTTCAGATTTTTTTTCTCCTTTGCTTTGATTCTGTATGTGATTATTTTGGTATGGATGCATCTCTCTGTAACATGGGTGTCAAACATATGGCCCATGGACCAAAACCGGCCCACCAAAGGGTCCAATCCAGTCCATATGGGATACATTTGTGAAAAGCAAAAATTCCACTGAAGAGATTAACAGTTGTTTTCACATTCAGACCAATTCACTTCAATTTGATAACAGTGATATGACATGTACATATTCCAAGCAGAAAAAAGTGCAAAATCCTTACAGAGAAGAACATTGATGATTTCTTTCGGGTTTTTCCCTTTTGGGGTCACCACAGCGAATCACCTTCGTATGTTTATTTGGCAGAGGTTTTTACGTCGGATGCCCTTCCTGACACAACCGGTAAAATGAGGCTTGCACCCCCTTGTGGCTATTGGGATGTATAGCATAAAGAACCTTTCCCAAGGGACCACCTGGGTCTCAAACCGGCTACCTTCCACACCAAAGTCAGTGGCGTTAACCGCTGAGCTACCAACATTGAACAACGAAAATAAAATCGTCCCTGTCATCTGATTGGCTGTCCAATACTGACATGATGCAGCCTCACTAACAGAAGGAAAACACTTGAATGCTGTGTATTTAATATTACTGGAAAACGCTCACACTGACTCAGATCTAATTCCTCGGAACATGTCTGCCTTGGTTTAGTGTCAGTGTACTCTAAGTGGAGTGGACAGCGTGCTTGCTCCCTCAGACATTTCCACTATGCAGTAATTCACAACATACTCTCATGGGCCACAAGACAGGGGTATATATAGGCCCCTCTAACATTTCCCTCACGTTCTGAGGCTGGTGGGGAGTTGGACTAGGGGAGCACTTTTACAGAGGACACTCCGAGCTGTAACACTGGGAGGAATTTCATACGAGGGTTGGCTTTTCGTGTTTTTCTGCGGCGTATTTATAGCGATTGAGGTCAGGGTGGCAGAGGCATGTGGGGTGGCCTTCAACCTATCCATGTTAAGTGATGCTGAGGCTGCAAGGGGCGGAGCAATGTCATGTCATTCCATTCTAAATCTAAAGCTCCTTGTTTATGACAATAGTAGCCTGACCACGAGCTGCTAAAGTGGCCTCTTTGAAGTGATCGCCAAGTTCTGCTGTTTTAGAACGCAGAAATGTAGACCCGTAAGCATGATATTACACAGAACCAGGTACTGCGCAGCTTAGATAAGCACAAAAAGTACACGGGACTAGATGGGCATTAACCCTTTATCAGGCTAGTGACTATTTTTGGTCATTTTTACACATATCATAGAGGAGGTTGAGTATTAGAACAGTATTCCATCAGCTGTGATCTGCAACTTTACCAGTAGAGGCCACTAAATCTTACACAGTTAACATCAAACTTTAACATTTGAGAGACTTAAGGTGTTATATATTTAAAGTGTACATTTTATAAATTGTACATCAGGGGTGTCATTGCAGTGCAACCAAAATTTATCTGCAGTGGGGGGGAACCAGTAAAATAATCACATAATAATATAAATAAATCATGTCAAATAAAACCTTTTCTCTATGTTTTATAGGGAAAAAAGGAAATTTACATTAAGAAAATATTTAAATATTTTCAAACAATGTGAATAACGTGAACAAACTAAAAAAAAATCAGTGTAATTTTGACAATATTCTGTCTCAGTTTATCATCTACACATGCACATTATAACAGTGGATCTACAAATACATTTAATAACAGGCAGAATATTGGTAAAATTGCATGTATTTAAGACATTTTAGGTTGTTCATATTTGTTCAGGTTATTCATTATTATTATTGTTTGGTGTAAATACTTGAAACTGTTTGCATTAAAAAAGAGAAGAATTTGGAGTTGTCATTATTTATGTGTTTATGTTATTTCTATATGTTATGATAGTACTTTAGTGGTTCTATCCACTTAAAATTGAATTGGTTTGAATGTAGAATCTGAACTAAAGTATTGTTCGTATCTTAGTATAATTTTTGCTTTTCACAAATTCATCCTAAGGACTGAACTGGACCCTTTGGCGGGCCGGCTTTGGCCCCCAGGCCACATGTTTGACACCTGTGTTGTACATTTATATTGATACCTACTAAACACACAATAGTAAAGTATCATTAGTCGCTTTTTCATTGGACAAAACTTTACTAATATTTACTAAATGTGGAAAAAACTATTTTTCACTTGTATAACATCTGTCAACATCATTTGTTTTTTTTTTATTCACGTGATACTAGTTGCAAAAAAAGGTCTTTCCATTGCAGTTTTGCGTGACATACCATTTGCGCGGCACTCCAAAAATCACTTCTTGTCAACGTAAAAACTTTTAAGCAAAAAAACAAGCATATATTTCTAAAAATATCCATGTGACTTTTCTTCGCTGTGCATGTGCTAGTGGGCAGGCACACCTGAGCGGGTGGTTTGCTCGTTTGCTTTGCGCTGTTGAGTCACATAACGGCACAACATCAAAAAACAAAACAGAGGAGGAGAAGCAAAGTATGCGAAACCTGTTCCCTCTTTGACGGAACAGTAATGCATGCGAGAAAAACACTGGAAAAAGTATCGACCTCTCCACGCTAGTATCAGTCAGATACCGATACACATCCGATATTGATATTTGGATGGATCGGCCCGGCACTAGTATTAACATTTATTTTTACAAGTCTTATTAGAGCGGCGGTGGCATCACATTGAACAAACCCTGTTCCTGCTTTAATCACTGAAGCTCAGACTTCATTGATGTCGCCCACATGTGCAGCTGCAGCGCCTGACTTTATGAGTTCACACGAGTTTGAGACGAAAGGAATGAGACACGCCATCATAACGGCACATGTCGCTTTGTAAACAACGCAGGGGGAAAAAAAATTGTCGGTTTAGCACTTTGTCACCTCCGCAGGTCTTTTTTATCTTGTGTTTTCTGGTATGAAAAAAAAACAAAGCTAACATTTCAACAAAATACCATAAAATTGGAAGAGCCATGAACATATGTAAACTTACTAAAATAACCATATGAAGGTGAAACTAGTTAACCCGTAAAGACCCAGTGCTACTTTTGTAGTGGGTTAACATTTATTAAACAGTTTAGATCAGTAGATGGTTTTGGTTAAAGGTTGTTTGAGTCTTTGTGGTTTAAGTTCTTACAACAGTATCTATATCATTGTACTGATAAAAACAGCGCTGTAAGATATTCTGTGTTTTCTTTTCTGTTTGTTTTAGTCACATGATACAGACATGAGTTTAGTACTTGATAATATAACAATAGTTTTTCATGACTTTTGATGGTCTAATAATTTTTTCCGCAATTGTACATGTAATACACAAGATAAACCTGTGCATTTTTTGTTGTACTGCCTTATCACGATGCAAATATGTGTATTTTTTTGTTTGTCGGTAGCCCAGCTGAGTTCCTCTTGGCTACAGCTTTGCTTGACTCTGTAGTGGAAACCAGGCTATCATCTGTCCAGACCTGCCCCTTCAGAACAGATTAGTGTAAATGATCCTCATTTCCAAAGGTAGGTAACACAACACAGATTATTATTCTGTGCTACAGGGGTTTGTGTGGGCTCTTCCTGTGGCATGAATCTTTAAACAGGTGACTGTAATCCATACAGACAGCTTGGTTCTCAGAATGAGGGTGAGCTATCCGATGCTGCCTGGAGACGAACTGCTTCAAAGACAAAGCCCAGATTGCTAACCTTATAGCACGAAATACACCTGAAATGAAGAATGTGTGTCTAAAATGTGACTCATATGACTACAAATGGGTATTAGCTGCATTTTTACAAAAGACTTGTCATTTGTTATTGATTTGCTCTTCATGAGTCTTCCATCAAAACCACATGTAGAGCAACAAAGCCAAGAATAATGGAAAGAGCATCCACTAAATAGTGCTGATGTAAACTAATTCACAGCATTTAGGTGGATCACAGTGGCCAGGATGCATGACAGAAAAGTTCTCTATTTAAGCTACTAAGTTCTTCAGCAGCCAAACAGATGCTGATATTCACTACACTGCATTTACTTGACATTAGGAGTGTCTGCTCTTCATTAATTTGGAAATCCCATGCAGAGAGCACCTGTAACCAATAGCAACTGCTTCTGTGTCAACAGAAATCTTGGACAGGCCAGCTCCTGTAGCCTAGCACTGTGCACCACGATTGGCTAACTCAGTGAATGCCTTGCAAACTTGTCTATTATGTATGCCAGTTCACCTTTAGAGTGTTCTTGAGCTCATTTTCAGGTAAGCACAGCTGAGAGGCAGGACGCTGAATAACCACAACGAGCTCGGTCTGTCTAGGTAAGGCATTCCACTTAAGACTTGAATGCTTGGTTTGTCAATTTTTGATTCTGTTGTATTTTATTTATCATCCTTCTATTGCATTTGATGAGCGACATTATAGAAATCTATGGAATTATAAGTGTATTTAACTAAAGAATATGATTTATTCAATGTCAAAGCTATGACATAACATCTCCACATAACCTAAAAATGAAGTAGGCCCACAAATGTTGTTTAATTTAATGTAATGACCCATTTCATAAAGTAATTTTCAGTCATTACATATTGTCAGTATTCATATAATATGACAAAATGTAATATATATTACCTGGTCAAAAGTTTAGCACAACTTAATCCCTAAAATAGATTTCTGTTTGAGTTGTGTCAGGGTTTAATTAGCAGAATCCTGTTTCATCAAGACTTCTGCTACTACATACTGTATCACTATTTTTAATTCAAGAGCCATAACAGTTGCTTTTCCACTGACCCTCAAATCGCACAAATACAACTTACGCATAAAAATGTATTTAATGGAAAAACAACAATTTCCCCAAAACTCTTTTCGATTAAAAGTTCTTGCAGTGACAAGGTGGTTTTTCAGGCGTAGAACAAATGGTATATCATGCAAAACTGTAATGGAAAGACCTTTATCTGCAACTAGAGTCATGTTGATGACAGGATGTTGATGGATTTTATAACAAGCGAAGAAGAGTTTTAAAGGGAACATGGTGCCGTATGTGTGGACACACCAGGAAACCAAATATTTTTTTAATTTAATAGGGGATAATATAGGGGTAATATATACCAATAATGAATTTATCTTTAAACATGATATTTAAGTTCGTCACCATGTTTATGGGATGACTCACGATAATAAATACACAAATCAGTGCATTTGTGATTCAATAGAAAAACCGACACGGTGCAAACCTCTTTTTTTCAACATTTTGTAAATATCGTTTTTGCATAACTTTTGCACAGATGTCCAATGGAAAAGTGACTGGCGTAAAATACTTTATACTGTGCGTTCGCTCTAAATGTAGAATTTATCAAATGTACAATTTAAGCATGATACATTACCTAAGAGTTAAGTCTTTAAAGTGTTAAAATTTTATGTTGAATGTGTAAGATTTAGTGGCATCTACTGGTGAAGTTGTAGATTGCGGTGTATGGAATACTCCTCTAATACTTAGCCTCCCCTTCAATCGCTGCCGTTAGCCAGTTACTTGGTGTGTTTGATATTATGGGATTTTTGGTTAAGATATAGGGATATAGATGTAAAGAGCTAAAGCTAAAAGTGATGAACTTTCATCTTAACACCTATATAATGTTTCATGAATTGGAAATGAGAAGAAATGGTCTGTTCATGGCAAAAGACTAAATCTGTGGTAATACAACTACAGGGATTACACACAACAGCGTAAGCCATAACGTATCTGTAATTAAAACTCTTATAACATGAACTCTCCTTGGATTCAGAAAACCGGCAGGACATTGACAGGGGTCAAATATGGAGCTGATGGGATCCACTCTGACTGCCACATATGCTCGGCCAAAGACCAGCCACTTCCTCCCTGCCATCTCCACAATGGCATCCAGTTACCGCAACACCCAGCCAGCCTTAGTGATGAATCCCAGTGCCAACCAGTGGAGGACCAACAGCTACTACAAGAGCAGCGCCACCGTTCCACCCCAGTCTGCTATACAGCGGGACAACTTCGATCTGGTTCGAGCCAAAACCATGTTCTACCCATCCAATAGGACGGCACTGTCCACCCGCTACACCCCTGAAGACTGGTACAAGTCGAACCAAAGCAACTACAGGGAGTCTGAGTCATCTAGGAAAAGCTCAGAAAGACTGAGGAAAGACACAATTAGGTTGATGCAAGATAAAGACCAGCTCACTCGAAGAACTCAAGAGACGACCAGTAAAAACCTTGGCGAGCGGGTCAATGACATTGTATTCTGGAAGTCTGAGCTGAGCCATGAAATCGATAACATGGTAACAGAGATAGCAGCCCTCAGTGAGGTCAAGAGGAGGCTAGAGAGAGCCTTAGCAGAGACTGAAGGGCCACTTCAGGTAAAAACTTCACTATATGTGTTGGTTTGCTTTAAGACTTCCTCTGTTTTCAATAACATTAGCGGAAATATTTACTTTCCCCCAAGGACGAAGAGCATTTGCCTTGACGTTTTAACACCCTGGGGATGTCTCAGTGTAGTGCACTAATTTTTCTATTCATGCATATCATGTATCAGGCCACCTCACACTATCTGGGCAACATGTTTTGACTACCAGGCTTCAATCACTTGTGGCAACAGTCTCGCTCTGGCTACTTGACGTCACTTTAATGCACAACAGCGCTCCTACCGGCTTTTATATGGGTCACCTCAGCGGTCCCTAAAAGCATCACCAGTCATTGAGACTCTAAGGTGATGGAGGTCTAATGACATGGACACCTCACTAAACCAAGATCATGTAGCACAAAGCTTTGTTCGGGAAAGCTAACAGTTACTGAAACTGGAGAATACAGATGATATGGACACTCGTTGTGGGGGCACAAATTTGTCCCCTGAGTACAAATTTGAGAATCCTGTCATTACATTACTACACTTACATATTTGACCAGCTTTAAATATAATACTCATCTTCATATTACAATTTTCATTCCCCTTTTTACCAGCAATGATTTTCTTAATCAACCAGTTTCTCCTAATTTATCCAGTTATTAAATCTGACATGATGCGTCCACTAAACTCATTTCTGTGTCCAAACAGTCTATAGGTACTTTTACATTTACCCTCAAATTGTGTGAATATAACTTGCTCATAAATATTTGCGCAATGGAAAAATGACAATTTCACCAAAACTGTCATTTTTTGGTGAAAAGGTTTTGCACTGGCAAGAGGTGGTTTTCTGGGCGTAGGAAAATCAGGAAATTGAATATATATATATATTTTTTAATTTAGTACAGGTTAGAGGGGTAATATATAATAATAATGAATACATTTGTGAATCAACAAAATATTCCCCAGTGTTAAAGGAACAGGTACAACCAATGCACGACTGGACTTTTAATCTAAGAGGGGATTCTCATCTCCGGTCATCTTCTACAACATTGATTCACCAGTAAAAACCCATTCAACCAGTTGAATTCATTCAACTCGTGGAGTTTAATAAATGACAGTGGATGGAGACACAATGTTTATGTTCAGTTAATGATAGATTTTGGAGAAAAAGTCACTTTTTCCCCCCCAGTTTTCTCTGTTTTTGATATAATAATCCTCAACTTTACTCTACATTTTTATGGACCTCAACATGACCAGTGAATTAAATATTGGAAAATACATGATGTTCACTGAATAAATCAGAATGAGATTTATTCAAAGAAGGAATTGGTTTACCTTTGCTCTCTCTATGCAAAAATATCAAAATAAAAGACTAAGTACTAAAAATAAGGTATAAACAATAAAAAAAAATAGCATGAAATAAACAAAATACAGAGGATAATAATAATCATATATAATAATGATAAATGGACATGAAAGTAGCTCTGGGTCTTTATGGGTTAAACTATCCAACTTTACAGAATGTTGAAGTGAATACACACTATTTGCCTGAGCCACGCCCACGATGTATTATGGTCTGAGAAAACTGTCATCGTCTCATCTATCATCATCATCTTGTCTTGTTTTAGTCATGATCACTCTGTCAATAGGTGTCTCAAGAGTGTTTGTACCACAGAGAGAAGCGGATGTCCATCGATTTAGTGCATGACCATGTAGAGAAAGATCTCATTAAGGTAATATTCAAGCATCAGCAGAAACTGTATATGTGTGACTCTGATGTCGGTTTGTTTGGTAAAACATTAACCACGCTGTACCCTGTGTCTACTTTGTTTGCTACAAGGAAGTAGAGGTCATAAAATCATGTCAGGAAAGGATGAGACGACATCTGGACAGAGCCACCGCTCAGCTGGCGTGAGTGGACAAACCAACAACATCGTATGGTCGAACGGAGAAGCTCACAATTCACATTTTATTAATCACATACTGGAAGAATAAGACAAATTCAGTTAAAAGCCATGTTGAAAGATTACAGATACATGCAGAATTCAGACTTATGGGTGAAATCAGATTTTTTTCGGTGCTTGTTGCAACTTCTGTCAGTTTTGAGTATGAACTGAATGGGACCTTGAAGTGACCTGCATGCGCTGATGTAATATGTGACCATGAAGCCACGCACTGTGTTTACGGAATTCACAGTCCTGGGTGCTAAGAATTGTGTTTTTTGTCACATTTAAATGATGCAAATGTCGGATAAATGCGACCTGGCTGCAAAATATCGGATGTGTATCAGATTTACCACCACATATGGAAGAGGTCTGGGTTGGATTTGAAAAAAAAAAAAAAAAAGGAGGATAGTGAAAGTGGAGGAAAGTGGATATTTTTTCTAAAATCAATTTCTGCTTTGCATAAAAAAATCCAGGGAGAAAAAATAAGGGACCATTTTTGCTAAACAGAACAACGTTATGAATTATGTAAACTTTTGATACATGACTATTTTATCACAAGTTTCCCTCCATGAGTTGCAGCAGATCAAAAGACTTTAACACTTTTAAAACACTGACTGAACTCTGGTTAATTAGGCAATAATCCTGAACTCATGTCTACTTTATAAAATGTAATATGTTTAAATGTTGGACTTTTGATGCTTGTTTTTTTTTTTTTTTTTTTTGTATGTCTCAATGAACAGAAGCCCTTTATTAATTCACTATAAACACTAGTTGGATTGAACAGCTGTTCATAGTTTCTATGTCCCAATCAAATATACCTGAAACATATAAATAATAGCATCTACGGTGGTAAACATAAAGTTCAATAGGGCCTATGTTCACAAAGGATTTTTTTTTTCTTTTTTTTTTTTTAACCCACCCCCAACCCTAGGGGTATTGTTTTTAGTTTAGTTTGTTTGTTTATTAACACTCTAGCAGCAAAACTATTGCTTGAATTCATACCAAAATTGGTTCGTAGATTGCCAGTGACCCAGGATAGATGTCATTGCAATTTGGGATAAATAAGTAAAAATTTAAATTGTTTATGAATTTAAAAAAAAAAAAAAACAATTTCCCCCCATTTACTTATAATGGGCAAAATTTCAAATGTCTGTTGCAGCAAAATTACTGGGGAAACTCATATCAAATTTAGTTTATATATTTCTGGTGACTCAGAATAGATCTCAATGTATTTTGGGAATGATATATCAAAGTTTCAATTTTTTTATGATATTTTTTTATATTTTTGTATTTTCCGCATTAACTTAAAATGGGCAAAATTTCAAATGTCTGTAGCAGCAAAAGTGTTGGGTAAATTAATACCAATTTGACTTATAGATTTCCAGGGACCCAGAATGAATCAAGGTCAAAGTTCAACATTTTTATGAGTTTTTAAAATCTTCCCATTTACTTACAATGAGCGAAATATGTGTGAGGGGCAGGGTTTGTCGTTTGACCTGGCACCACTTGTTTCTGATTGATTTGAATGATTTTCAGTGCAATGTAAAAATAAAAAAATAAGAAAAATAACAGTATTTATTAGAGTAAGTATACAGCACATGGACTTAATGTACATGTAGTAGAATGTGTTCAAGTTCACAGTGGATTTGTGATTGAATTTTTGACCTTGTCTTTACTTATGTAGGTCAAATCGAGCCGCTCAGCATGAACTTGAAAGAGATATGAGCGACAAAGTGACGGCTCAAAGGATCGATGGCAGGTGTCACCATCTGAGGAACACATCAGCTGGTATTGGGTATTACAGAGGGATTGAAAGACTAGACCCCTCGTGAGTACACTGTATATGTGTTTCTGAAACGCCTCAGCGCCATGATGTGCAACAAGTTTCAAGTTAAGATGTCAAACCCCCAAACATCCACTGACGACCAAAAGCATCTACTGATCTAAACTGTTTAATAACTGTTGATCCACTAATGTAAATAATTGGTGTAAAATACAGTTATTCATCTTTTCATGGTCATCAGATATGACCCATTTGGATGTTAAGAGGGTCCAAAATTACTGTGGAAACACCATCATCTTCTACAACATTGATTCACCAGTAAAAAACATGGAGTTGGATCAATGATAGTGAATGGAGAGACTTCATTTATGTTCAGTTAAAGATAGAATTTTCTTCATTTTTCTCTGTTTCTGTTATTATGACAATCAACTTTGATTTGAGCTTTTATGAACATCTACGCAATAGTAAATTAAAAATGGGAAAATACCTGATTTTCATTGAAAAATATTATACAATATTATAATAAATGGTGATACATTACTTCAAAAAAAGGTTAATTAGAGAGAAAAATTAATCTGGGAACTGACGCAAAAGTAGCACAGGGTGTTTATGGGTTAATTTTGACTATCATTTTGAATTTGTGAATGACATGTTTCCACACGTTATCTCAGCTGGGATAGCATATGTACTCAATATGTACCTAATCAGGATGCTGAAAATAATTTTGTGGCATTAATAATCTCCATCTCCTGACTTAGCAAAATTGGCTTTATTGTCGTTTCATTACTATTGACGTTTATTCCTGTTGTCGCAAATTTGCATCACACCTAGATTTCTGTCTATTTTGAGTGCTTTCGTTAAATTTCCAAAATCTTCACTTAATTTAGCATGTGCTTGAAAGGAAACACACAATATTTTTTTTTCCATACACTCAAATACATATTCAGGTTAAGATAGATTGAAAAGTACACACTATTTCACCAAAGTCTTTTCCCTGTGCATGTTGATTAAAGACGGTGTTTTCTCTCCGATAGGCTGTCTCTGCCCGACTCGTGGTCGAAGTTTACAGACGACAACATTCTGCATTCCCAAAGTGAACGAGCTTCCTCCCACAAGCTCAGGGATGAGATAGAGATCCTCCTGAACATCACATCCAATGAGATGTGGAGCCAGTTCAACTCTGTCAATGTGTCCTTTACCAACCGCATATCAGAAACTGCTGATGCGAAGAACAGTCTGCAGACACACCTGGCCAAGGTCTATCAGTCGTGCTTTTAGTTGAAAACACATTATTATGTTCTTTCTTAAACGGAATCTTGAGTATCACTCAGGGAGGAAATCACATGACAACATCCTTTCATGCTCCTACATCAGTGGGTAACTAGATTTGCCACTTAGGAGATCATGTGTTTGTAACATCCTCTTGTCAAACAGCAGCGATGCTAAAGCTAACAGTGGATGGTACAGCTGCACAGAAAGTGGAACTTAAGATCATTATTCTCCTTTGCATTTCCTGTTGTGGACATGTGTCGTCTACATCGGATTACGTCCGCATTTAGATTCAAGAACCAATGGAGTAGCAATTAAAACAAGACTAAACAGTAATGACGAAACAAAGTGAAACACCACAATAAGTGGTGCATAAAAACATTTACTTAAATCAAACGTAATCTACTGGTACTGCTACTTGTGTTGTAAAGAGTTGGGCAAAGACATGGCAGAGGGCATGAAAACGACTGAATTTACTGAAAATCACTCTTGTCAAAATATAGAACTACCCATCCTGTTTTTAGAGTAGGACACTAGATGCCATCGTTCTTAGTGTTGGGGTTAATGCTATGAATCCACATCAACTGCTGTTTGGGCTTCAACACCGACAGCAGCAGTGATGTGAGGCACCCGGTCCTTAATAAACTACAGTCACTATCAGTTCTAAGCAGCACTGATTCACTGAAATGAGATTACAGCGGGTGCCTTTGGACAGAGCACACCACTGTTCAATGCTGTGTTCCGCTGATTCAACGTGGGTGCTATAGATTCTTCCACTGCAATCCATAAGGTCTTTCTTTTCACCTCTACGATACTTAAGACATAAACTAATCCCTGTGTGACTAACTGTTAAATTTACCCTTATTTACTGAAGTCCCCTTCTGTTTCAGGAATATTTGGCCTTCATTCATTCATTTACTTGTTTTGAGCAGAAGAAAAAAAAAAAATAACAAGGAAATAATAGCACAGCAAATACATTAATAAAGGTGATCAAGACAATATAGCAACTGCCATGTACTCTAGGAACAGCAAAATAAATTTACTGCTCCAAAAGGAGTGGGGAGAAGAACGGCATCTTTGTAAACAAAATGGTGGGATCATTTGGTTCCACCTTTATTGAGGCTTTGTACCGCCTGCAGAGGTAGTAACAGAACCGTAGTTAAGGTGGAATCATGACTTTAGAACGTTATGTAAAAGGAACATGCCTCATTCTGCAAACCACGTTTTGATTACGTTATTGCATGCCCAGAAGATTTATAAAAAAGTGTGGGTGATGTACAATAAACAAACATATCAACATGACCAGAATGATGTTGAACTGGGGAGACACAAAGATCCACGAACTGTTGTCACTTAAGAGGGAGGACTTTGTCCATGCTAACATTTGTGGAGCAGTGAAAGACTTTGGAGAGGTTAGCTAATGCCCCATTTCCACTATAGCAGAACTAGCTAGCCTCGTTGTTCTAATGCGGGCGTAATTTCCGTGTCGTCTGCTCAGAGTTGCTGAAAACTCCCTTGTTGCATGTTTTCTCATCTGCATTTTTACGTCAGCTACCAAAGACTGAATTTCCTCAACCAACCATGGTGTAGTTTTGGGCTATCATCATGTAGTTTAATGCATCGCTATTTACTGTCAACTTCAGCATCTGATTTGTGTAAAACAGCGGGTCACAGAGAAAACTCTCTGACTAATCAGTTGTCTGCAGTGGTTATATGTCATGGTTTAGTATCACTTGGAAACACAGTGGAGGTGGTACCAAAGAAGTAGTACCAGGTACCAGATTCCAGGTCCTTTTTTGTAATTGAAACACAAAAAAGACGAGCTGAGTCGGGCTGGTACCATGTAGTGGAAACTATACTTATGGTATTTCCGATCCACAAATAATACGTCACACTATACGCTGTGCTGTGTCACTGCCCCTTTAATTCCAGAATGCAGGTCCGCTGTGTAAAAGACCAGCATGCATCACTTTTGTTACTCCTATGGCTTGGCTGTGGAAACCCAGACTGATCTCATGAAATCACATTGTATGTCATGCCAGTTCTTACGGCATTTGGCGTGCGCATTTTCATCCGTTCCTGCTTTTTTCAGCGCCATTTGATTGCACGTCAATTTACACCAAGATCTCTGGTTTACATACCCGTAACTGCTAACACTAAAACTAACCACTAATCACTTGGTATTTGACACAACATCAACACAAATGCGGAAAGCTTATACTGAGTACAGATAACACCATAATTAAAGGTGGCATGTATATTTACGTAATTCATGATATCACGTTGGTAAATCAGTCTTTAGTAGCAAAAAAGGTAGGTTCACCATTTTGCCTCCCCCCCCATGATCTCTCTGTAAAAATGTCTCACGTTTCTCCCACACAGACTCTGCAGGAGATCTTCCAGACCGAGATGTTGATCGAGTCTCTAAAGAAAGCCCTGAGAGACAAAGAGTGTCCGCTGAAAGTGGCTCAAACCAGGATGGAGGAGAGAACTCGGAGACCCAACGTAGAGCTCTGCCGGGACAACCCCCACCACAGGTCATTTCACAGAACAGATTATGTTCTCTTTACATTTTATTAAATTAGGGTTTTAATTTTAGTGATGTGACAAGTTTAGAAAGCAGGTTGAATGGGTTATGGCACTATATCCATATATCAGCTATGAATAGAATAGAACTTTATTGTCATTGTCATGAGAACAATGAAAATCAGTTCTATCTGTTCTAATTAGCAGCAAAAACACTTAATGCAAAAAAAAAAGAATGTATAAATATCTCACAAAATACTGAAGATGTAGTCATGTGCAAAAAGCTATAGGACAAAAATATTAACATATGCTACTAAATTACTACAAAAATTACTGAAATATACAAAAGCTAACTCTATACTAGTACTACAGATGAGTAATATGTACAACAAATAAGGATATACAAGCAATAAGTGATAAATACAGTACATAGATATATAGATATAGCACTGTCTGTTAGACTCAGGGTGGGGTATGTTCGGTTATAGTGTGTGTGTGAAAAGGCAGATTAAAACACCAAACATCATAATAATTTGTGCTTTTTCCAATTTAGTAATTAAGTGACATTCTGTAGCCTTTATTATAGTTCACTTAAGTATAAATATATTATTTTTGCACTATCACTGAGTTTTAACAATTAAGTATCTTGATTTGGTTTATTTATATCCATTCACAAGACAGTAAATGAGCCATATACATTTTTATAGTATAGAACATTTATACAGTTGGGTGTACTGGCTAAAAACTTAGCAAATATTTACATTTGTTTAAATGTGAAAGATTGATGTGTACATGAAAGACAGAATAAACACTTCTATTATTGTCAATAAATGTAGATATAGATACGTTTATGCTAGGCTAGGCTAGGCTAAGCTAACATTCAATAAAACCCTGTCTGTATAACTTTAAAGGTGCCTTAAATAAGTATATTACTTGGTCTTTTTACTACACATTGATTTACTGGGCAGTGTTTAATTGACGGAAGATCATTTCATTCTCAGGATTATTCTTTTTTCTGCAACACATTGAGAAGTTTAGTAGCAAAATACAAGATGATAGTGTTTCTCTTATAAGATGCGTATGTACAGTATATGAATACAATGAAGTTTAATTTACACATGTATTTGCTAAACGTGTTTAATTATTGTGGCTCCTCGGTGGTAAAAGTACATCCTTTTGTCGTTTTCTTTAGACTTGTGGTTGAGGTGAGAGAGATCGAAGACACCATTTTTAAACTTCAGGAGAGGCTGATGGAGGCTGAGAACACACTGCAGACTCTGGTCAAGACCAAAGTCACCCTGGAACATGACCTGTCTGTCAAAGCTAATTCACTGTTCCTCGACCAGGAGAAGTGCATGAGCATACGCAAGAGCTTTCCCAGCATGCCCCGCCTGGTCGGCTACACATAAAACCCGACTTTAACCCTTTATAGGGCGCTAATAGGAATACTTTAAAGTTCAACCATAGTGTGCTATTGGAGGACATAACAACATTTATAAAGAAAGCAAGGTCAGTGAAGTTACTATATTTGGTTCTTTACCTCTAAGTGGCAACAAACAAAACAAAACAAAATCAAAGAAGTATATGTTAAAAAATAATCAAGAACAACGTGTGTACAGTGAAAGGAACATGTATTTTAGGACATTAGAACATTTTGACAACATTAGTGCTGATCCAGACACCTGTCCACATCCACATGAGCCCTTTGAACATCATTCATTACATTAGTACCATTACATCATCATTACATTAGTACCATTACTTCATCATTACATTAGTACCATTACTTCATC
>JAPSES010000109.1:4450743-4464266 GCA_029822895.1 Maxillicosta whitleyi | reverse complement strand
GGTGAAGTAATGGTACTAATGTAATGATGAAGTAATGGTACTAATGTAATGGTGAAGTAATGGTACTAAAGTAATGAATGATGTTCAAAGGGATCTTGTGGTTGTGGACAGGGGTCTGGATCAGCACTAATGTTTTTGTAATGTTCTAACGTACATGTTCTTTCACCTTACATGTGTTTTTCTTTTATATATATATTTTTTTTATTTTTGCCACTTATGGGTAAGAAACCAAACATGGTAACTTCATTAACATTCATTTTCAACATATTCAAACATTTTTTTTTTTTTTAGAAAATGTTCACTAAACTCATCATGTCTTGCTACTAAAGTTGACATGTTTGACTTTGTCGTATAAAGGGTTAAAGGTTAAGACGTGTTGGAAAACGTCTTTTATCGTAACCAGGGGTAAAGTCTCAAATTTAATGGGAAATCCTTAGAAAACATCCTAATTCTAAGAAGTCATTGTAGCAGGGAGCTTTAGAACCCCAAACCCTGACCTCTTCCACTTTTGCATAAATGCAGTTGCATGTTGGTACGTCAGCACACATGCATCACATGTGCGGCCGTACGCACAAATTAACTCCACCGCACAATGCCGCCCTATAACAAAGTTGACCCTTATCTGAGGTATACCTCTAGCCAAGTGGCTCCATAAATCCCTAAGGAGGTCTGGGGGTTATTTAGGAACATGATCTCTAGTCGCTGGGGGGCCGAGCCATAACCTCAAGAGCAGATTCAGGCCGTACTTTCCCCCGCGGCGCTGTTTACAAAGGTCAGAGTGGACAGGGTTAGTTTTCTTCCCTTTTTCCCCAATGACACAGTCCTTCATTTGTCATGGGGAAAAAGAAGGACCTTATTGAACCCCCAGACCCAAAACCTCTTAGTACCCACCGTATCAAATCATTCCCAAGATCAAGACCGGGCCAAGGTCACCACCACACACACCCGACCTCCGACCCCGTGGACGTCCATCACACTCAGGAAATAAAGCCCAGATTGGCAGGTGATGTAGTCGGCGAGTAAATCAACTTCAGCTCCCGTCATACATCAAAATCACTTACGCCGACACGCACTCGCACAGAGGCCCTATAATCGTTTTTATCGTCAATGAAAAGCGGAGAACGCGTCGGACGGAGCGCAAACTGCACGGACAGATGAAGCTTTGTGGTGGATTTGCATTGAGCGGCGGCGTGAAAATGCGCATCTCGAGTTCATAAACACGGTCGGTAAACGAGTTAAACGTCACCAAACGCACCGTTAGCAGCTGGGAAACGCCAGGGAACGTACGCTGGGCTGGGGTTCTGCCTCATGAACCTCGAGTGGAGTTCGGAACACTTCAACTGACACACGCACACACACACACACGCACACACACGCACGCACATACGCACGCACACACACACACACACACACACACATCTGAAGCTCAGGAATTTGTCCACAGATCAATGACTTTGCTCGTGTTCTTTTCCTGCTACATTCTGTGTTATTTTTTTTTTTATTATTATTATTTTATTGTCGTATGTTTAATATTTTGCAGCAGGTTGGTTGTGGGGTTTTTTTTTTTAGTTAACGACAAATATTTGAGCTTTTACAGCAGGTTTGTAGGTCTCTCATAATTTTTTTTTTAGCACATATTTCTACTTTTACCTATTTTTACTTCAGTTTGTTTGTTTGTTTGAGCCTTTTCACTGCATTTTTTATGACTTTTTGCACCATGTTTGTGTCTTTGGTCGCTACTAGCTTACATGCTATTTTGTAACATATTGTATACCTGTTTTCAGGCAGCATTATCTGATCTGCATCATGTATATAACTTCTATATATGTAAAGAAAAACAAACAAAAAACCAAAACGTACTCATACAGCAATGACAGAGCAAAAATATACACAGTAATGTAAAATAGAGATACTGGGAAATAATATATACCTGCTTTTAGGGTAAATTTCTGCACATTTTTCTGTATGTTACATGTTACTATATATTTACAGTTTGATGTATTACAGTACCCATATGTATGTATTGGCTTGTGTTGTGACTTTTTGTATTTTCATTTTTTATCAACATCTTTCTACATTTATTTCTATTTATGGATTTACAATGAGTTTTTACTTCAGTCTGTTTAACTGTATGAGCCTTTTCACTGCATTTTTATGAGTTTTTGCATCATGTTTGTGCCTTTACTGGAGTTCTAAGTTTTGCATCATGATTCTCTGCTTGTTTACTTATGTGAGTTCTGCTGCGTATCATACACCTGCTTATGTTGTGAATTTCTACACAATATTTCTGGATTTGCTTATGATTTGAGATTTTGCAATGTCCTTGCACTAGGATGTATGTATTTGCTTGTATTGTGACTTTTGCACTATTTTCTTTGCTTGCTTGTGTTGAACTTTGCAAAAATATTTGGCATTTCGCATGTGTTGTGAATTTTTCACACCATTTTTTCCCTGTATTTGCTTGTATTTACTTGGGGTGTGAGTTTTTGCAGCACGTGTTATATAAAATCCAAGATTTTCTTTGTTTATTTATTACGTTTTGCTGATGTGCATGTGTTCTACAGTTGGAGTGTTATACTCGAGAACAGAAATAAAAGACATGTTTAGAATCTCCTCGCTCTATATAAACCGAAAAACAATTTGCTGCAGTTATTATTGCATCAATGGCTCCACTATTCACATGAGAAAAAGGCACACAACAGGGTTACAGCTGGAAAGCAGACAGTATGTTCAGACAGGCCAGCAGGGTGAAAAAGACTGTTTTTAATCTCTTCACACAGACAGAGAGAGACGCTCAGACTGCTCTCATGAGGTTCAGTAAAGCTTCAAACTGGTCGGATGGACAGCAGTAAAATCCGGCTGAATGGTGTAGATGAAGCCCCATAAATTCCCCAGGCAATAACAGGGCCTCCTATGGGAGCGGAGCAGTCAGCAGCCAAGTTATTTGGAGCGTCGCTGCATTTTAAACGGGAACATTTGAGAGTCCCAATCATTCGGGGGGTTATGTTGATGTGGATTTTTAAACAATCTTTCCATTTTACTCACACCCACACATCCACACACACACACAAAGCCACAATATTGGACTTAACGTCCGAGTGTAACGACTTGTCCGTCTATCAGTGAAGGCAACGGGCCCTAAATCAGCCGGACGGAGCAGGAGCAGACAGTTATACGAGCCACAGATAAAACTCCTGGGACAGTTCTGGGGTGACAAAGCATCAGCAGATCAAATTCCTCTGGACGAAGCAGCACAATGCCATCGCTCTGTAACGTTAACCCAAACGCCCGGTGCCCCCGAACGCAGACGCCACCGACGATAACACAACGCCTCATTGTTGAGATCTTCTCGAACATTCTCTAGCAGAAGTATTTTTGTTTTCCATGCAAATGTCTGCGCTGTGGGGACTGAAATATAAACAGAATAAAAGAAATAAGTTGAATTCCTTTGCAAAAAGTTTGGACGTATGCATTTCCTGTATTTTTCTGCTTTATTAGTGTCGTCTATTTATAGTATTTATTGCTTTTATCTCTTCACTTTGTGATTTTTTGCTAGTGTTTATGTATCCAATGGAACTATTTTGACCAAGTAATTTCCCTTGTGGATTAATACATTATTTTATAGATTTTTAGAGAAAACATAGGCAGAGAAGAATTTTTAAATACCCAAAAGCCTTTAAAGTTGCATCATGTGACTGATCGTCATATATACATGATATGACAAAAAAAAAAAAAAAAAATCTGTATATATTATACTTTTGTGTATATTATGTAATACATGATGGTACACCAAAGGATTTTGGTGAGTCTGGAAAATAAATTTTTTTTTTCTCTTGTTTGTTTGTTTTTTTTTACATTAAATAATCGTCTTGATTGGAAGTGCAAGTTTTTTTTTCCTTCAGATACATTTTTCTTTTCCTTTTTTAATGGAATATCGTGTGCAGCGGGCAGCATTTTCACTTTTTTTATTTTATTTTTTTTTATGTAAAGTGGTGAAACTCTTCACCCCTATAGAGGATGAAAATGCATTTCTGGGTCTCAAGAGGGTAAAATAAATTCATTATATATGTGTTTTTTGTTTTTTTTTTAAAATAAAAGTAAAAAAAACCCCAAAACAACCACAATACAACTAGAAATTGCTGTAAATTGTTGCACAGGAACTATACTAACATGGACATATTTTCTTTCTTGTTCTTCCTCTATATTCACAACTTTTCCCCCCTCACAATGACATTCAACATAACTCTATATAAATATAATATTAAGTCTTTACTCTTCAAATGTCATAGAAAACTCCAATACTTGGTCTTAGTGTGACGTCACCAAATGGATCCTTTCTTTTTTTTTTTTTGCAATGACACACTTTTATCATCAGCGCAAAAACAAAGCACGTCCTCTAAAAGGACACATTCAGACAAATAACCAGATGATTTATTTGGATCACTGAAGTGGCATATGCAGCTCTAATTATGATATCACTCTTCTTTTGAGTAATTGAAGGATCTAATAAAAGCTCCAAAAAAAAAAAAAAAAAATTAAAAAAAAATCTGTCCTTATAAAGATTTGGGCCTAAAGAGAAATAAAACTGTCATTAGTAAACCTAATTAGTCAGCTAGTTTCCCAGCTTTTGCTTTTTCTAAACCCACTATTCATAGACACGGAGGAGAAACGGGGTGATTAGTAGAACAAAAGCCAACGCTGTAATCATCTTTCAGTTGAGCGTGTGCCATGGCCCATGAGGAGATAGCGAACCCGGGCAGATAGTGAAGGGATCGTCTCGCTGGTAAGTGCCCGTGTCGCTGGGAAAGCTATGGAATCCTGGGACAAAGGAGTGAGGCTACAGGGACATAGATAGGGGCTGGGAGGAGATAAGACAGGACACAGTGGCACGAACATCCACAGCAAAGACCTTGGTGTTCGATGCAGACACGGAGGCAGAACAAAGACAAAACAAGTGTGTGTGTGTGTGTGTGTGTGCATATAGGCTGCGGTCACATATGAGCACTTCAGAAACACACAAAGGGATGCAAAACACTGAGGTACAGTGTTGAAAGTTTGATTTTTATTGTTATTTAGTGCATTATTTTGAGGAATTGATGTGTTTCTTATAACGCAAAAACACTTGATTTAAAGAAGTTGAAACACACACACACACAGAGGATTAAGACTGTTTGATGCAAATTATAAGTAATAAAATCTTTCTTTTAATTAATAATATACAGGTAGTCCTCGGGTTACGAACAAGTTCCGTTCCTACGCTGTCGACGTAACCCCAATTTCCGCGTAAGTTGGAATTAACCCTTTAGCACCCCTAAAAAACCCCTAAATCTCTAAAAAAAAAAAAAAATTTCAAATAGATGTATTATACTTCATGTTAATAAAATAAAGTAAAAAAAAAAAAGATACTGTACTTACTGTACGTACAGTATACAGTACGTTTGTACAGTAATGGCAGATGAGATTTCGGCGGCAGAAAGTCGAAATAACGTAAGTCGGGTACGTTGTAACCTGAAGACTACCTGTAGTAGCTACAGTGTAAATCCAAGAGGAAAATTAAGCCAAATGCAGTGGTGGAATGTAACAAAGTATTTGTTACTGTACTTAAGTTTTGTTTTGTATTTGTACTTTACTTAAGTAAAAATAATAATACATACTTTTACTTTTACTTCACTACATTTTGTGGCAGTTATCTGTACTTTCTACTCCTTACATTTTGGAAATTGATGCCATTACTTGTTACATTATTTTATCATCTTTTCATCTAAATCTTACATGAAAAATCACACACACAATATTGTCACCAATCTGTTCAAACACATAATGTAGTTGTGACACTGAGCAGTGACATTAGCAGAGGCATAAATAAGTGTCTACATTCTGTATCATAATGACACAGTTCACAGACTGACACTGTGGGAGGACTTGGACTTTTAGACTTTAAAGGACATTTGAAAGGAAGTAACTTTTACTTAAGTAAGATTCTTGATGTGGTACTTCTACTTTTACTTAAGTACTTTGACTTCAGTACTTCCTCCAACCCTGTTCAAACGTGCCTCCACTTCTATTCCTAATGAATCTCTTTGAAACATTTTTGTACTAGCTGTTCATGATAAATGGTCTGCACGTATAATAGTGCATTTTCTACACCTTCATGGTGCTCAAAGTGCTTTACAAAGCTTCACACACACACACACACACACACACACACACACACACACACACACACACACACACAGTAGGCGGCTGCTGCCAAACAAGGCAGACCTACTGGGAGCAATTTAGGGTTCAGTGTCTTGTTCAAGGACACTTTGACATGTGGACAGTCGGTGCCAGGGTTTGAACTACCAACCCTTCGGTCAATGGACAACTTGCTCTATAATATACTATAATATAATAGTACTTTTTTTTTTGAGTTTGTTTTTATCCTGTATTTAACAAGGAAATGGATCGTCGAGATTAAAAGTCTGTTTGTCAAGCGTGTCCTGGCCAAGACATTACACAAAGTAGAGCCATACATGTGCACTTCAGTATACCGAAAACACAATGAAATCATATTAATAATAATAACCTTGATAATAAGATGTTAACACTAAAATATAAAACACTTGGAATCAAAAGAAAAAGGGACAGATCAGGCAAATTATTTACTAAATGTTCAATGTATTGACATTTAAGAAGGGGGTTAAAGGGTTAAACATTGTGAAAGTGTTCAACTCTACTGAATCTAAAATCTTATATAATGAAGCTGCAGCGATTAAAAATTCATTTCATTTTATGGGATTATGTCAAGTGGATAAAGTTGTGAACACACGTGACTATTGCAATGAAATACCAGAAACAGTTGTCGGCTACTTCTGTATTTAATTATGATCTTCTATTTAATACATGTGTTGGTTCAGACGACGTGTGTGTGTGTGTGTGTGTCTCTGTGTGTGTGAATGGTTCTGCAAATGACTTTTGGGTTGAAACCCCTCGTCCCCACCCACCTACCCATTGAAAAACCCCTCCTGTTCATCACTAGAAACACTGTTGCACTTGCGGGTCAGTGCTGTAAATCACACACACACACACACACACACACACACACACACACACACACGCACACACACACACACACAGCGGTGCGTCTGGATAATGTTCACACTGCCACCACTCACAGACTTTGCTGTAGCTCCATGCAGCTTTGGGAATTTTGAGGACAAGCCCCTTAACACACACACACACACACACACACACACACACACACACACACACACACACACCACTCAGTCCCTTTATGCTGTCTTGCTTTCTCCTTCCATTTCTCCTCCTAACAATCAAAGGCCATATGGCAAACATATTCCTATGGTTCATTGGCTTTTATGGCTGTTGTTTAAAGAATGGGGCTCGGCGTGGTTGAGGGCTGTTCTGGGGGGCCGGCTTGAAGGGCAAAATAATATAGTCTGCCCTCAGTCCATTAGAGAGCCTTTATTTCTATTAGTGCAGTCACTGGGCACTCTGGAACCACTGAGCCAACGCTGGTTAATTAGGAAAGAAAAACATAAGCTCATAAGTTGTCTTTAAAAAGTAGATGCTCCACCGCTGACGATTTTTTTTTTTTCCGCATCTCTGCACTTGCTCCCTGGGCTTAGCCCCCGTTTATGCATAAACTGAACACTTCACTGGAGCTAATTGCGCATAATTTGGAAATTCAGCAAACACATCAAATGAGCGGACAAACATTAAGTGATTTAAAACCACTGCAAGTGTCTTAATCACACATGAAAGTGACTTTGGACTCTCCCGTAGCGCTTCCCATAAAGGTGATACTCTCAACTTCAAAAGTCAATGGTCCGTAATATTTGGCAAGAGCGCACAAAACAGCCGCCGCTAAAACGTGAGAGGTGTTAACATGAGGATATTCACTGCAATGTTTTCCTTCGCTGGCAGGCGGCAATAATTCAGTAACTTTTGGAAACTTAACTTGTCACTTAATGCTTTCCAGTGATCCATACCAGAACATTTGGTGACAACCCACAGACTAATGTGTGAACGTTCTCAATACGAGCTGCCACAACATTAGAGGTAAGAGAAAGCTAAACAAAACAACCAGGAATTCAATCTTCAAGGCGTTTCATGGCTGTTTGACTTATTCTGCAAGGTGGAGTTTTGAGTTTACCCTCTCTCCTTTCTTTCCACAGTGGCTTTTTTTTTTTTTTTACTTTTACAACATGCTGTAAGTCACTTGGACAGCGTCCTGCACCCTGTTGTTGACCTGCATCTGGACAGCATCTGGGGTCACTGAAGTCACCCTGACAAGTGCTAAACCATCTGGAAACTTCCTCCTTCACTTTTAGGGGGCCATTGTAAGCAAGGGGTGATAAAGGAGACCCCTAGAGTAGACGAAAAGAAGACAGAGGGGTGAAGTGGAGTGAAACCTGGCTGGAATGTTGACTGTATTTGAGGGAATATCTGAGAAAATGCTCATTGAAGAAGGTGAGTGATGAAGAATGTGGAACATTTTTGGGGATATGAACTACCAAGGGCATGTTCTGTGCTATATTTGGGTCATTTAATAGGAAAATACATAATAAGTAAAGATAAATATTTGATTAAAATCCTCTTGGTAGCATCTAAAAAAATCCATGACATGAAAATGTTGCAAAGAGGAACCCCCTAAAGGAAATAATTGGATACATTGTGGAAGAAATTCACAGAATGGAGAGATGTACATATATTATAAGACGTGAATGTGAAGATCAATGGAAAAAATGGACAATATGCAGGAAGACGACTGACGCTATGTTATGAATGTTTGTGTTGTAACTATAAAAACTTACACAATAAAATACAAGTTAAAAAAAAAAGAGTGATGAATATGTTGGATTAAAACACCTCCGTAAATAAATGTTCATCTGCTTTACACCGTCGGAGTTTAGACAGGATGGAAATAGTTACGGTTTATTTGTTACTGCAACCTTGGGTCAAACATTTCTCAAAACATCCTCTTCCTCTTAACATTCTCCTGTTTTGTCTGGTGTTTAGTTAATCTGAAGCAATGAAAAGGCCTTTTTATTCAGATACACAAACAGCTGCTGGTGAAAGGTAAAGAGTCAGGACAGACATTCCTCACCAAATAAAAACAAGTGTCCTTGAAAACACACGACGCTAGCAAGTGCACTGCTCAACATACGGAAAAAAAGAGCACGAAATCTTAGGGAAAAAACAAGGGAACGGATTGAAAAAGGGGTTCATCGCCCTAGACTACTTCAAAGACTTAAAAGACTGTCTCTCCGGGGTCCTGAGGAGAACTCGGCACTGAGAATGAAGGATCTTGCTCCAGGAAGTAAACATGGCCCTGAGTAAAAAACTAAACAAAAAGTGAATTTTTAAGTCTCAAAAGGATGGTTTATGGGATATAAGAGGACGTTACTGTCGGAAATGAAGCTGTTAATCAAGTGATAAGGAAGTCTGGCACGGAATGTGTGGAAGAAACCTAACAGTACGTAGAGGATGTGGAGGCTGAAGAAGCGATAATTGATAACTGATTTAAGTTGTTAGTCTCAGGTGCAACATACAGGACGAAGGGAGGTTTTATCCAGATTTAATTAGACAATGGGAGGTGTGGTAACTGAGGGCTATTGTTCCATGACTGCAGCATCTCTCAACCTTGTAATTAAATAAACCATTAGGATCCAAACAATAGGGTGGGATAAAACAGGAACATTACATCATTGATCAAAGTCAGTATAGAAAATGATGGAGTTAAATTCATAACCATCATAACCATCGCAACGAAATGGAAATATACTCACAAAACAAATGAGACACAATGTAGAGGCCTAGTCCACCAGTTTCTCCTACTATGTTCACAGGAAGTCACATGATGTCCACAGTTTAAGTGCTGTTAAGAGTATGTCAGACCAACAGGTGGCGCTATAAACACAATCAGACCCCTGGAGCAAAAGATTTTCCACTGACCGGATCATCACAAGTCACCTTGACAAGGGTTGGTTTAAGCACCAGTGTGTTACATTTCCACTGCTGGTATAATATCCTCCTCATCATGTTTGGTTGTTATAGTCCGCTAAAGTCCAACCACCTCTGCTTGTGCAAAAAAATAAAAACATTACAGTCAATAACAAGAGACAATTACTAATTTTACAAGTCAAAAACCGCACAATTTGTTGTTAATGTGAAGTATCAGACTGAAAATACGAGAGGAAAAAGCTTAAACATAAAACTCCCAGAATTTCCCAAATAAATGATTATATCGAAAGTTTTTCTTGTGAGAATGTAGATGTTTAGGTTTCAAACCCAATATTTGATTTATCAAAGTAGAGTCTATTCTCAAAGGTGATATGCTGTTTTCAGAGATGTCCTACTAGTTTGGTGTAGTGTTGTTGATGCAGCAGTGTTTATTGATCAGGTGATCTGTGATCTGCATGATTTTACATTTTATGGTTAATTATTGCATTTTTATAGATAATTATTGCATTTTTGTACATGTGTTGAGTGGAACCGTGACCCAAGCGGAGGTGTACCGCTATGAGCCGGTTCCAGAAAAGTGAGTATGAATGTGTACTTGATGTCCTAGTTTAACTGGGAAGTGTCAAAATAAAAGCTCTTACCTTGATAGAGAAGTTTTACTTTCTCAGCTTAACTCCACACCGCTCACACATTATACATCAAAGTTGACTGGATATTACAATTGTAAAACTATAGATAATAAAATGGGGTGGGAAATAAGATATTCAAAGGGGCAAATGCCCCTTGGTGCCACCCCATGGAACCGCCACTGCTGATGCTCTCAGTTGAAAAAGTAGTAGTTACTCTTCCTTTGGACATTGCAAAGTCTTTTTTCCCCCTTAAAACCGTATATGTATGTATTTCAACAAACATCCTGTTAGCAAGGATTGCGTCATCTGAAGATAATGACTCACACTCTGATATCACACGAAGGAGACTCTTCTAATGTTCCAAGATAAAATTCTCCAGTTTTCCAGTCCAGTTTCTGAATCCTGGTATCCTTGAGGGACTTTTCGTAGAAGTCAGTTATTTATAGCTGTATGTGCATGTGGATGACAACACATGAACAAAAAAACAAAACAAAAGCTGCATTTAGTACCACAAATAAAATACTACTGTAGGCATAAATGACTTTCGAGAGCTCCAGCAAAACTTAGTTTGAATTCATGTAAGAAGAATCAATATAAAGACGTGTAAATGCTTCTAAATATTGACTTAACTATTCTCTATTTGATCTACTTATCTTTATTAATAAGAACTACACAAATATATTTGTAATGGTGGAAAACACAACAGAGGCGAAACATTACAGGATATCTTCTATTGAGACAACTTTTTCAGTTTTCTTCACTGAGAGTCATTACAGTCTGGATCACGAATCGTTTAATCAATAAGACCTCTTGGTTCATTCTCTCTTGAGCTAATGGTAAATGCAACGGGACTCTGGGAAGCAATTGTCATTAAGAGAAACTAGCTTTTAATGATGTCCCCTCTCATTACGACTGATGATAAGGATTGATTTCGCTTCTGTCCATTGACTGCCTACTCTGTGACCTCTGGGCCCACAGTTACATTGGTTAAACTGTAAGCTTGCCAGGGCGCTATTATACGAGGTCAGCTGCCTTACATCTGTCACTGCAGGCCCACACATTTAGCAGGAGGAATGGGGGAAGGAGAAGGGATAAGCATAATAATCCCAAGTTATGAAGGGGAAAGTTCAGAGATAAAGTGAGCGGACATTAAGGAGACGGAAATAATGGTAAACTAAGCCATTTGACGTTGATGCTGATGTTGCACTCTGTAACCTTTAGCTGTCCCGGGGCTCTGTCTCCCAGCTGATCTCACTCTGCCTGTCGCCCTTCCTAGATGCTGTTCAGCTCTCTCTGTTGACCCACTATAGCCTGCAGGTAGTGTAATAATGACAAATGACTGACAGAACCAGGACCTTGTTGTCAGTGTTCAGAGTCCCTGAGAGGTCCTCGATGGTCATTACAGAAATCCAGGAGCACTGCAGGGGATGCCCCAGACGAGCTTGCCTCTGTCTCTTCAGCTCACCTCTTTATATGCTAATGACGGTGTGAAGCAGTCCGATGTGCTAATTTGTAACAGCCTGGCCAATCAGTGGGGAGCTCTTACGTTACCATGGTGGAACTCAGCAGGAGCCCCCTGGTACTAGCATGGGCTCTAAAGGAGGCAGGTGGAGAGCAGGGCCATTCGGTCCCTGTCCTGTCAACTCAGCTCCTTCATCTGACTCAGGGCACCAGCTGTGTCCCACTTCCACAAGTCGTGACCTCAAGATAACCACCACGGAGAGGTCATTTTACCTCATTTAGATCTGAAGACTCCCCTATGAAGTGTGAAACGACGGCTAGTCAATATTTAAAAAGTACAGATTTTTTATTGGTGTATGAAACTGGGTATTTTCAAGACAAAAGAAGAGTTTAGAGAGAGTTTATTGAATTATGTGATTCATCGTGGGGCGGCATTGCGCAGGGAATCAAAGTTGTTGTGCAAGAATGTCTTGTGTTTGATTCTAGCACCTTTCTAGCAGGTTTCAGTGTGGGGTTTGTATGTTGTCTCCATGGGTTCTTTCCAAGTTCTCCAGTTTCCTCCAACAATCCACTGACATGCAGCTTAACAGGTTAACTTGTCAGACTCCATCCCCCATAGGTGTGAATGTGAGTGCCAATGGTTGTTGCTCTGTATAGATCAACCTTGAGATGAACTGATTTCATCCATCCAACTCTCCAGCAACTCTCAAGGACTAAGCAGATTGGAAAATGAATGATTCACTGTGTTTAATATACTTTATTTTTTGTTTATATCTATGTACCCAGTGAAGGATGTAATTGCAGGCAATTAAAGGAACAGTATGTAATTCCTGCTGCTCAAGTCTTTCAATTAAAGCAATAATGAAAGACAAAGTAGTATTCCATGTTGTTTTTACCATCCATGCCAATGACATCTATCGGAGGTAAATAAGACATAAATCATCTCTACTATTAAAATCATGTATTAACGTTCACATTAAGTTCAGTGATGCATATTCACGCATGCACATTCTGAAATAACTGCAAGTAACATTAACTAACTTAATGGCACCATTGGCAGGAGTCCAAATGAAATGGATAAAATTACAGATTTCATTTTGAATTTTAACATTTTTGGAAACACAAGATTTAATACAGATCAAGAAAACACATAATATAGACCAATAGAACCTAAAAACAACATTTTGATTGCATTAGTTTTTGAGCTTAGACATGAAATACTATGCTTCTCTTTGCATGCATTAAAAACGTATTACTTAATACTATAGTTATTTATGGATGTGAGGTCTTTAACTTAAAGGATGATAATATATTTGGCCCCGTGTCAATGTTCACCAATAAATAAATTGTATGAGAAATGAATGGTGATATGATTATTCTAGTTTTAATGATAATAATAGATGTATATATATATATATATATATATATATATATATATATACACATATATATATATATACATAC
>JAPSES010000109.1:4426616-4443077 GCA_029822895.1 Maxillicosta whitleyi | reverse complement strand
ATGGTACTAATGTAATGATGAAGTAATGGTACTAAAGTAATGATGAAGTAATGGTACTAATGTAATGATGAAGTAATCGTAGTAATGTAATGAATGGTGTTCAAACGGGTCATGTGGATGTGGACAGGTATCTGGATCAGTACTGATGCCTTTGTAAGGCTCTAAAAGTAGGATTTTTTCACACTTTATCACATACAGTTAAGGAACCATATATGATACTGTTGCAAAAACAAATCAGTAAAATCAATCTAATCAATTCATTGGGTCCTGAACACATTAGTATTGAGACATGCCTGTAATGTAACACAGTCGTACGGCTGAGGCTTCAGTCACCAGACCAGATTTTTAAAGCTTGGTTTCCATTATGTTCCCGGTGGCTACAGCAGCCATGTTTAGCTGAAATATAGTGCCTTATTTATGTAACAATACTTGTATATGGAGATAAAAAATGGCCAAAATCCCACAGCACACAATGTTTCAGGGAAATGGGGCTGCTGTGGCCACTGCACACATAACATTAACCTAGCTTAAGATAACCTATGTGTGGTAATTACTTTGCTAGCTAGTTATACACTATCATCATAAATCGTAACTTTTCCCATGCATCTCCGTTTATCAGGCCACCAGACTAATATTATTGCTGACTGGAACTAATCCATACAACGTTAGCTTGATAGCCTATATAGACCGGTTGAAGATAACCTGCTAGTCTGTAGCCATAACAAGTCTTGTTAGCGGGCTAGTCCTCGCTAACTATACATGAAGCTATTGTGTGGATGTTGTCATAGTGACTTGTCTGCAGCTCATTCTGCTTTGGGTTAAATACTGATTTTTGAGAATTGGGACTTAATCCATTCATTAGTTATAATAACCTACAATTTAATCAATTCTAAAAACGATCATAGGTCGCAGCCCTAAAATATAGTAACTTCACTGACCTTGATTTTCTACATTGTAATAAAAAATTTAGAAAAATTTCACCAAGTCTTATGTTAAGTTGGAGTTTTAGAATATTTCTCTGAGTGTCCTGTGAAGGGTTAAGCAGAGTATGTTACTGGGAACTGCTACGACTTATTTGCATTTCAGAGGTACTGATTTTATATAAAAGGAAACCCACAGATAAAGAGCTAATATCTCACATGAATAGATATGCATTTCACCAGAGCTTTTCATGCGAGTCATTATTTCCTCCGCAGATAAGCTGCTCCCCTTCACCGAGCAAAACACAGATTTGGAAAGAGTGATCACATGTCAGACAACACATGAGCCAAGACTAAACAGGGAAACTGGAAAGCTGAATCGTGTTTTATGGTCGTCTTTGCACTTCTATTGTACTCAAACTAAAACAAACTTAACCCTATATGAGGCAAGTGACTATTTTTGGTCATTTCCACAAACATAGGACCAATCCCATCCCTCAGTGGGGTCAAGAAGCATGTTTGTTTTATAAAACTATACAGTGATTTAGAGATTTTATAGAAGTTTTAAGCTATAAATGATGAAGATTTGTGATTTTTTTGGTCTGTTTATGACCTTAAAACAGATGTTTTATTCATATGTTTACTTTGTAGCAAGTGCTGCTCTGATGTTTTATGGCAAGAGGAGGGAGACTGTTGTCATGCCAACTGATGAGGGTGTAGAAGGGTTGAATGTTGAAGCTTTAAAGGGATAGTTCGGGATTTTTTTACATGAATCTGTATTTCATCCCCCTCATCAGTGTAGTACATCCACACTGACTTACCCCCGATAGTGTCCTGCGAGCCCAGTTCTGGTCCGGTTTTGGTTGAAACAAAAGTAGTCCGGCAAGTTTTGTGTGGGGGAGGGGTCACTAAAGTAAAATATTTTCCTTCTAAAAACAGCATCTGTTCAAAAGAGTGATTTATTTGCATCACAAAAGTAATGTCCACGAAAAAGTTACACATTGTAATCACTTGGCCCTACTTTCTCTCTCTCTTCGTATCCCTGCGCGCTGCCGCAAGATGACACTAGTCTACCTGTTTCACTGCCTAAAAAAGTTGTTAACTAGTGCGCAGCTGTCAGCAGCATGACAGCGCACTGATAGGAAATGAGAGAAAGTAGGACCGTCATGCTATGAAGCTAACGGTATGAAACTCAAGGTAGTTTTCCTAACATTGCCTGTTATATTATGTATTATTATTTACAATTGACTCGATCATTTTGGGAGTGAAACCAGAAGAGAAGCGGTGTAAGTGTGTCCTTGGTCTGTGACTTGTAACCCAGCAGTTGCTCAATTCTGTAATCAGCAGAAACAGGGAGTCTATAATAAACACTGGCAGAGAATGATAAGGCTTGTCTCCCTGTAAAACTGTTAACACTGCAGTTTTACTGGAGTGGCACATGGCAGGGAAGCAGCACTAAATACTGTATCTCTAAAGCTCTGTGATGAGGTTGGGTAAAAAGAGAGATGAGGCTCAAGAAAGTGTTGTAAAAGAAAAGAGGGATGGAAAAATAAGAAGTTGTGACTTGCCCACAAACCTGCACTTCCTCACATGCCTTTTTTCCACGTTCTATTCATTGGGTTATTCAGTTTAAGTGCGTTATAATTTGTATTTAGACTTGTCAGTGCGTGTTTTTGCTAAAGGTGTATGTTTAATGTTCCAGTCTAAAGGATTTACAGGGATTTAGGATGGTCTAATAA
This sequence comes from Maxillicosta whitleyi, assembly GCA_029822895.1. Taxonomy (NCBI): domain Eukaryota; kingdom Metazoa; phylum Chordata; class Actinopteri; order Perciformes; family Neosebastidae; genus Maxillicosta; species Maxillicosta whitleyi. The sequence continues at coordinate 4,440,418 of JAPSES010000109.1, read as the reverse complement.
AAAAAATTGAACATACAGTTGTGGAAAAAATTATTAGACCATCCTTGTTTCCTTCAGTTTCTTGTTCATTTTAATGCCTGGTACAATTAAAGGTACATTTGTTTGGACAAATATAATGATAATAACAAAAATATCTCATAAGACATTAATTTCAGGGCTCATATCTAGTCATTTTTACATGTTTTCTTGATAAAAACCAAAATCACTTCAGTTCTTCCGTAATTTTCATTGTACTGACAAAAACAGTGCTTTTAGACATTCCATGTTTTCTTTTCTGTCTGTTTTGGTCACATGATCCACACAGGAGTTAGTACTTAATTCTATAACCATTGTTTTTGATTGACTTCTGATGGTCTGTTAATTTTTTCCATGACTTCATATTTATTTAGTCACCATTGTGTTTCCATTAATGATATATATATGAATCATTGCAGTTTTGTTACCTTAGAACCAGCTGTTTATGTGCAGATTGCGCCCACCATCTCTACCATATGTCTCTAATTGGACCATTCATATTTGACAGAGGGGCTAAAAATTCAGACCAGGTGTAGACTAATGTTATGAAACAAGTTTGGAAGCTGTTTTAAAAAATAAATATTTAGTGAGATAAAAGATGAATTATCTACAGATAAAACACATTTTTTTATATTATTCTTACACAAAAATCTGCATGTAACATGATAAAAAGGACATGAAAATTATGCGCTACTATCTTTTTCAAAATATCTTTTTATCCTCTCAGATACATTTTAGGAATCTAATTATGCAAGGCAGAATGTTTCACAAAAATGACCACTGTTGCAAAATCATTCATGATATATTTGTGTTTAAATAGCCAGGTTCCGCATGTAATGCAGGTGGACACGGTGGGTTACTCATGAAACCTGGAACAAGACTGTCGATTCATGAAAAACCAGTGTCTGGATTAGAAAAAACACTAAGATCATCCAATTTAACACAGTGTCTTTATTTATAGTGGTTTATAAGACCATTTCAAGCCATTTGTTCCAGATCAAATGCACTGACACTTAGGTAGGTTTTCCTGTCCAACTTAAGTCCCCAATATTTTATTAAAAGTTAATTAATTTTTGGATGGCTCAGAGCAAGAGTATAATTTTTTTTTTTTTTTTTTTTTTTTTTTACATTTATCTAAGGTCATCATTAGGTACATCCTGGTGGGAAATATGTCTAAATTTTTCTATTATTATTGGGTCTAAAAAAACTCTGGCAAAGTGCCAGGCATCAAAATGAACCCATTGTCTTAGAAGCACCCATTTATCAACCTGATGCCCACTTAAGATAAGACTTTATTGATCTCAACAGGGGGAAATTTTACAGTTGACAGCTGCAAATATAAAAAGTAAAGTGCAGGGAAGACGGGCTGAAAATGTAGATGTGTGAAACATGAGAAAAATAAATCTAAATGTAAATTTACATTTACAGTTAAATATATACATTACATATTTACAATATATAATATGGTGTGAAAAGAGGGCTGTGGGGAGGGAAAAAATTGCTAAACAACATTCAGGCCTACAAATCCACTATTGTACATCCGTACTTTTGTTCTCAGGTAAAATGTATGATAGTTCTCAGTTGTTGTTTTGAAGCTGAACTAATCTCCACAGGGAACGAGGGAGCGAATACCATCAGGCTAGCTAAACAAGACCTAGAAGTGTTAATGTGATAAAAAAAAAAATGAAATTGTGAAAAATTGAAAACTGAAATTGTGGGATTTTAACATCAAAAGTCACTACTATGAGATGACGTGCTCGAAGAACAAATGCCCCAGCGTTTTGTAGACAAATAAGAGCTCACACAGCATCAAGGACAGTCGAGTGAGTGAGAGGAGAGACCACAGACCAACCAAAAGGAAAACACATTTATACCCAAAAATTGCTATATCAGGCGCCTACTGCATGTATTAGATGACTGGTGTCAGACACACATTTTTTGACCCAAGCCCGGCCTGCCAAAGAGTCCAATCCAGACCATGGGATGAATTTGGAAATGCAAAAAAAAAGATGCTTAAGATATTAACAATCATTTTAGTTCATTAGCCAAATTCAGCCCAATTATATTTTATTCTATTCCAAATTTTTCTCTGTTTTAGGCCCAATCCCAATTCACCCCTTAGCCCTAACCCCTACCCCTAGATCTTGGCACTACCCATTGAATCGGAGCTGTAAGGAGTAGGGGTTGAAACATTCTTCTATGAAATGGGGCAACCTTTGAAGACCTGTTACATCATCAGCAGTCATCGAAGCTGCTATAAACAGTTGCAAAAACGTTATTTCTGTAAATATTCTCCATGTCATCAGCAGCTGTATCCGTCACTATTCCATGGATTTTGTTAATCTTTTTATGTCTATTAACTATAAACTGCAGAAATGCAATTTATAACACAATGAAACGGCATTAAACTGTCGATCCGATAATTAAGTTGTTTACGAGGAAAGTACTTACATTTGTGTGTTTCTTTCATCAATGCTGCACATTTTTGCTGTGTTTACTTCGGTCTCACCAATGATCCGAACAGAATTATGTGAATCTCCTCCCACCCCTTCCTTCATAGTCTGGTCCTGGAAACCCTCCATTTCGATTATACAACCCTTTGCCTTAGCCCTTCCCCTCTGACTTATTGAGAATTGGGACAACACTACCCCTTCACATGAACTCACAAAACAGAGTGGTAGGAGTAAAGGGAGGAATTGAGTTTCAGCCATAGTAATTAAATTAATAGTTAAACTTAAATTACATGAAAATGTTTACATCTACAGCCAAAGCAAAACACTCACTCAGGTCATGTATTTGTGTCACTGTCAGATTTGTGTGAATCAGGCTGAGAAGTTTCTATCACTGTGTTTACTTTGCCCAAAGGTTTGTCTCTCAGTCAGAACTGCACCACAGAAGCAGTGCTGCAGTACGAGAAAAAAGCAGAATGAACTAGTGTTGATTTATTTCTATATTGTTCTAACCATGTACTGTTCTATTCTGTTATTAAAGTCACTGCTCCGAGGTTGACATCCATTAACGTCCCAACAAGAGGAACAGAAAATACAAGCAGAGGGCTGGATCTATGGAGGTAAATCCATCCCCACGTACTGACAGATGGTCAGAAGTGATGACTGAAAGGGTTATTCTTGTATGAGTCTGTTCATTGTTTGCACAGGGACATGTTACATATTAAAGTTCGTAACATACAACTGACATAAGTTGTTGGGGCGTTCCAGTGGCTGGTCTGTTAAAGCTCATGCTAAGGCTCAGCCTGAGGCCAGTGGCTGCATGTTATTACCATTCTGTCTTTCTCCAGATTTCCTGTGTTGCTTTCTCTTTTTCCTTAATCTATCTAATAAAGACACAAAAGGTGGGAAATATTTAGATGGATGCTACTCAAAAACTAATGGCGGCAGAGCTGTCGCAGAATGATCTGTCTTTTGTTAGTCCTGTCAATCACTTTGTTGTTTTCATGAACAGTTGATGATGATGATGATGCTTCACTTTTGATGCTGGTGCAAAGAATTGTGGGATGGCATGACCCCCTTTCCTTTAGCAAAGAACAGTCTTGTTCCAAAGCAATAATGAAATACACGAATTCAACCATCTCTTTTCATGGCTGCCACTTAGATACTTACTGAACTTTTCACTTGTTTCCTTAAAAAAAAAAAAAAAAAAAAAAAAAAAACCTAAACTATTCACTGCAGCCCTTCAGCTGCATTTGGAGTGACTTCTTTCTCTACAAGTGGGGACAGGAAATATGATCTAAGCATTCATAAATGGGCAGAATTCAATGCATCATGTTGTTTTTATTAAAGACTGCCAACAATGTTCTCTGACGGTAAAACCGAACATGACATTCTTTTTCAGTTGTATTCCACAAGACAAGAAATTCTGAGAAAACTGACTGGTTGTTGTGTTTGCAAAACATTACTTGTAGTGTGCATGTTTAATCGGAATCACATGCTGGAAGCGAGGACTCTGAGGCTAGCTACCATAAAAAGCTGCATTATTATTATTATTACTACTAATTTGGTGAAAAACTGGGCCAAAATAAGCTAGTAACTATAGTAAGTCCCTACAGATTTGGTAAAAGGTTTTGCTGAAATCACAAAATTGCTTGAATCTGTGAATACTTTGGAGAAAAGCACAATTTAGCAACCAACTGTGCATTTTTGTCCAATTTTGGCACAGATTAAATAAAGAGAGGAAGCAGTACAGGTTTCAGTTAAGCCTGTGGTGAAATGAGGAATTGATACTAAATATATCTAATTATATATCTAAATTAAATGAAATCCTATGCATAAGTATTTTATAATCAAGGTTGAACAGCAGGCTTCTTCCTGCTGCATCTGGGCTGTTGTAGCAGAGGATTCATTTATGCTACCTCCACTAATGATGAAATGCAGACTATTTCCATGCATCCATGAGAGTCTTCTTCATTATCTGTTGAATGCTTGCTTCATTTGCCTGCTCCTGCCTTGTTTGAGGGGATTTGAGGGGCAAGATTGCTAATCCCAACTTTGAACATGAATCAGCATCCAGGGGGAAGGCCTCCTGGATCCTGTGCCTCTTTCTTATGATAATGGTCCAATCAGTATGGCCGGAATGATGAAAATGCCAGCCAGCTTATCTCAGTGGGACAGCTTGGCAGTGGGGTGGGAGTCCTGTCAGAAAGACAACAAGAACCTGTTTTGAAATAAGGAGAGTACAGCTCTTCTTTCTGCTGGTTGCATGTTCTAAGTGAATTTGGATTGAGGTAAACTGGATAAAAACATGCTTCAGTTGGATTGTTTATGTTGGCGGTGGGGTTTTCTTTATGACTGTATATATGTGTGTGTGTGTGTTTATAAAATTTGTGGCATTTTGGGTTATATATCCTTAGCTTGGGCTGACAGGTGCATATCTGCCGTGCAAACTGCAGATCCATTGGCTCAAATTTCTGAAACTGATAATAGCTGACCGGGAGATAACCTTTTCCATCCAAAGAGTGATTGAGCTTCGTAAGCATATGCACTCTGCTTTGCATACACATACAAACTTGATAACATAGACTCTGCACTAAAGGCCATCGGTGAATAAATTACCATCCTGCTTGTAAAACCCTCCGGTTACATATGTAGCGCATATTATTTTATTTTATTCTTACTTGTCCGGTGCATCCATAAAGATTTTTGGAAAACCTCACGAGCTGATCTCAGTTTGAAACCGATAACATGATATGATAGAAAAGGGTGTTTATGACAGTCATGACCCATGCCAATGTTATGGGTATGACAACAGGTGCTTGTGGTCATCATCAGCAAGCAGTGCAAGAGTGCAGGTCTATGAAAGGTATTATGGAATTTGACATGGATGAAATGTGTTAACTATCACTAAGGTGGAAGTCGTTGCCAGCTGGGGAGGAGCAGAATATGGGGCAGGATGGGAATAGGCTATGTGTCCATGCTGTACATGAGAGGTTGAGTTACACTTAAGGCATTATGCCAGATTATGGGGCTAAGCAGGGGGCACTGTCTGTCTCTCCACTGGCTCTTGGGCAGCTTGGACACACAGCTGTTACTGGCTGCTCTGCACTAGACACTCAGGCGTCCAGTAAAACTGCATGTGAGGTTGCGCATGTTTTTGTGTCTGTGTTAATATTTGTCTTGCCGGAGTGGAGTCTTCTGTTTCTGTTTGGGATGCCCATCTCTGTTCAAGTCTCATTACAAATATCCAACCCAGTCACCAGGAGGGGGAAAAAATGGTACCATTGCATGTTGCTGTAAACCACACTATTCATATTGTCAACATTTCTGAACCAAAAATATGTTTCATAAATAGACTTAAGTAAAAAAACAAGACAAAGCCACAGTGATGTCATCCATTTGTTTGTGGGCATCATTTTAGGAATCTCAAGTTTGGCATTTTAGCTGTCCCCATTTTGGTGTTTTTGGAGCCAGAAGTGACCAAAACCGGACAATGAAACTAGCCACGATGGCGCTACCATTAACTTGTCGACCTTTCTGCTAATACTGCTTCATTCATTACCGAGTAACAATACAACTGTGTAATGTCAACTTCTATCTAATCTAATCTAGTTGGATATTCAGGCTGACTGTCCATATAATATATTATCAACTAAATTGTCTAATGATGCTAACCAGCTGCTAAACACTAAACTTGGACACCACTGTCTTTTACTGTAGCATCTTAACCACAACTAAAATAAAAGTGTTTGTTGGGAAACAGGATGTTTTATTCAGTCACCAAATACCTGGAACACTTAACTCCAGGAAGGTGTCATAGTTTTCATCCACAACTTTAAATATTAATACAATGTAAATTAATGAGTTTGCATGTTCTCCCCATGTTAGCGTGGGTTCTCTCCGGGTACTCCTGCTTCCTCCCACTATCCAAACAAATGCACTGATAGGTCAATTGGTTAATCTAAATTACCTGTAAGTGTGAATGGGATTGTTTGACTTTATATGTTCAGTCCTGTGATGAACTGGAGACAGGTCCAGGGTGTACCCCGCCTTCACCCATAAGTAGCTAGTATAGGCTCCAGTCACGCCCATGACCCTAAGGAGAATAGAGTAGGTTCAGATAATTAATGAATTTTAAAAAATTAATAAATAAAATTCACCCTGCATACAATATTTCTGAAATGGAATTAGTTATGGTAATAAAAATAGTTTTTTTCTGCAAAGCTTTAAACTAAATATAGTAACTTATAAAGTAATGGACTATTAAATATGTATTTCAGTAAATTTAGCAGATAAATGGCCATTCATGGAATGGCAGGTTTTTAGTATTTTTCTTTAGTAAAATAATCCACAGCTTTATTTATTACAGAAAAATAATTGAAAATTGAGAGAGTTGTGAATGGATTACAGTGAGGACTAATGTAAGTTCAGAAAAAAAGTTATTTAGGAATATGGAAACGAGATGGTAGATATGCTTTTGTTGTAGCTTTTTTTATGTTATGGTGTGAATGCTCGATGCTGTACATTTGTACAATTTGATGTAAGCAGGTATTGAGTGCAAAGGATCAGGTTTTGCTTCTAGTCTATTCTTTTTTTTTGTTTTTTTGTTATGGCTATTGTATTAGTTTGTACAAACAAACCAAACATAAACTCATTTATTCATATTTTCCTAAGCATAACAAAAGAGTTTTTTCTCATCTAAACCTAAAAGTGAACTCCACTTCCTGCTGTTAAGTCTTGGATTTCATATAAATCCACTGTTGACCTCCTGCCTGTTGAGGGAAAGCGAAAACGTAGCAGATCCATCAATGAAAAACCACTGTGACTATATGCATGGGTGGTTTGGTTAGAAGTACAACGGCATGATTTTATTCTAGTTACTGGTTTGAAATATCTGCACAAAAGCTCTAAGTATGTGCAGGACCAGCCCTTTCATTCTCCACTTTCCCACTATGTGATGAGGGATCGCCTACTGTGATGTGGTGACTAGAGCCGGTAACTCTTCCAAAGTCTCCCCAGGGCGGCAGTTTAGTAATGAGAGGCCATTATCACTGGAGAGTACACTGCAATGGCGATAGGAGAAGCCCAGCCTACAGGCAATCAGCAGTGTTCACTTTCAGTACCCGCGAATAGCCACATGACGCTTCTATCTAGGAATTAAACTCTCATCCCCTTCCCTCTCTCACTACCCATTACCTCAAATGTTCCTCCCCTCTTTCCCACAAAAGTGCCTGGCTCTTCTGTATGCCTGTCTGCTTCCTGTTTATCTCTTTCCTGTCAAGCATTTTTTTTGCCAAATCTAGTCCTTCTGTGTCTCTAATGCCTCAGGATTGGCAGGGCCCAGGTGGGATTGCGCTTGTCAGTGGCAGCAGAGGGGGTGGATAACAAGCGAGTAAAGGAATACAGTGATTATGAGACCACCCTTCCTCAAATAAAGCATACTCCATCAGAGGATAAGAATGGCATGCGCAGTGTGCCAACGGATCCCCGACGCATGAGCTCATTTTCTATAAGCATGAATGCGGACACCGTATCCGACATGGAGCACATGTGTTGTGTTTGTGACCTTTGAGCTCACTCGGGTTACATTATGTGTGAAATTTTACTGTGACATCATGTACATAATCATTAGCACAAGGTTAAAACTGGAAAAAAAAAAAAAAAAAACGTGGCCCATTTAAAAGTTTTTCCTCCCTCTATATACACAGAAACTAAGTCCTCTGTAGTGGAATTTGATCCGTTTTATAAAACCCCATCAAATGAAGTCTTAAAGTGCAAAATGCAAGATGAAACGAATGACACTAAGAGCATCTTTATTTTTCCTTTGAGTTTTCACATCAGACTCTTCTCTGAAATTTAAATCCCTCTCCACTTATAGGCTGAGACACAGAAGATCTGCCTCTGTCGACTTTCATTTGCCCCCGCTGGACAACATTTACATAGGCCGACTTGCGCACCACCAAGAACACCAGCTAAAGGGACTTAAATCAGCAGAGAAACTTCACTAAGTGGATCCAACTGAAGGAAGATGATGGCAGGAGTTTGAGGAAGTCCTTCACTTTTCTGCACGTCCTTATCTGCTCTGCTCACAAAGCCAGGCCTCAACACCCCCCGGACTGGAGGGGTGACACGTGCACTTTATAGAGACATGTGTTTAGAAAGAAGGGGAAATGTGGACATGTGTAGTGCATGTGGAAGCTATCGACAGACGCACACACAGCAGTATTTCAGAGGGTAATTCAAAAGATGTGTGGGGAAACTCATTCATAGTCTGACTTGCACTCAGCAGATGTTTACCTCGATTCCGGGGTAGCGAGTTGAAATTATTAAAATTACCTGCTGGTCCTCATTTCTGACATTGCTGCCTGTTTTTTGTTGTGTTTTTTTTTTTTTTTTTTCTCCATGGAACAATGTCTTCCAGTAGTTGGAGCTTAAACATTTACCAAAGTCATTTTAATGGAACAAATGCTGAGATGGAAAAGAACGAAAGGATCCGGTGTGTGTGTGTGTGTGTGTGTGTGGGGGGGGGGGGGGCGTAGCAATGACAGACCAGATGAGAGATATAATCCCTCCAGCGGGTTCTGTGTTGCCACGGGGCCTCCTCCCAATGAGCATGCCCGAAGCACCTCACATGGGAGGTGCCCAGGAGGCATCCCAACCAGCTGAGCAAACCTCAGCCGATCAAATCATTAACAGAAATTTGACACATAAAGACCCTCTGCTACTTTTCTTGCAGCTCCTTAATATATTATTCTCTCCTTTAAAACCTTTAAATGATTTCTCACTGTTTAATATGATACAATTGTCTGTATTTTCCTTCATTCCCCGTCTTTTTTTAATTTAATTTACAATAATGATGACAATAATGACAATATAAAAGTCATATACAGTATCCAATATATGTGATGTCAGAACCAGAACACTACACCTGCACTCACATGTACACACACATGAAAAAAAATGAGAGGGGGGGAGGGGTGTCTGCCCCCACTAATTTAACCCTAAGGGGTCCACGGTCACGGGCCTCGTGACTGAATCACATGACATTTTCAACACATTGTAAAATTGGAAGTTGATTACGTAGACAACTCGGGACAATTGCGTTGTACACGCTCCCATTTTTTATTTGATGTTGATAAAGCAAATATAACCAGAGATATGACATTTTGAACCCAGATCAAACGATCAAATAAGCGATTATTATAGTGACATAAACCTTTTTCAAAACAGAAAAAAGTGGCTGAATCTGCAGATGGGAAAGGCTAAATTAAACATGACTGTAATAAAAGAAAAGTTAAGGAAAAATTAAACAGTAAACTTTTATCTGCTACCATTTAATGTATTTGTGTTTTATATATGTGTAGTTTTAATTGTGTGTGTGTTTGCTTTTTTTTATTACAATATTGTATGGTGACCTTGAGTATTCTGAAAGGTGCCTATAAATAAAATGTATTATTATTGTTTATTATTAAATAAGAAATAAGACCAGCTGTGAGTAGCGATAGCTTGACAGAAATAGCCAAAGCCAAATCAGCTGATCAGTCATTTGAGTTAAAGGATCCTTACATTAGAATTTATGTGATTAGGTAGATTTCCTTTTTTATTTTTTTATTTAACTTTTTTTTACATTTTTTTACACATAAAGACCCAATGCTACATTTGTGGCGGTTTTATCCAGATTTTATCTTTCTTAAGCAATTCATCACCATTTAATATAATATTATGCACTGTATTTTGTGTTTTTTCATATTTAATTGACTGATCATGTAGATGTTCATAAAATCTCCGATTGAAGTTGACGGTTATTATATTAGAAACCGAAAGATCTGAAGAAAAAGTCACTTTTTCAGCTCAATATATAGATAATTGTACATAAATAAAGTGTCTCTATCCACTGTCATTAATCTGGTGAATCACTGTTGTAGAAGATGATGCTGTTTCCATGGTAACTACAGAGCCCCTGAGCATCCAAATGGGTCATATCTGATGACTATGAAAAGATGATAAACTGTATTTTACACCAATTATTTGCATGGATTGATAAGATTTGTGAGTTGTTAAACGTTTTAGCTCAGTATTTATGGGTAAAAAGCTGCTTTTTCCTGAGACCCTCCTCCGTGCACATAACAACACCTTGATAGAACCATGGCTTGAGCTCATACACGACCCATCCAGTACAGTTAAATGTTGATCCATTTTCATTCCGTGCATCTCTCATGGTTAACATGTGGCTAATGAATTCTGGTTCACAGCATCCATATGATGCTATAATTTGTTAGCGCTCATTTAGCCTAAACCCTGGCTATACATGGGCTGTTGTGTCTCTGTCCTGATTAGTCTGTACAGTGTGTAAATGACTACCGGCGGCTGATGCGTCAAAGCCGCTCCTCCAAAACAGAAAAGACAGGTGACTCCACGCCTTGACTAGCTTAACTCAGTGTGTGCGCAGCGCCTTGAGTAAAGGACTACGATGTTAATTTGTCATATTCTGCCATGGCTGTCTGTGTTCGAGCAAATCTTCATCAATCTCACGAGTCCAATGAGACATCCAGACACACAAATGTTCACCTCTGGTTCTGTGCCAGACTGACTGAGGCCGTCCATCGTCCCCCTCCTTTGGTTTGTGTGGCACCTGCTGGTTAACAGCTAGAGTTCCTGAAACCAAATGGACCTGCACCAGCACAGCATCTGCACTGGTCCAAAAAAAAACTGAGCCCCATCTGTAGGACACCTGGGACAGGACTGGGTGGTACACCAAGACTTTAAAACACACCAGAATATACACAGAGCAGGAAATGAAAGGAGGTTGGATACAGTATTTAAGCCTAAGACATCATTAAATCTGTGCTAAAATTGCTGCTAAAATTCACAGGGAAAATGAGCTCTAACTATAAAAAAAATGGGACTCAGTGAGATAAATGTACATAAACAAAAATGACGAAATAAGTGAGTGGAAACTGGGCAGATTTTCTCAATATATTATATAAATATATTATATAACAAAAGGAAAAGAAACAGTTTTTGACTGGTACTAGAGCAAGATATATCTGATTTTGACTGACTAAAGCCTGGTCTTAAATCAGGATTTTTAGCTATGTGAATGTGTAAAAACAAACAAACAAACAAAAAAAAACTATATTTCAATGCATTAATTATCTGATTTTGACTAAATAAATTTCTCCAGCATATCAGGATATACTTGCTCTTTTGTTATCTGTGTAGCACTGGTGTTACTAATATTTTTGCCCTGACTGGAATAGCACTCTTATTTTACACACAATGAAAATAAAGGCTATTCTGTTCAATTCTATTCTATTCTATTTTCAGCTATTTCCCCAGGTATCAAAATCATTATTGATCAATGTATTAATTTTGTTTTGATTCCAAGTTTTTGATTAAACTGTTTGAGAGCATCTCAGTGTCCTAAATGTAATACCGTATTTTCCACACTTTAAGGCGCACTTAAAAGCCTTTAATTTTCTCAAAAATAAAGGGTGTGAATTATTTATGCACTGAGTTCCAAAATCTGTAAAAATGTTGTGTGATTTTAGTTAGCGCTCCGCTTGACTGACTGTCGGACCATTTCCCTCCAACATAGGGATGTAATACGTACACAACATACACTGGCAGCAATTAACCAATTAGAGAACATTATGTAAAGCTACGTACAGTATGTACGCTTACCTCCGCGACACCTCCGGTAGGTAGGTATGCTGTACTACTGGCATGCCGCAAAACAACATTTACACACCTTTACTAAGACTGGGAGGCAGCACTGGGTGAGTTACGCCCAAATGTGAATGGACTGTGGATGCCTGGGCTAAAGTATCTGCTCTGACTGTTGTGTTTGCGAAAGCCGCCATCATTGTAGAACAGTCATCCGGCAATGACAGAGGGAGCCAGACATGTTTGAAGGTGAAATTGCCCAACTGTTCAATTCAGATACAGAAGCTGAAGACTTGGATGGATTTGTGTCAAAAGATTGATCAAAAAAATAATGTGAGATGTATATTTAAATACATAGTAGAATAAAGTTCAACCAAACTCACCTTGTTTTAGCATGTGCCGAAATCGACCTTGTAATTGAGACTGCGCCTTAGCGACTTGGTAGCTTGGTAGAGACCCATCTATTCACTATACATCCCAAAATACGCAAGGGGGCGGAAGCCTCATTGTGCCCGGTTGTGTCAGGAAGGGCATCCGACGTAAAAACCTCTGCCAAATCAACATGCCAAGGTGATTTGCTGCGGCGACCCCGAAAGGGAAAAGCCGAAAGAAATCATCAATTGAGACTGCACCTTACAACCCGGTGCGCCTTATAAAGCATGGTACATTAAAGGAAAGGTTAAGTGAGGACAGGAAATGAATTACAACATTGTGTCAGTGTTGATGCTTATGTTAACCTTTTTCCTGTTGTAGTAAAGCTGTGGCTGTGCGTGCATATGTTATGGTGTCGCATGAGTTAATTGGCTCTGCTTAATGTTGAGCCTGTATGTCATGTAGCTGCTAGCGCTCTCCCACTCTCAGAATGTGTTGAATCAGTGTTGGAATACATCAGAGATTGGATTCATGACAGTATGTGTTGTTTGAGTGCGTGCTCTGTGGTCGATTTTCACATTCAAGTAAGTCTGTTAAGTTTTATCTTGAGATTTTTCGGCTCACATTTGGCCTCGTTCTCAAACCCAACACCATAAGGTTGGCGTGTTGCATACGCCAGGGCCGTTTGTTGATCCCAGAGTCTGTCATTGGAGTAATTTCACATGGTGTGTTCTAAAAAGACAAACGTCGGCAGACAAAACCAGGACGACGACACACTCTTACATGTTCACTCTCAATATGTGTGGAGACTGTGGCGACCCAGTGCTACTTTTATGGCAGGTCAAGTGAATTCTTCTCTGTATTTAACTTTTCTTAAGTGATTTATCACCATTTATTATAACATTATCCTCTGTATTTTGCATTTTTTCCAGTGGAAATCTGGCGTTTTCCTATATTTAATTCACTGGTCATGTAGGTGTGTTTTTTTTGTTTTTTTCTACATTAAGTAATTGTCTTGACTGGAAATATAATGCAAACCTTTTTTTTACAGATCTATTTTTCCTTTTTTTTAATTAACAAAAAATGAAATAATTAAATAATTGCAGTGGAATTTTTTTAATGGTTTATTTTTTTGGTTCGTACAATAATTACCAGACACATGCATATTTATTTATTATTACTGAGTTAACTTCTGAGTTTTTTTTTTTTTTAATTAACAAAAAATTAAATAATTGCAGTGGAATTTTTTTAATGGTTTATTTTTTTGGTTCGTACAATAATTACCAGACACATGCATAT